>JAQNBH010000011.1:55201226-55233515 GCA_028752905.1 Cladorhizidae sp. MBARI D1340-BT2
GAGTGAGTGTGGTTGGTGTACTAATAGGGAGTGAGTGTGGTTGGTGTACTAATAGGGAGTGAGTGTGGTTGGTGTACTAATAGGGAGTGAGTGTGGTTGATGTACTAATAGGGAGTGAGTGTGGTTGGTGTACTAATAGGGAGTGAGTGTGGTTGGTCTACTAATAGGGAGTGAGTGTGGTTGGTGTACTAATAGGGAGTGAGTGTGGTAGGTATACTAATAGGGAGTGAGTGTGGTTGGTGTACTAATAGGGAGTGAGTGTGGTTGGTGTACTAATAGGGAGTGAGTGTGGTTGGTGTACTAATAGTGAGTGAGTGTGGTTGGTATACTAATAGGGAGTGAGTGTGGTTGGTATATAATAGGGAGTGAGTGTGGTTGGTGTACTAATAGGGAGTGAGTGTGGTTGGTGTACTAATAGGGAGTGAGTGTGGTTGGTGCACTAATAGTGAGTGAGTGTGGTTGGTATACTAATAGGGAGTGAGTGTGGTTGGTGTACTAATAGGGAGTGAGTGTGGTTGGTGTACTAATAGGTAGTGAGTGTGGTTGGTGTACTAATAGGGAGTGAGTGTGGTTGGTGTACTAATAGGGAGTGAGTGTGGTTGGTATACTAATAGGGAGTGAGTGTGGTTGGTGTACTAATAGTGAGTGAGTGTGGTTGGTGTACTAATAGTGAGTGAGTGTGGTTGGTATACTAATAGGGAGTGAGTGTGGTTGGTATACTAATAGGGAGTGAGTGTGGTTGGTATACTAATAGGGAGTGAGTGTGGTTGGTTAACTAATAGGGAGTGAGTGTGGTTGGTGTACTAATAGGGAGTGAGTGTGGTTGGTTAACTAATAGGGAGTGAGTGTGGTTGGTGTACTAATAGGGAGTGAGTGTGGTTGGTGTACTAATAGTGAGTGAGTGTGGTTGGTGTACTAATAGTGAGTGAGTGTGGTTGGTGTACTAATAGGGAGTGAGCTGTGGTTGGTGTACTAATAGGGAGTGAGTGTGGTTGGTGTACTAATAGGGAGTGAGTGTGGTTGGTGTACTAATAGGGAGTGAGTGTGGTTGGTATACTAATAGGGAGTGAGTGTGGTTGGTGCACTAATAGTGAGTGAGTGTGGTTGGTATACTAATAGGGAGTGAGTGTGGTTGGTGTACTAATAGGGAGTGAGTGTGGTTGGTATACTAATAGGGACTGAGTGTGGTTGGTGTACTAATAGGGAGTGAGTGTGGTTGGTGTACTAATAGTGAGTGAGTGTGGTTGGTGTACTAATAGTGAGTGAGTGTGGTTGGTGTACTAATAGGGAGTGAGTGTGGTTGGTGTACTAATAGGGAGTGAGTGTGGTTGGTGTACTAATAGGGAGTGAGTGTGGTTGGTGTACTAATAGGGAGTGAGTGTGGTTGGTATACGAATAGGGAGTGAGTGTGGTTGGTATACTAATAGGGAGTGAGTGTGGTTGGTGTACTAATAGTGAGTGAGTGTGGTTGGTGTACTAATAGGGAGTGAGTGTGGTTGGTGTACTAATAGGGAGTGAGTGTGGTTGGTGTACTAATAGGGAGTGATTGTGGTTGGTATACTAATAGGGAGTGAGTGTGGTTGGTGTACTAATAGGGAGTGAGTGTGGTTGGTGTACTAATAGTGAGTGAGTGTGGTTGGTGTACTAATAGTGAGTGGGTGTGGTTGGTGTACTAATAGGGAGTGAGTGTGGTTGGTGTACTAATAGTGAGTGAGTGTGGTTGGTGTACTAATAGTGAGTGAGTGTGGTTGGTATACTAATAGTGAGTGAGTATGGTTGGTGTACTAATAGTGAGTGAGTGTGGTTGGTATACTAATAGGGAGTGAGTGTGGTTGGTGTACTAATAGGGAGTGAGTGTGGTTGATGCACTAATAGTGAGTGAGTGTGGTTGGTATACTAATAGGGAGTGAGTGTGGTTGGTATACTAATAGTGAGTGAGTGTGGTTGGTATACTAATAGGGAGTGAGTGTGGTTGGTATACTAATAGGGAGTGAGTGTGGTTGGTGTACTAATAGGGAGTGAGTGTGGTTGGTGTACTAATAGGGAGTGAGTGTGGTTGGTGTACTAATAGGGAGTGAGTGTGGTTGGTGTACTAATAGGGAGTGAGTGTGGTTGGTATACTAATAGTGAGTGAGTGTGGTTGGTGTACTAATAGGGAGTGAGTGTGGTTGGTATACTAATAGGGAGTGAGTTTGGTTGGTGTACTAATAGTGAGTGAGTGTGGTTGGTATACTAATAGGGAGTGAGTGTGGTTGGTGTACTAATAGGGAGTGAGTGTGGTTGGTGTACTAATAGGGAGTGAGTGTGGTTGGTGTACTAATAGGGAGTGAGTGTGGTTGGTATACTAATAGGGAGTGAGTGTGGTTGGTGTACTAATAGTGAGTGAGTGTGGTTGGTGTACTAATAGTGAGTGAGTGTGGTTGGTGTACTAATAGGGAGTGAGTGTGGTTGGTGTACTAATAGGGAGTGAGTGTGGTTGGTGTACTAATAGGGAGTGAGTGTGGTTGGTGTACTAATAGTGAGTGAGTGTGGTTGGTGTACTAATAGTGAGTGAGTGTGGTTGGTGTACTAATAGGGAGTGAGTGTGGTTGGTGTACTAATAGGGAGTGAGTGTGGTTGGTGTACTAATAGGGAGTGAGTGTGGTTGGTGTACTAATAGTGAGTGAGTGTGGTTGGTGTACTAATAGTGAGTGAGTGTGGTTGGTGTACTAATAGTCAGTGTGTGTGGTTGGTGTACTAATAGGGAGTGAGTGTGGTTGGTGTACTAATAGTGAGTGAGTGTGGTTGGTGTACTAATAGTGAGTGAGTGTGGTTGGTGCACTAATAGGGAGTGAGTGTGGTTGGTATACTAATAGGGAGTGAGTGTGGTTGGTGTACTAATAGGGAGTGAGTGTGGTTGGTGTACTAATAGGGAGTGAGTGTGGTTGGTATACTAATAGTGAGTGAGTGTGGTTGGTGTATTAATAGGGAGTGAGTGTGGTTGGTATACTAATAGTGAGTGAGTGTGGTTGGTGTACTAATAGTGAGTGAGTGTGGTTGATGCACTAATAGTGAGTGAATGTGGTTGGTGTACTAATAGGGAGTGAGTGTGGTTGGTGTACTAATAGTGAGTGAGTGTGGTTGGTATACTAATAGTGAGTGAGTGTGGTTGGTGTACTAATAGGGAGTGAGTGTGGTTGATGCACTAATAGTGAGTGAGTGTGGTTGGTGTACTAATAGGGAGTGAGTGTGGTTGGTGTACTAATAGAGAGTGAGTGTGGTTGGTGTACTAATAGGGAGTGAGTGTGGTTGGTGTACTAATAGGGAGTGAGTGTGGTTGATGTACTAATAGGGAGTGAGTGTGGTTGGTGTACTAATAGGGAGTGAGTGTGGTTGGTGTACTAATAGGGAGTGAGTGTGGTAGGTATACTAATAGGGAGTGAGTGTGGTTGGTGTACTAATAGTGAGTGAGTGTGGTTGGTGTACTAATAGGGAGTGAGTGTGGTTGGTCTACTAATAGGGAGTGAGTGTGGTTGGTGTACTAATAGTGAGTGAGTGTGGTTGGTGTACTAATAGGGAGTGAGTGTGGTAGGTATACTAATAGGGAGTGAGTGTGGTTGGTGTACTAATAGTGAGTGAGTGTGGTTGGTGTACTAATAGGGAGTGAGTGTGGTTGGTGTACTAATAGTGAGTGAGTGTGGTTGGTATACTAATAGGGAGTGAGTGTGGTTGGTATATAATAGGGAGTGAGTGTGGTTGGTGCACTAATAGTGAGTGAGTGTGGTTGGTATACTAATAGGGAGTGAGTGTGGTTGGTGTACTAATAGTGAGTGAGTGTGGTTGGTGTACTAATAGGGAGTGAGTGTGGTTGGTGCACTAATAGTGAGTGAGTGTGGTTGGTATACTAATAGGGAGTGAGTGTGGTTGGTGTACTAATAGGGAGTGAGTGTGGTTGGTGTACTAATAGGTAGTGAGTGTGGTTGGTGTACTAATAGGGAGTGAGTGTGGTTGGTGTACTAATAGGGAGTGAGTGTGGTTGGTATACTAATAGGGAGTGAGTGTGGTTGGTGTACTAATAGTGAGTGAGTGTGGTTGGTATACTAATAGGGAGTGAGTGTGGTTGGTTAACTAATAGGGAGTGAGTGTGGTTGGTGTACTAATAGGGAGTGAGTGTGGTTGGTGTACTAATAGTGAGTGAGTGTGGTTGGTGTACTAATAGTGAGTGAGTGTGGTTGGTGTACTAATAGGGAGTGAGTGTGGTTGGTATACTAATAGGGAGTGAGTGTGGTTGGTGCACTAATAGTGAGTGAGTGTGGTTGGTATACTAATAGGGAGTGAGTGTGGTTGGTGTACTAATAGGGAGTGAGTGTGGTTGGTATACTAATAGGGAGTGAGTGTGGTTGGTGTACTAATAGGGAGTGAGTGTGGTTGGTGTACTAATAGTGAGTGAGTGTGGTTGGTGTACTAATAGTGAGTGAGTGTGGTTGGTGTACTAATAGGGAGTGAGTGTGGTTGGTGTACTAATAGGGAGTGAGTGTGGTTGGTGTACTAATAGGGAGTGAGTGTGGTTGGTGTACTAATAGGGAGTGAGTGTGGTTGGTATACGAATAGGGAGTGAGTGTGGTTGGTATACTAATAGGGAGTGAGTGTGGTTGGTGTACTAATAGTGAGTGAGTGTGGTTGGTGTACTAATAGGGAGTGAGTGTGGTTGGTGTACTAATAGGGAGTGAGTGTGGTTGGTGTACTAATAGTGAGTGAGTGTGGTTGGTGTACTAATAGTGAGTGGGTGTGGTTGGTGTACTAATAGGGAGTGAGTGTGGTTGGTGTACTAATAGTGAGTGAGTGTGGTTGGTGTACTAATAGTGAGTGAGTGTGGTTGGTATACTAATAGTGAGTGAGTATGGTTGGTGTACTAATAGTGAGTGAGTGTGGTTGGTATACTAATAGGGAGTGAGTGTGGTTGGTGTACTAATAGGGAGTGAGTGTGGTTGATGCACTAATAGTGAGTGAGTGTGGTTGGTATACTAATAGGGAGTGAGTGTGGTTGGTATACTAATAGTGAGTGAGTGTGGTTGGTGTACTAATAGGGAGTGAGTGTGGTTGGTGTACTAATAGGGAGTGAGTGTGGTTGGTGTACTAATAGTGAGTGAGTGTGGTTGGTATACTAATAGGGAGTGAGTGTGGTTGGTGTACTAATAGGGAGTGAGTGTGGTTGGTGTACTAATAGGGAGTGAGTGTGGTTGGTGTACTAATAGTGAGTGAGTGTGGTTGGTATACTAATAGGGAGTGAGTGTGGTTGGTGTACTAATAGGGAGTGAGTGTGGTTGATGCACTAATAGTGAGTGAGTGTGGTTGGTGTACTAATAGTGAGTGAGTGTGGTTGGTGTACTAATAGGGAGTGAGTGTGGTTGGTATACTAATAGGGAGTGAGTGTGGTTGGTGTACTAATAGGGAGTGAGTGTGGTTGGTGTACTAATAGGGAGTGAGTGTGGTTGGTGTACTAATAGGGAGTGAGTGTGGTTGGTGCACTAATAGGGAGTGAGTGTGGTTGGTGTACTAATAGGGAGTGAGTGTGGTTGGTGCACTAATAGGGAGTGATTGTGGTTGGTGTACTAATAGGGAGTGAGTGTGGTTGGTGTACTAATAGGGAGTGAGTGTGGTTGGTGTACTAATAGGGAGTGAGTGTGGTTGGTATACCAATAGGGAGTGAGTGTGGTTGGTATACTAATAGGGAGTGAGTGTGGTTGGTGCACTAATAGTGAGTGAGTGTGGTTGGTGTACTAATAGGGAGTGAGTGTGGTTGGTATACTAATAGGGAGTGAGTGTGGTTGGTATACTAATAGGGAGTGAGTGTGGTTGGTGTACTAATAGGGAGTGAGTGTGGTTGGTGTACTAATAGGGAGTGAGTGTGGTTGGTGTACTAATAGGGAGTGAGTGTGGTTGGTATACTAATAGGGAGTGAGTGTGGTTGGTATACTAATAGGGAGTGAGTGTGGTTGGTGTACTAATAGGGAGTGAGTGTGGTTGGTGTAGGAATAGGGAGTGAGTGTGGTTGGTGTACTAATAGTGAGTGAGTGTGGTTGGTGTACTAATAGGGAGTGAGTGTGGTTGGTGTACTAATAGTGAGTGAGTGTGGTTGGTGTACTAATAGGGAGTGAGTGTGGTTGGTGCACTAATAGGGAGTGAGTGTGGTTGGTATACTAATAGGGAGTGAGTGTGGTTGGTGTACTAATAGTGAGTGAGTGTGGTTGGTATACTAATAGGGAGTGAGTGTGGTTGGTGTACTAATAGGGAGTGAGTGTGGTTGGTGTACTAATAGGGAGTGAGTGTGGTTGGTGTACTAATAGGGAGTGAGTGTGGTTGGTGTACTAATAGGGAGTGAGTGTGGTTGGTGTACTAATAGGGAGTGAGTGTGGTTGGTGTACTAATAGGGAGTGAGTGTGGTTGGTGTACTAATAGTGAGTGAGTGTGGTTGGTGTACTAATAGGGAGTGAGTGTGGTTGGTGTACTAATAGTGAGTGAGTGTGGTTGGTGTACTAAAAGGGAGTGAGTGTGGTTGGTGTACTAATAGGGAGTGAGTGTGGTTGGTGTACTAATAGGGAGTGAGTGTGGTTGGTGTACTAATAGGGAGTGAGTGTGGTTGGTGTACTAATAGGGAGTGAGTGTGGTTAGTGTACTAATAGGGAGTGAGTGTGGTTGGTATACTAATAGGGAGTGAGTGTGGTTGGTGTACTAATAGGGAGTGAGTGTGGTTGGTGTACTAATAGGGAGTGAGTGTGGTTGGTGTACTAATAGGGAGTGAGTGTGGTTGGTATACTAATAGTGAGTGAGTGTGGTTGGTGTACTAATAGGGAGTGAGTGTGGTTGGTATACTAATAGTGAGTGAGTGTGGTTGGTGTACTAATAGGGAGTGAGTGTGGTTGGTGTACTAATAGGGAGTGAGTGTGGTTGGTGTACTAATAGTGAGTGAGTGTGGTTGGTGTACTAATAGGGAGTGAGTGTGGTTGGTGTACTAATAGTGAGTGAGTGTGGTTGGTGTACTAATAGGGAGTGAGTGTGGTTGGTGTACTAATAGGGAGTGAGTGTGGTTGGTGTACTAATAGTGAGTGAGTGTGGTTGGTGTACTAATAGGGAGTGAGTGTGGTTGGTGTACTAATAGGGAGTGAGTGTGGTTGGTGTACTAATAGTGAGTGAGTGTGGTTGGTATACTAATAGGGAGTGAGTGTGGTTGGTATACTAATAGGGAGTGAGTGTGGTTGGTGTACTAATAGGGAGTGAGTGTGGTTGATGTACTAATAGGGAGTGAGTGTGGTTGGTGTACTAATAGAGAGTGAGTGTGGTTGGTGTACTAATAGTGAGTGAGTGTGGTTGGTGTACTAATAGGGAGTGAGTGTGGTTGGTGTACTAATAGTGAGTGAGTGTGGTTGGTATACTAATAGGGAGTGAGTGTGGTTGGTATACTAATAGGGAGTGAGTGTGGTTGGTGTACTAATAGGGAGTGAGTGTGGTTGATGTACTAATAGGGAGTGAGTGTGGTTGGTGTACTAATAGAGAGTGAGTGTGGTTGGTGTACTAATAGGGAGTGAGTGTGGTTGGTGTACTAATAGGGAGTGAGTGTGGTTGGTGTACTAATAGGGAGTGAGTGTGGTTGGTGTACTAATAGGGAGTGAGTGTGGTTGGTATACTAATAGGGAGTGAGTGTGGTTGGTGTACTAATAGGGAGTGAGTGTGGTTGATGTACTAATAGGGAGTGAGTGTGGTTGGTATACTAATAGGGAGTGAGTGTGGTTGGTGCACTAATAGGGAGTGAGTGTGGTTGGTATACTAATAGGGAGTGAGTGTGGTTGGTGTACTAATAGGGAGTGAGTGTGGTTGGTATACTAATAGTGAGTGAGTGTGGTTGGTGTACTAATAGGGAGTGAGTGTGGTTGGTATACTAATAGGGAGTGAGTTTGGTTGGTGTACTAATAGTGAGTGAGTGTGGTTGGTATACTAATAGGGAGTGAGTGTGGTTGGTGTACTAATAGGGAGTGAGTGTGGTTGGTGTACTAATAGGGAGTGAGTGTGGTTGGTGTACTAATAGGGAGTGAGTGTGGTTGGTATACTAATAGGGAGTGAGTGTGGTTGGTGTACTAATAGTGAGTGAGTGTGGTTGGTGTACTAATAGTGAGTGAGTGTGGTTGGTGTACTAATAGTGAGTGAGTGTGGTTGGTGTACTAATAGGGAGTGAGTGTGGATGGTGTACTAATAGGGAGTGAGTGTGGTTGGTGTACTAATAGGGAGTGAGTGTGGTTGGTGTACTAATAGTGAGTGAGTGTGGTTGGTGTACTAATAGTGAGTGAGTGTGGTTGGTGTACTAATAGTCAGTGTGTGTGGTTGGTGTACTAATAGGGAGTGAGTGTGGTTGGTGTACTAATAGTGAGTGAGTGTGGTTGGTGTACTAATAGTGAGTGAGTGTGGTTGGTGCACTAATAGGGAGTGAGTGTGGTTGGTATACTAATAGGGAGTGAGTGTGGTTGGTGTACTAATAGGGAGTGAGTGTGGTTGGTGTACTAATAGGGAGTGAGTGTGGTTGGTATACTAATAGTGAGTGAGTGTGGTTGGTGTATTAATAGGGAGTGAGTGTGGTTGGTATACTAATAGGGAGTGAGTGTGGTTGGTGTACTAATAGTGAGTGAGTGTGGTTGGTGTACTAATAGGGAGTGAGTGTGGTTGGTGTACTAATAGTGAGTGAGTGTGGTTGGTGTACTAATAGTGAGTGAGTGTGGTTGGTGTACTAATAGGGAGTGAGTGTGGTTGGTGTACTAATAGGGAGTGAGTGTGGTTGGTGTACTAATAGTGAGTGAGTGTGGTTGGTGTACTAATAGGGAGTGAGTGTGGTTGGTGTACTAATAGGGAGTGAGTGTGGTTGGTGTACTAATAGGGAGTGAGTGTGGTTGGTGTACTAATAGGGAGTGAGTGTGGTTGGTGTACTAATAGGGAGTGAGTGTGGTTGGTCTACTAATAGGGAGTGTGTGTGGTTGGTATACTAATAGTGAGTGAGTGTGGTTGGTATACTAATAGGGAGTGAGTGTGGTTGGTGTACTAATAGGGAGTGAGTGTGGTTGGTATACTAATAGGGAGTGAGTGTGGTTGGTGTACTAATAGGGAGTGAGTGTGGTTGGTATACTAATAGGGAGTGAGTGTGGTTGGTCTACTAATAGGGAGTGAGTGTGGTTGGTATACTAATAGGGAGTGAGTGTGGTTGGTATACTAATAGGGAGTGAGTGTGGTTGGTGTACTAATAGTGAGTGAGTGTGGTTGGTATACTAATAGGGAGTGAGTGTGGTTGGTTAACTAATAGGGAGTGAGTGTGGTTGGTGTACTAATAGGGAGTGAGTGTGGTTGGTGTACTAATAGTGAGTGAGTGTGGTTGGTGTACTAATAGGGAGTGAGTGTGGTTGGTGTACTAATAGGGAGTGAGTGTGGTTGATGCACTAATAGTGAGTGAGTGTGGTTGGTGTACTAATAGGGAGTGAGTGTGGTTGGTGTACTAATAGGGAGTGAGTGTGGTTGGTGTACTAATAGTGAGTGAGTGTGGTTGGTGTACTAATAGGGAGTGAGTGTGGTTGGTGTACTAATAGGGAGTGAGTGTGGTTGGTGTACTAATAGTGAGTGAGTGTGGTTGGTGTACTAATAGGGAGTGAGTGTGGTTGGTCTACTAATAGGGAGTGAGTGTGGTTGGTGTACTAATAGGGAGTGAGTGTGGTAGGTATACTAATAGGGAGTGAGTGTGGTTGGTGTACTAATAGTGAGTGAGTGTGGTTGGTGTACTAATAGGGAGTGAGTGTGGTTGGTGTACTAATAGTGAGTGAGTGTGGTTGGTATACTAATAGGGAGTGAGTGTGGTTGGTATATAATAGGGAGTGAGTGTGGTTGGTATACTAATAGGGAGTGAGTGTGGTTGGTGTACTAATAGTGAGTGAGTGTGGTTGGTGTACTAATAGGGAGTGAGTGTGGTTGGTGTACTAATAGGGAGTGAGTGTGGTTGGTGTACTAATAGGGAGTGAGTGTGGTTGGTGTACTAATAGGGAGTGAGTGTGGTTGGTATACTAATAGGGAGTGAGTGTGGTTGGTGCACTAATAGTGAGTGAGTGTGGTTGGTATACTAATAGGGAGTGAGTGTGGTTGGTGTACTAATAGGGAGTGAGTGTGGTTGGTGTACTAATAGGGAGTGAGTGTGGTTGGTGCACTAATAGTGAGTGAGTGTGGTTGGTATACTAATAGGGAGTGAGTGTGGTTGGTGTACTAATAGGGAGTGAGTGTGGTTGGTGTACTAATAGGTAGTGAGTGTGGTTGGTGTACTAATAGGGAGTGAGTGTGGTTGGTGTACTAATAGGGAGTGAGTGTGGTTGGTATACTAATAGGGAGTGAGTGTGGTTGGTGTACTAATAGTGAGTGAGTGTGGTTGGTATACTAATAGGGAGTGAGTGTGGTTGGTTAACTAATAGGGAGTGAGTGTGGTTGGTGTACTAATAGGGAGTGAGTGTGGTTGGTGTACTAATAGTGAGTGAGTGTGGTTGGTGTACTAATAGTGAGTGAGTGTGGTTGGTGTACTAATAGGGAGTGAGTGTGGTTGGTATACTAATAGGGAGTGAGTGTGGTTGGTGCACTAATAGTGAGTGAGTGTGGTTGGTATACTAATAGGGAGTGAGTGTGGTTGGTGTACTAATAGGGAGTGAGTGTGGTTGGTATACTAATAGGGAGTGAGTGTGGTTGGTGTACTAATAGGGAGTGAGTGTGGTTGGTGTACTAATAGTGAGTGAGTGTGGTTGGTGTACTAATAGGGAGTGAGTGTGGTTGGTATACTAATAGGGAGTGAGTGTGGTTGGTGCACTAATAGTGAGTGAGTGTGGTTGGTGTACTAATAGGGAGTGAGTGTGGTTGGTATACTAATAGTGAGTGAGTGTGGTTGGTGTACTAATAGTGAGTGAGTGTGGTTGGTGTACTAATAGGGAGTGAGTGTGGTTGGTGTACTAATAGGGAGTGAGTGTGGTTGGTGTACTAATAGGGAGTGAGTGTGGTTGGTATACTAATAGGGAGTGAGTGTGGTTGGTGTACTAATAGTGTGGTTGGTGTACTAATAGTGAGTGAGTGTGGTTGGTATACTAATAGGGAGTGAGTGTGGTTGGTGTACTAATAGGGAGTGAGTGTGGTTGGTGTACTAATAGTGAGTGAGTGTGGTTGGTATACTAATAGGGAGTGAGTGTGGTTGGTGCACTAATAGGGAGTGAGTGTGGTTGGTGTACTAATAGGGAGTGAGTGTGGTTGGTGTACTAATAGTGAGTGAGTTTGGTTGGTGTACTAATAGGGAGTGAGTGTGGTTGGTATACTAATAGTGAGTGAGTGTGGTTGGTGTACTAATAGGGAGTGAGTGTGGTTGGTGTACTAATAGGGAGTGAGTGTGGTTGGTATACTAATAGTGAGTGAGTGTGGTTGGTGCACTAATAGTGAGTGAGTGTGGTTGGTGTACTAATAGGGAGTGAGTGTGGGTGGTGTACTAATAGGGAGTGAGTGTGGTTGGTGTACTAATAGGGAGTGAGTGTGGTTGGTGTACTAATAGGGAGTGAGTGTGGTTGGTGTACTAATAGGGAGTGAGTGTGGTTGGTGTACTAATAGGGAGTGAGTGTGGTTGGTGTACTAATAGGGAGTGAGTGTGGTTGGTGTACTAATAGTGAGTGAGTGTGGTTGGTGTACTAATAGGGAGTGAGTGTGGTTGGTGTACTAATAGGGAGTGAATGTGGTTGGTGTACTAATAGTGAGTGAGTGTGGTTGGTGTACTAATAGGGAGTGAGTGTGGTTGGTGTACTAATAGGGAGTGAGTGTGGTTGGTATACTAATAGGGAGTGAGTGTGGTTGGTGTACTAATAGGGAGTGAGTGTGGTTGGTGTACCAATAGTGAGTGAGTGTGGTAGGTGTACTAATAGGGAGTGAGTGTGGTTGGTGTACTAATAGGGAGTGAGTGTGGTTGGTGTACTAATAGGGAGTGAGTGTGGTTGGTGCACTAATAGTGAGTGAGTGTGGTTGGTATACTAATAGGGAGTGAGTGTGGTTGGTATACTAATAGGGAGTGAGTGTGGTTGGTGTACTAATAGGGAGTGAGTGTGGTTGGTGTACTAATAGTGAGTGAGTGTGGTTGGTGTACTAATAGGGAGTGAGTGTGGTTGGTATACTAATAGGGAGTGAGTGTGGTTGGTGTACTAATAGGGAGTGAGTGTGGTTGGTGTACTAATAGTGAGTGAGTGTGGTTGGTGTACTAATAGTGAGTGAGTGTGGTTGGTGTACTAATAGGGAGTGAGTGTGGTTGGTGTACTAATAGGGAGTGAGTGTGGTTGGTGTACTAATAGTGAGTGAGTGTGGTTGGTGTACTAATAGGGAGTGAGTGTGGTTGGTGTACCAATAGTGAGTGAGTGTGGTTGGTGTACTAATAGGGAGTGAGTGTGGTTGGTGTACTAATAGGGAGTGAGTGTGGTTGGTATACTAATAGTGAGTGAGTGTGGTTGGTCTACTAATAGGGAGTGAGTGTGGTTGGTGTACTAATAGGGAGTGAGTGTGGTTGGTGTACTAATAGGGAGTGAGTGTGGTTGGTATACTAATAGGGAGTGAGTGTGGTTGGTATACTAACAGGGAGTGAGTGTGGTTGGTGTACTAATAGGGAGTGAGTGTGGTTGGTGTACTAATAGGGAGTGAGTGTGGTTGGTGTACTAATAGGGAGTGAGTGTGGTTGGTGTACTAATAGTGAGTGAGTGTGGTTGGTGTACTAATAGTGAGTGAGTGTGGTTGGTGTACTAATAGGGAGTGAGTGTGGTTGGTGTACTAATAGGGAGTGAGTGTGGTTGGTGTACTAATAGGGAGTGAGTGTGGTTGGTATACTAATAGGGAGTGAGTGTGGTTGGTATACTAATAGGGAGTGAGTGTGGTTGGTGTACTAATAGGGAGTGAGTGTGGTTGGTGTACTAATAGGGAGTGAGTGTGGTTGGTGTACTAATAGGGAGTGAGTGTGGTTGGTGTACTAATAGTGAGTGAGTGTGGTTGGTGTACTAATAGTGAGTGAGTGTGGTTGGTGTACTAATAGGGAGTGAGTGTGGTTGGTGTACTAATAGGGAGTGAGTGTGGTTGGTGTACTAATAGTGAGTGAGTGTGGTTGGTATACTAATAGGGAGTGAGTGTGGTTGGTGTACTAATAGGGAGTGAGTGTGGTTGGTGTACTAATAGGGAGTGAGTGTGGTTGGTGTACTAATAGGGAGTGAGTGTGGTTGGTGTACTAATAGGGAGTGAGTGTGGTTGGTGTACTAATAGGGAGTGAGTGTGGTTGGTGTACTAATAGGGAGTGAGTGTGGTTGGTGTACTAATAGGGAGTGAGTGTGGTTGGTGTACTAATAGGGAGTGAGTGTGGTTGGTGTACTAATAGGGAGTGAGTGTGGTTGGTGTACTAATAGTGAGTGAGTGTGGTTGGTGCACTAATAGGGAGTGAGTGTGGTTGGTGTACTAATAGTGAGTGAGTGTGGTTGGTATACAAATAGTGAGTGAGTGTGGTTGGTGTACTAATAGGGAGTGAGTGTGGTTGGTGTACTAATAGGGAGTGAGTGTGGTTGGTGTACTAATAGGGAGTGAGTGTGGTTGGTGTACTAATAGGGAGTGAGTGTGGTTGGTATACTAATAGGGAGTGAGTTTGGTTGGTGTACTAATAGTGAGTGAGTGTGGTTGGTATACTAATAGGGAGTGAGTGTGGTTGGTGTACTAATAGGGAGTGAGTGTGGTTGGTGTACTAATAGGGAGTGAGTGTGGTTGGTGTACTAATAGGGAGTGAGTGTGGTTGGTATACTAATAGGGAGTGAGTGTGGTTGGTGTACTAATAGTGAGTGAGTGTGGTTGGTGTACTAATAGTGAGTGAGTGTGGTTGGTGTACTAATAGTGAGTGACTGTGGTTGGTGTACTAATAGGGAGTGAGTGTGGTTGGTGTACTAATAGGGAGTGAGTGTGGTTGGTGTACTAATAGGGAGTGAGTGTGGTTGGTGTACTAATAGTGAGTGAGTGTGGTTGGTGTACTAATAGGGAGTGAGTGTGGTTGGTGTACTAATAGTGAGTGAGTGTGGTTGGTGTACTAATAGGGAGTGAGTGTGGTTGGTGTACTAATAGGGAGTGAGTGTGGTTGGTGTACTAATAGGGAGTGAGTGTGGTTGGTGTACTAATAGGGAGTGAGTGTGGTTGGTATACTAATAGGAAGTGAGTGTGGTTGGTGCACTAATAGGGAGTGAGTGTGGTTGGTGTACTAATAGGGAGTGAGTGTGGTTGGTGTACTAATAGGGAGTGAGTGTGGTTGGTGTACTAATAGGGAGTGAGTGTGGTTGGTGTACTAATAGGGAGTGAGTGTGGTTGGTGTACTAATAGTGAGTGAGTGTGGTTGGTGTACTAATAGGGAGTGAGTGTGGTTGGTGTACTAATAGGGAGTGAGTGTGGTTGGTGTACTAATAGGGAGTGAGTGTGGTTGGTATACTAATAGGGAGTGAGTGTGGTTGGTATACTAATAGGGAGTGAGTGTGGTTGGTGTACTAATAGGGAGTGAGTGTGGTTGGTATACTAATAGGGAGTGAGTGTGGTTGGTGTACTAATAGGGAGTGAGTGTGGTTGGTGTACTAATAGAAAGTGAGTGTGGTTGGTGTACTAATAGTGAGTGAGTGTGGTTGGTATACTAATAGGGAGTGAGTGTGGTTGGTGTACTAATAGGGAGTGAGTGTGGTTGGTGTACTAATAGGGAGTGAGTGTGGTTGCTGTACTAATAGGGAGTGAGTGTGGTTGGTGCACTAATAGGGAGTGAGTGTGGTTGGTGTACTAATAGGGAGTGAGTGTGGTTGGTGTACTAATAGGGAGTGAGTGTGGTTGGTGTACTAATAGGGAGTGAGTGTGGTTGGTATACTAATAGGGAGTGAGTGTGGTTGGTATACTAATAGGGAGTGAGTGTGGTTGGTGCACTAATAGTGAGTGAGTGTGGTTGGTGTACTAATAGGGAGTGAGTGTGGTTGGTATACTAATAGGGAGTGAGTGTGGTTGGTATACTAATAGGGAGTGAGTGTGGTTGGTGTACTAATAGGGAGTGAGTGTGGTTGGTGTACTAATAGGGAGTGAGTGTGGTTGGTGTACTAATAGGGAGTGAGTGTGGTTGGTATACTAATAGGGAGTGAGTGTGGTTGGTACACTAATAGGGAGTGAGTGTGGTTGGTGTACTAATAGGGAGTGAGTGTGGTTGGTGTAGGAATAGGGAGTGAGTGTGGTTGGTGTACTAATAGTGAGTGAGTGTGGTTGGTGTACTAATAGGGAGTGAGTGTGGTTGGTGTACTAATAGTGAGTGAGTGTGGTTGGTGTACTAATAGGGAGTGAGTGTGGTTGGTGCACTAATAGGGAGTGAGTGTGGTTGGTATACTAATAGGGAGTGAGTGTGGTTGGTGTACTAATAGTGAGTGAGTGTGGTTGGTGTACTAATAGTGAGTGAGTGTGGTTGGTATACTAATAGGGAGTGAGTGTGGTTGGTGTACTAATAGGGAGTGAGTGTGGTTGGTGTACTAATAGGGAGTGAGTGTGGTTGGTGTACTAATAGTGAGTGAGTGTGGTTGGTATACTAATAGGGAGTGAGTGTGGTTGGTGTACTAATAGTGAGTGAGTGTGGTTGGTGTACTAATAGTGAGTGAGTGTGGTTGGTATACTAATAGGGAGTGAGTGTGGTTGGTGTACTAATAGGGAGTGAGTGTGGTTGGTGTACTAATAGGGAGTGAGTGTGGTTGGTGTACTAATAGTGAGTGAGTGTGGTTGGTATACTAATAGGGAGTGAGTGTGGTTGGTGTACTAATAGGGAGTGAGTGTGGTTGGTATACTAATAGGGAGTGAGTGTGGTTGGTGTACTAATAGTGAGTGAGTGTGGTTGGTATACTAATAGGGAGTGAGTGTGGTTGGTGTACTAATAGGGAGTGAGTGTGGTTGGTGTACTAATAGGGAGTGAGTGTGGTTGGTGTACTAATAGGGAGTGAGTGTGGTTGGTGTACTAATAGGGAGTGAGTGTGGTT
The DNA here is from genome assembly GCA_028752905.1 of Cladorhizidae sp. MBARI D1340-BT2. Lineage (NCBI taxonomy): Eukaryota > Metazoa > Porifera > Demospongiae > Poecilosclerida > Cladorhizidae > Cladorhizidae sp. MBARI D1340-BT2. The sequence goes on from JAQNBH010000011.1 coordinate 55,217,303, forward strand.
GGTGTACTAATAGGGAGTGAGTGTGGTTGGTGTACTAATAGGGAGTGAGTGTGGTTGGTGTACTAATAGTGAGTGAGTGTGGTTGGTGTACTAATAGGGAGTGAGTGTGGTTGGTGTACTAATAGGGAGTGAGTGTGTATGGTGCACTAATAGGGAGTGAGTGTGGTTGGTGTACTAATAGGGAGTGAGTGTGGTTGGTGTACTAATAGGGAGTGAGTGTGGTTGGTGTACTAATAGGGAGTGAGTGTGGTTGGTGTACTAATAGGGAGTGATTGTGGTTGGTGTACTAATAGGGAGTGAGTGTGGTTGGTGTACTAATAGGGAGTGAGTGTGGTTGGTGTACTAATAGGGAGTGAGTGTGGTTGGTGTACTAATAGGGAGTGATTGTGGTTGGTGTACTAATAGTGAGTGAGTGTGGTTGGTGTACTAATAGGGAGTGAGTGTGGTTGGTGTACTAATAGGGAGTGAGTGTGGTTGGTGTACTAATAGGGAGTGAGTGTGGTTGGTGTACTAATAGGGAGTGAGTGTGGTTGGTGTACTAATAGGGAGTGAGTGTGGTTAGTGTACTAATAGGGAGTGAGTGTGGTTGGTATACTAATAGGGAGTAAGTGTGGTTGGTGTACTAATAGTGAGTGAGTGTGGTTGGTGTACTAATAGGGAGTGAGTGTGGTTGGTGTACTAATAGGGAGTGAGTGTGGTTGGTGTACTAATAGGGAGTGAGTGTGGTTAGTGTACTAATAGGGAGTGAGTGTGGTTGGTATACTAATAGGGAGTGAGTGTGGTTGGTATACTAATAGGGAGTGAGTGTGGTTGGTGCACTAATAGGGAGTGAGTGTGGTTGGTGTACTAATAGTGAGTGAGTGTGGTTGGTGTACTAATAGTGAGTGAGTGTGGTTGGTGTACTAATAGGGAGTGAGTGTGGTTGGTGTACTAATAGGGAGTGAGTGTGGTTGGTGTACTAATAGGGAGTGAGTGTGGTTGGTGTACTAATAGTGAGTGAGTGTGGTTGGTATACTAATAGTGAGTGAGTGTAGTTGGTATACTAATAGGGAGTTAGTGTGGTTGGTGTACTAATAGGGAGTGAGTGTGGTTGGTGTACTAATAGGGAGTGAGTGTGGTTGGTGTACTAATAGGGAGTGAGTGTGGTTGGTATACTAATAGTGAGTGAGTGTGGTTGGTGTACTAATAGGGAGTGAGTGTGGTTGGTATACTAATAGTGAGTGAGTGTGGTTGGTGTACTAATAGGGAGTGAGTGTGGTTGGTGTACTAATAGTGAGTGAGTGTGGTTGGTGTACTAATAGTGAGTGAGTGTGGTTGGTGTACTAATAGGGAGTGAGTGTGGTTGGTGTACTAATAGGGAGTGAGTGTGGTTGATGTACTAATAGTGAGTGAGTGTGGTTGGTGTACTAATAGGGAGTGAGTGTGGTTGGTGTACTAATAGGAAGTGAGTGTGGTTGGTATACTAATAGGGAGTGAGTGTGGTTGGTATACTAATAGGGAGTGAGTGTGGTTAGTGTACTAATAGGGAGTGAGTGTGGTTGGTATACTAATAGGGAGTGAGTGTGGTTGGTGTACTAATAGTGAGTGAGTGTGGTTGGTGTACTAATAGTGAGTGAGTGTGGTTGGTGTACTAATAGTGAGTGAGTGTGGTTGGTGTACTAATAGGGAGTGAGTGTGGTTGGTGTACTAATAGGGAGTGAGTGTGGTTGGTGTACTAATAGGGAGTGAGTGTGGTTGGTGTACTAATAGTGAGTGAGTGTGGTTGGTGTACTAATAGTGAGTGAGTGTGGTTGGTGTACTAATAGTCAGTGTGTGTGGTTGGTGTACTAATAGGGAGTGAGTGTGGTTGGTGTACTAATAGTGAGTGAGTGTGGTTGGTGTACTAATAGGGAGTGAGTGTGGTTGGTGTACTAATAGGGAGTGAGTGTGGTTGGTGTACTAATAGAGAGTGAGTGTGGTTGGTGTACTAATAGGGAGTGAGTGTGGTTGGTGTACTAATAGTGAGTGAGTGTGGTTGGTGCACTAATAGGGAGTGAGTGTGGTTGGTATACTAATAGGGAGTGAGTGTGGTTGATGTACTAATAGGGAGTGAGTGTGGTTGGTGTACTAATAGGGAGTGAGTGTGGTTGGTGTACTAATAGTGAGTGAGTGTGGTTGGTGTACTAATAGTGAGTGAGTGTGGTTGGTGTACTAATAGGGAGTGAGTGTGGTTGGTGTACTAATAGGGAGTGAGTGTGGTTGGTGCACTAATAGTGAGTGAGTGTGGTTGGTATACTAATAGGGAGTGAGTGTGGTTGGTATACTAATAGGGAGTGAGTGTGGTTGGTGTACTAATAGGGAGTGAGTGTGGTTGGTGTACTAATAGGGAGTGAGTGTGGTTGGTGTACTAATAGGGAGTGAGTGTGGTTGGTGTACTAATAGGGAGTGAGTGTGGTTGGTGTACTAATAGGGAGTGAGTGTGGTTGGTGCACTAATAGGGAGTGAGTGTGGTTGGTGTACTAATAGGGAGTGAGTGTGGTTGGTGTACTAATAGTGAGTGAGTGTGGTTGGTGTACTAATAGTGAGTGAGTGTGGTTGGTGTACTAATAGTCAGTGAGTATGGTTGGTGTACTAATAGGGAGTGAGTGTGGTTGGTGTACTAATAGGGAGTGAGTGTGGTTGGTGCACTAATAGTGAGTGAGTGTGGTTGGTATACTAATAGGGAGTGAGTGTGGTTGGTATACTAATAGGGAGTGAGTGTGGTTGGTGTACTAATAGGGAGTGAGTGTGGTTGGTGTACTAATAGGGAGTGAGTGTGGTTGGTGTACTAATAGGGAGTGAGTGTGGTTGGTATACTAATAGGGAGTGAGTGTGGTTGGTGTACTAATAGGGAGTGAGTGTGGTTGGTATACTAATAGGGAGTGAGTGTGGTTGGTGTACTAATAGGGAGTGAGTGTGGTTGGTGTACTAATAGGGAGTGAGTGTGGTTGGTGTACTAATAAGGAGTGAGTGTGGTTGGTATACTAATAGGGAGTGAGTGTGGTTGGTATACTAATAGGGAGTGAGTGTGGTTGGTGTACTAATAGGGTGTGAGTATGGTTGGTGTACTAATAGGGAGTGAGTGTGGTTGGTATACTAATAGGGAGTGAGTGTGGTTGGTGTACTAATAGTGAGTGAGTGTGGTTGGTGTACTAATAGTGAGTGAGTGTGGTTGGTGTACTAATAGGGAGTGAGTGTGGTTGGTGTACTAATAGGGAGTGAGTGTGGTTGGTGTAGTGAGTGTGGTTGGTGTACTAATAGGGAGTGAGTGTGGTTGGTGTACTAATAGGGAGTGAGTGTGGTTGGTGTACTAATAGGGAGTGAGTGTGGTTGGTGTACTAATAGTGAGTGAGTGTGGTTGGTGTACTAATAGGGAGTGAGTGTGGTTGGTGTACTAATAGGTAGTGAGTGTGGTTGGTGTACTAATAGGGAGTGAGTGTGGTTGGTGTACTAATAGGGAGTGAGTGTGGTTGGTGTACTAATAGGGAGTGAGTGTGGTTGGTGTACTAATAGTGAGTGAGTGTGGTTGGTTTACTAATAGGGAGTGAGTGTGGTTGGTATACTAATAGGGAGTGAGTGTGGTTGGTGTACTAATAGGGAGTGAGTGTGGTTGGTATACTAATAGGGAGTTAGTGTGGTTGGTATACTAATAGGGAGTGAGTGTGGTTGATGTACTAATAGGGAGTGAGTGTGGTTGGTGTACTAATAGGGAGTGAGTGTGGTTGGTGTAGTGAGTGTGGTTGGTGTACTAATAGGGAGTGAGTGTGGTTGGTGTACTAATAGGGAGTGAGTGTGGTTGGTATACTAATAGGGTGGTTGGTATACTAATAGGGAGTGAGTGTGGTTGATGTACTAATAGGGAGTGAGTGTGGTTGGTGTACTAATAGGGAGTGAGTGTGGTTGGTGTAGTGAGTATGGTTGGTGTACTAATAGGGCGTGAGTGTGGTTGGTGTACTAATAGGGAGTGAGTGTGGTTGGTATACTAATAGGGAGTGAGTGTGGTTGGTATACTAATAGAGAGTGAGTGTGGTTGGTGTACTAATAGGGAGTGAGTGTGGTTGGTGTACTAATAGGGAGTGAGTGTGGTTGGTGCACTAATAGGGAGTGAGTGTGGTTGGTGCACTAATAGGGAGTGAGTGTGGTTGGTGTACTAATAGGGAGTGAGTGTGGTTGGTATACTAATAGGGAGTGAGTGTGGTTGGTGTACTAATAGGGAGTGAGTGTGGTTGGTGTACTAATAGGGAGTGAGTGTGGTTGGTGTACTAATAGGGAGTGAGTGTGGTTGGTGTACTAATAGGGAGTGAGTGTGGTTGGTGTACTAATAGGGAGTGACTGTGGTTGGTGTACTAATAGTGAGTGAGTGTGGTTGGTGTACTAATAGGGAGTGAGTGTGGTTGGTGTACTAATAGGGAGTGAGTGTGGTTGGTGTACTAATAGGGAGTGAGTGTGGTTGGTGTACTAATAGTGAGTGAGTGTGGTTGGTATACTAATAGGGAGTGAGTGTGGTTGGTGTACTAATAGTGAGTGAGTGTGGTTGGTGTACTAATAGGGAGTGAGTGTGGTTGGTGTACTAAAAGTGAGTGAGTATGGTTGGTGTACTAATAGTGAGTGAGTGTGGTTGGTGTACTAATAGTGAGTGAGTGTGGTTGGTGTACTAATAGGGAGTGAGTGTGGTTGGTGTACTAAAAGTGAGTGAGTGTGGTTGGTTTACTAATAGTGAGTGAGTGTCGTTGGTATACTAATAGTGAGTGAGTGTGGTTGGTATACTAATAGGGAGTGTGTGTGGTTGGTGTACTAATAGGGAGTGAGTGTGGTTGGTGTACTAATAGGGAGTGAGTGTGGCTGGTGTACCAATAGGGAGTGAGTGTGGTTGGTGTACTAATAGGGAGTGAGTGTGGTTGGTGTACTAATAGTGAGTGAGTGTGGTTGGTGTACTAATAGTGAGTGAGTGTGGTTGGTATACTAATAGTGAGTGAGTGTGGTTGGTGTACTAATAGTGAGTGAGTGTGGTTGGTGTACTAATAGTGAGTGAGTGTGGTTGGTGTACTAATAGTGAGTGAGTGTGGTTGGTATACTAATAGTGAGTGAGTGTGGTTGGTGTACTAATAGGGAGTGAGTGTGGTTGGTGTACTAATAGTGAGTGAGTGTGGTTGGTGTACTAATAGTGAGTGAGTGTGGTTGGTATACTAATAGGGAGTGAGTGTGGTTGGTGTACTAATAGGGAGTGAGTGTGGTTGGTGTACTAAAAGTGAGTGAGTGTGGTTGGTGTACTAATAGTGAGTGAGTGTGGTTGGTGTACTAATAGTGAGTGAGTGTGGTTAGTATACTAATAGGGAGTGAGTGTGGTTGGTGTACTAATAGTGAGTGAGTGTGGTTGGTGAACTAATAGTGAGTGAGTGTGGTTGGTATACTAATAGGGAGTGAGTGTGGTTGGTGTACTAATAGGGAGTGAGTGTGGTTGGTGTACTAATAGTGAGTGAGTGTGGTTGGTATACTAATAGTGAGTGAGTGTGGTTGGTGTACTAATAGGGAGTGAGTGTGGTTGGTGTACTAATAGGTAGTGAGTGTGGTTGGTGTACTAATAGGGAGTGAGTGTGGTTGGTATACTAATAGGGAGTGAGTGTGGTTGGTATACTAATAGGGAGTGAGTGTGGTTGGTGTACTAATAGGGAGTGAGTGTGGTTGGTGTACTAATAGGGAGTGAGTGTGGTTGGTATACTAATAGGGAGTGAGTGTGGTTGGTATACTAATAGGGAGTGAGTGTGGTTGGTGTACTAATAGGGAGTGAGTGTGGTTGGTATACTAATAGGGAGTGAGTGTGGTTGGTATACTAATAGGGAGTGAGTGTGGTTGGTGTACTAATAGGGAGTGAGTGTGGTTGGTGTACTAATAGGGAGTGAGTGTGGTTGGTGCACTAATAGGGAGTGAGTGTGGTTGGTGTACTAATAGGGAGTGAGTGTGGTTGGTGTACTAATAGGGAGTGAGTGTGGTTGGTGTACTAATAGGGAGTGAGTGTGGTTGGTGTACTAAAAGTGAGTGAGTGTGGTTGGTGTACTAATAGGGAGTGAGTGTGGTTGGTATACTAATAGGGAGTGAGTGTGGTTGGTGTACTAATAGTGAGAGAGTGTGGTTGGTGTACTAATAGGGAGTGAGTGTGGTTGGTGTACTAATAGGGAGTGAGTGTGGTTGGTGTACTAATAGTGAGTGAGTGTGGTTGATGTACTAATAGGGAGTGAGTGTGGTTGGTGTACTAATAGGGAGTGAGTGTGGTTGGTGTACTAATAGTGAGTGAGTGTGGTTGGTGTACTAATAGGGGTGAGTGTGGTTGGTGTACTAATAGTGAGAGAGTGTGGTTGGTGTACTAATAGGGAGTGAGTGTGGTTGGTGTACTAATAGTGAGTGAGTGTGGTTGGTATACTTATAGGGAGTGAGTGTGGTTGGTGTGCTAATAGGGAGTGAGTGTGGTTGGTGTACTAATAGTGAGTGAGTGTGGTTGGTGTACTAATAGGGAGTGAGTGTGGTTGGTGTACTAATAGGGAGTGAGTGTGGTTGGTATACTAATAGGGAGTGAGTGTGGTTGGTGCACTAATAGGGAGTGAGTGTGGTTGGTGTACTAATAGGGAGTGAGTGTGGTTGGTGCACTAATAGGGAGTGAGTGTGGTTGGTATACTAATAGGGAGTGAGTGTGGTTGGTGTACTAATAGAGAGTGAGTGTGGTTGGTGTACTAATAGTGAGTGAGTGTGGTTGGTGCACTAATAGGGAGTGAGTGTGGTTGGTATACTAATAGGGAGTGAGTGTGGTTGGTGTACTAATAGGGAGTGAGTGTGGTTGGTGTACTAATAGGGAGTGAGTGTGGTTGGTATACTAATAGGGAGTGAGTGTGGTTGGTGTACTAATAGGGAGTGAGTGTGGTTGGTGTACTAATAGTGAGTGAGTGTGGCTGGTGTACTAATAGGGAGTGAGTGTGGTTGGTGTACTAATAGGAAGTGAGTGTGGTTGGTGTACTAATAGGGAGTGAGTGTGGTTGGTGTACTAATAGGGAGTGAGTGTGGTTGGTATACTAATAGGGAGTGAGTGTGGTTGGTATACTAATAGGGAGTGAGTGTGGTTGGTGTACTAATAGAGAGTGAGTGTGGTTGGTGTACTAATAGGGAGTGAGTGTGGTTGGTGTACTAATAGTGAGTGAGTGTGGTTGGTATACTAATAGGGAGTGAGTGTGGTTGGTGTACTAATAGTGAGTGAGTGTGGTTGGTATACTAATAGGGAGTGAGTGTGGTTGGTGTACTAATAGGGAGTGAGTGTGGTTGGTGTACTAATAGGGAGTGAGTGTGGTTGGTGTACTAATAGGGAGTGAGTGTGGTTGGTGTACTAATAGGGAGTGAGTGTGGTTGGTGTACTAATAGTGAGTGAGTGTGGCTGGTGTACTAATAGGGAGTGAGTGTGGTTGGTGTACTAATAGGAAGTGAGTGTGGTTGGTGTACTAATAGGGAGTGAGTGTGGTTGGTGTACTAATAGTGAGTGAGTGTGGTTGGTGTACTAATAGGGAGTGAGTGTGGTTGGTGTACTAATAGTGAGTGAGTGTGGTTGGTATACTAATAGGGAGTGAGTGTGGTTGGTATACTAATAGGGAGTGAGTGTGGTTGGTGTACTAATAGGGAGTGAGTGTGGTTGGTGTACTAATAGGGAGTGAGTGTGGTTGGTGTACTAATAGGGAGTGAGTGTGGTTGGTGTACTAATAGTGAGTGAGTGTGGTTGGTGTACTAATAGGGAGTGAGTGTGGTTGGTATACTAATAGTGAGTGAGTGTGGTTGGTGCACTAATAGTGAGTGAGTGTGGTTGGTGTACTAATAGGGAGTGAGTGTGGTTGGTGTACTAATAGTGAGTGAGTGTGGTTGGTGTACTAATAGGGAGTGAGTGTGGTTGGTATACTAATAGGGAGTGAGTGTGGTTGGTATACTAATAGGGAGTGAGTGTGGTTGGTGTACTAATAGGGAGTGAGTGTGGTTGGTATACTAATAGGGAGTGAGTGTGGTTGGTGTACTAATAGGGAGTGAGTGTGGTTGGTGTACTAATAGTGAGTGAGTGTGGTTGGTGTACTAATAGTGAGTGAGTGTGGTTGGTGTACTAATAGGGAGTGAGTGTGGTTGGTGTACTAATAGGGAGTGAGTGTGGTTGGTGTACTAATAGGGAGTGAGTGTGGTTGGTGTACTAATAGGGAGTGAGTGTGGTTGGTATACTAATAGGGAGTGAGTGTGGTTGGTATACTAATAGGGAGTGAGTGTGGTTGGTGTACTAATAGTGAGTGAGTGTGGTTGGTGTACTAATAGGGAGTGAGTGTGGTTGGTGTACTAATAGGGAGTGAGTGTGGTTGGTGTACTAATAGGGAGTGAGTGTGGTTGGTGATACTAATAGGGAGTGAGTGTGGTTGGTGTACTAATAGGGAGTGAGTGTGGTTGGTGTACTAATAGTGAGTGAGTGTGGTTGGTGTACTAATAGTGAGTGGTGTGGTTGATGTACTAATAGGGAGTGAGTGTGGTTGGTGTACTAATAGTGAGTGAGTGTGGTTGGTATACTAATAGTGAGTGAGTGTGGTTGGTGTACTAATAGTGAGTGAGTGTGGTTGGTGTACTAATAGGGAGTGAGTGTGGTTGGTGTACTAATAGGGAGTGAGTGTGGTTGGTGTACTAATAGTGAGTGAGTGTGGTTGGTGTACTAATAGGGAGTGAGTGTGGTTGGTATACTAATAGTGAGTGAGTGTGGTTGGTGTATTAATAGGGAGTGAGTGTGGTTGGTATACTAATAGGGAGTGAGTGTGGTTGGTGTACTAATAGGGAGTGAGTGTGGTTGATGCACTAATAGTGAGTGAGTGTGGTTGGTATACTAATAGGGAGTGAGTGTGGTTGGTATACTAATAGTGAGTGAGTGTGGTTGGTGTACTAATAGGGAGTGAGTGTGGTTGGTGTACTAATAGGGAGTGAGTGTGGTTGGTGTACTAATAGTGAGTGAGTGTGGTTGGTATACTAATAGGGAGTGAGTGTGGTTGGTGTACTAATAGGGAGTGAGTGTGGTTGGTGTACTAATAGGGAGTGAGTGTGGTTGGTGTACTAATAGTGAGTGAGTGTGGTTGGTATACTAATAGGGAGTGAGTGTGGTTGGTGTACTAATAGGGAGTGAGTGTGGTTGATGCACTAATAGTGAGTGAGTGTGGTTGGTGTACTAATAGTGAGTGAGTGTGGTTGGTGTACTAATAGGGAGTGAGTGTGGTTGGTGTACTAATAGGGAGTGAGTGTGGTTGGTGTACTAATAGGGAGTGAGTGTGGTTGGTGTACTAATAGGGAGTGAGTGTGGTTGGTGTACTAATAGGGAGTGAGTGTGGTTGGTGCACTAATAGGGAGTGAGTGTGGTTGGTGTACTAATAGGGAGTGAGTGTGGTTGGTGCACTAATAGGGAGTGAGTGTGGTTGGTGTACTAATAGGGAGTGAGTGTGGTTGGTGTACTAATAGGGAGTGAGTGTGGTTGGTGTACTAATAGGGAGTGAGTGTGGTTGGTATACTAATAGGGAGTGAGTGTGGTTGGTATACTAATAGGGAGTGAGTGTGGTTGGTGCTACTAATAGTGAGTGAGTGTGGTTGGTGTACTAATAGGGAGTGAGTGTGGTTGGTAGTACTAATAGGGAGTGAGTGTGGTTGGTATACTAATAGGGAGTGAGTGTGGTTGGTGTACTAATAGGGAGTGAGTGTGGTTGGTGTACTAATAGGGAGTGAGTGTGGTTGGTGTACTAATAGGGAGTGAGTGTGGTTGGTATACTAATAGGGAGTGAGTGTGGTTGGTACACTAATAGGGAGTGAGTGTGGTTGGTGTACTAATAGGGAGTGAGTGTGGTTGGTGTAGAATAGGGAGTGAGTGTGGTTGGTGTACTAATAGTGAGTGAGTGTGGTTGGTGTACTAATAGGGAGTGAGTGTGGTTGGTGTACTAATAGTGAGTGAGTGTGGTTGGTGTACTAATAGGGAGTGAGTGTGGTTGGTGTCACTAATAGGGAGTGAGTGTGGTTGAGTAGGGGTGGTTGGTACTAATAGGGAGTGAGTGTGGTTGGTGTACTAATAGTGAGTGAGTGTGGTTGGTATACTAATAGGGAGTGAGTGTGGTTGGTGTACTAATAGGGAGTGAGTGTGGTTGGTGTACTAATAGGGAGTGAGTGTGGTTGGTGTACTAATAGGGAGTGAGTGTGGTTGGTGTACTAATAGGGAGTGAGTGTGGTTGGTGTACTAATAGGGAGTGAGTGTGGTTGGTGTACTAATAGGGAGTGAGTGTGGTTGGTGTACTAATAGGGAGTGAGTGTGGTTGGTGTACTAATAGGGAGTGAGTGTGGTTGGTGTACTAATAGTGAGTGAGTGTGGTTGGTGTACTAATAGGGAGTGAGTGTGGTTGGTGTACTAATAGGGAGTGAGTGTGGTTGGTGTACTAATAGGGAGTGAGTGTGGTTGGTGTACTAATAGGGAGTGAGTGTGGTTGGTGTACTAATAGGGAGTGAGTGTGGTTAGTGTACTAATAGGGAGTGAGTGTGGTTGGTATACTAATAGGGAGTGAGTGTGGTTGGTGTACTAATAGGGAGTGAGTGTGGTTGGTGTACTAATAGGGAGTGAGTGTGGTTGGTGTACTAATAGGGAGTGAGTGTGGTTGGTATACTAATAGTGAGTGAGTGTGGTTGGTGTACTAATAGGGAGTGAGTGTGGTTGGTATACTAATAGTGAGTGAGTGTGGTTGGTGTACTAATAGGGAGTGAGTGTGGTTGGTGTACTAATAGGGAGTGAGTGTGGTTGGTGTACTAATAGTGAGTGAGTGTGGTTGGTGTACTAATAGGGAGTGAGTGTGGTTGGTGTACTAATAGTGAGTGAGTGTGGTTGGTGTACTAATAGGGAGTGAGTGTGGTTGGTGTACTAATAGGGAGTGAGTGTGGTTGGTGTACTAATAGTGAGTGAGTGTGGTTGGTGTACTAATAGGGAGTGAGTGTGGTTGGTGTACTAATAGGGAGTGAGTGTGGTTGGTGTACTAATAGTGAGTGAGTGTGGTTGGTATACTAATAGGGAGTGAGTGTGGTTGGTATACTAATAGGGAGTGAGTGTGGTTGGTGTACTAATAGGGAGTGAGTGTGGTTGGATGTACTAATAGGGAGTGAGTGTGGTTGGGTGTGGTGTACTAATAGAGAGTGAGTGTGGTTGGTGTACTAATAGTGAGTGAGTGTGGTTGGTGTACTAATAGGGAGTGAGTGTGGTTGGTGTACTAATAGTGAGTGAGTGTGGTTGGTATACTAATAGGGAGTGAGTGTGGTTGGTATACTAATAGGGAGTGAGTGTGGTTGGTGTACTAATAGGGAGTGAGTGTGGTTGATGTACTAATAGGGAGTGAGTGTGGTTGGTGTACTAATAGGGAGTGAGTGTGGTTGGTGTACTAATAGGGAGTGAGTGTGGTTGGTGTACTAATAGGGAGTGAGTGTGGTTGGTGTACTAATAGGGAGTGAGTGTGGTTAGTGTACTAATAGGGAGTGAGTGTGGTTGGTATACTAATAGGGAGTGAGTGTGGTTGGTGTACTAATAGGGAGTGAGTGTGGTTGGTGTACTAATAGGGAGTGAGTGTGGTTGGTGTACTAATAGGGAGTGAGTGTGGTTGGTATTCTAATAGTGAGTGAGTGTGGTTGGTGTACTAATAGGGAGTGAGTGTGGTTGGTATACTAATAGTGAGTGAGTGTGGTTGGTGTACTAATAGGGAGTGAGTGTGGTTGGTGTACTAATAGGGAGTGAGTGTGGTTGGTGTACTAATAGTGAGTGAGTGTGGTTGGTGTACTAATAGGGAGTGAGTGTGGTTGGTGTACTAATAGTGAGTGAGTGTGGTTGGTGTACTAATAGGGAGTGAGTGTGGTTGGTGTACTAATAGGGAGTGAGTGTGGTTGGTGTACTAATAGTGAGTGAGTGTGGTTGGTGTACTAATAGGGAGTGAGTGTGGTTGGTGTACTAATAGGGAGTGAGTGTGGTTGGTGTACTAATAGTGAGTGAGTGTGGTTGGTATACTAATAGGGAGTGAGTGTGGTTGGTATACTAATAGGGAGTGAGTGTGGTTGGTGTACTAATAGGGAGTGAGTGTGGTTGATGTACTAATAGGGAGTGAGTGTGGTTGGTGTACTAATAGAGAGTGAGTGTGGTTGGTGTACTAATAGTGAGTGAGTGTGGTTGGTGTACTAATAGGGAGTGAGTGTGGTTGGTGTACTAATAGTGAGTGAGTGTGGTTGGTATACTAATAAGGAGTGAGTGTGGTTGGTATACTAATAGGGAGTGAGTGTGGTTGGTGTACTAATAGGGAGTGAGTGTGGTTGGTATACTAATAGGGAGTGAGTGTGGTTGGTATACTAATAGGGAGTGAGTGTGGTTGGTGTACTAATAGTGAGTGAGTGTGGTTGGTGTACTAATAGGGAGTGAGTGTGGTTGGTATACTAATAGTGAGTGAGTGTGGTTGGTGCACTAATAGTGAGTGAGTGTGGTTGGTGTACTAATAGGGAGTGAGTGTGGTTGGTGTACTAATAGTGAGTGAGTGTGGTTGGTGTACTAATAGGGAGTGAGTGTGGTTGGTATACTAATAGGGAGTGAGTGTGGTTGGTATACTAATAGGGAGTGAGTGTGGTTGGTGTACTAATAGGGAGTGAGTGTGGTTGGTGTACTAATAGTGAGTGAGTGTGGTTGGTATACTAATAGGGAGTGAGTGTGGTTGGTGTACTAATAGGGAGTGAGTGTGGTTGGTGTACTAATAGGGAGTGAGTGTGGTTGGTGTACTAATAGGGAGTGAGTGTGGTTGGTGTACTAATAGGGAGTGAGTGTGGTTGGTGTACTAATAGTGAGTGAGTGTGGCTGGTGTACTAATAGGGAGTGAGTGTGGTTGGTGTACTAATAGGAAGTGAGTGTGGTTGGTGTACTAATAGGGAGTGAGTGTGGTTGGTGTACTAATAGTGAGTGAGTGTGGTTGGTGTACTAATAGGGAGTGAGTGTGGTTGGTGTACTAATAGTGAGTGAGTGTGGTTGGTATACTAATAGGGAGTGAGTGTGGTTGGTATACTAATAGGGAGTGAGTGTGGTTGGTGTACTAATAGGGAGTGAGTGTGGTTGGTGTACTAATAGGGAGTGAGTGTGGTTGGTGTACTAATAGGGAGTGAGTGTGGTTGGTGTACTAATAGTGAGTGAGTGTGGTTGTGTACTAATAGGGAGTGAGTGTGGTTGGTATACTAATAGTGAGTGAGTGTGGTTGGTGCACTAATAGTGAGTGAGTGTGGTTGGTGTACTAATAGGGAGTGAGTGTGGTTGGTGTACTAATAGTGAGTGAGTGTGGTTGGTGTACTAATAGGGAGTGAGTGTGGTTGGTATACTAATAGGGAGTGAGTGTGGTTGGTATACTAATAGGGAGTGAGTGTGGTTGGTGTACTAATAGGGAGTGAGTGTGGTTGGTATACTAATAGGGAGTGAGTGTGGTTGGTGTACTAATAGGGAGTGAGTGTGGGTTGGTGTACTAATAGTGAGTGAGTGTGGTTGGTGTACTAATAGTGAGTGAGTGTGGTTGGTGTACTAATAGGGAGTGAGTGTGGTTGGTGTACTAATAGGGAGTGAGTGTGGTTGGTGTACTAATAGGGAGTGAGTGTGGTTGGTGTACTAATAGGGAGTGAGTGTGGTTGGTATACTAATAGGGAGTGAGTGTGGTTGGTATACTAATAGGGAGTGAGTGTGGTTGGTGTACTAATAGTGAGTGAGTGTGGTTGGTGTACTAATAGGGAGTGAGTGTGGTTGGTGTACTAATAGGGAGTGAGTGTGGTTGGTGTACTAATAGGGAGTGATTGTGGTTGGTATACTAATAGGGAGTGAGTGTGGTTGGTGTACTAATAGGGAGTGAGTGTGGTTGGTGTACTAATAGTGAGTGAGTGTGGTTGGTGTACTAATAGTGAGTGGGTGTGGTTGGATGTACTAATAGGGAGTGAGTGTGGTTGGTGTACTAATAGTGAGTGAGTGTGGTTGGTATACTAATAGTGAGTGAGTGTGGTTGGTGTACTAATAGTGAGTGAGTGTGGTTGGTGTACTAATAGGGAGTGAGTGTGGTTGGTGTACTAATAGGGAGTGAGTGTGGTTGGTGTACTAATAGTGAGTGAGTGTGGTTGGTGTACTAATAGGGAGTGAGTGTGGTTGGTATACTAATAGTGAGTGAGTGTGGTTGGTGTATTAATAGGGAGTGAGTGTGGTTGGTATACTAATAGGGAGTGAGTGTGGTTGGTGTACTAATAGGGAGTGAGTGTGGTTGGATGCTACTAATAGTGAGTGAGTGTGGTTGGTATACTAATAGGGAGTGAGTGTGGTTGGTATACTAATAGTGAGTGAGTGTGGTTGGTGTACTAATAGGGAGTGAGTGTGGTTGGTGTACTAATAGGGAGTGAGTGTGGTTGGTGTACTAATAGTGAGTGAGTGTGGTTGGTATACTAATAGGGAGTGAGTGTGGTTGGTGTACTAAAAGGGAGTGAGTGTGGTTGGTGTACTAATAGGGAGTGAGTGTGGTTGGTGTACTAATAGTGAGTGAGTGTGGTTGGTATACTAATAGGGAGTGAGTGTGGTTGGTGTACTAATAGGGAGTGAGTGTGGTTGATGCACTAATAGTGAGTGAGTGTGGTTGGTGTACTAATAGTGAGTGAGTGTGGTTGGTGTACTAATAGGGAGTGAGTGTGGTTGGTATACTAATAGGGAGTGAGTGTGGTTGGTGTACTAATAGGGAGTGAGTGTGGTTGGTGTACTAATAGGGAGTGAGTGTGGTTGGTGTACTAATAGGGAGTGAGTGTGGTTGGTGCACTAATAGGGAGTGAGTGTGGTTGGTGTACTAATAGGGAGTGAGTGTGGTTGGTGCACTAATAGGGAGTGAGTGTGGTTGGTGTACTAATAGGGAGTGAGTGTGGTTGGTGTACTAATAGGGAGTGAGTGTGGTTGGTGTACTAATAGGGAGTGAGTGTGGTTGGTATACTAATAGTGAGTGAGTGTGGTTGGTATACTAATAGGGAGTGAGTGTGGTTGGTGCTACTAATAGTGAGTGAGTGTGGTTGGTGTACTAATAGGGAGTGAGTGTGGTTGGTATACTAATAGGGAGTGAGTGTGGTTGGTATACTAATAGGGAGTGAGTGTGGTTGGTGTACTAATAGGGAGTGAGTGTGGTTGGTGTACTAATAGGGAGTGAGTGTGGTTGGTGTACTAATAGGGAGTGAGTGTGGTTGGTATACTAATACGGAGTGAGTGTGGTTGGTACACTAATAGGGAGTGAGTGTGGTTGGTGTACTAATAGGGAGTGAGTGTGGTTGGTGTAGTAATAGGGAGTGAGTGTGGTTGGTGTACTAATAGTGAGTGAGTGTGGTTGGTGTACTAATAGGGAGTGAGTGTGGTTGGTGTACTAATAGTGAGTGAGTGTGGTTGGTGTACTAATAGGGAGTGAGTGTGGTTGGTGCACTAATAGGGAGTGAGTGTGGTTGGTGTACTAATAGTGAGTGAGTGTGGTTGGTATACTAATAGGGAGTGAGTGTGGTTGGTGTACTAATAGGGAGTGAGTGTGGTTGGTGTACTAATAGGGAGTGAGTGTGGTTGGTGTACTAATAGGGAGTGAGTGTGGTTGGTGTACTAATAGGGAGTGAGTGTGGTTGGTGTACTAATAGGGAGTGAGTGTGGTTGGTGTACTAATAGGGAGTGAGTGTGGTTGGTGTACTAATAGTGAGTGAGTGTGGTTGGTGTACTAATAGGGAGTGAGTGTGGTTGGTGTACTAATAGTGAGTGAGTGTGGTTGGTGTACTAATAGGGAGTGAGTGTGGTTGGTGTACTAATAGGGAGTGAGTGTGGTTGGTGTACTAATAGGGAGTGAGTGTGGTTGGGTGTACTAATAGGGAGTGAGTGTGGTTGGTGTACTAATAGGGAGTGAGTGTGGTTAGTGTACTAATAGGGAGTGAGTGTGGTTGGTATACTAATAGGGAGTGAGTGTGGTTGGTGTACTAATAGGGAGTGAGTGTGGTTGGTGTACTAATAGGGAGTGAGTGTGGTTGGTGTACTAATAGGGAGTGAGTGTGGTTGGTATACTAATAGTGAGTGAGTGTGGTTGGTGTACTAATAGGGAGTGAGTGTGGTTGGTATACTAATAGT
>JAQNBH010000011.1:55233615-55575614 GCA_028752905.1 Cladorhizidae sp. MBARI D1340-BT2
CTCATACCTGTCTATACTAGACTATACATCTCTCACTCATACCTGTCTATACTAGACTATACATCTCTCACTCATGCCTGTCTATACTAGACTATACATCTCTCACTCATACCTGTCTATACTAGACTATACATCTCTCACTCATACCTGTCTATACTAGACTATACATCTCTCACTCATAGCCTGTCTATACTAGACTATACATCTCTCACTCATACCTGTCTATACTAGACTATACATCTCTCACTCATACCTGTCTATACTAGACTATACATCTCTCACTCATACCTGTCTATACTAGACTATACATCTCTCACTCATACCTGTCTATACTAGACTATACATCTCTCACTCATAGCCTGTCTATACTAGACTATACATCTCTCACTCATGACCTGTCTATACTAGACTATACATCTCTCACTCATACCTGTCTATACTAGACTATACATCTCTCACTCATACCTGTCTATACTAGACTATACATCTCTCACTCATACCTGTCTATACTAGACTATACATCTCTCACTCATACCTGTCTATACTAGACTATACATCTCTCACTCATGACCTGTCTATACTAGACTATACATCTCTCACTCATACCTGTCTATACTAGACTATACATCTCTCACTCATACCTGTCTATACTAGACTATACATCTCTCACTCATAGCCTGTCTATACTAGACTATACATCTCTCACTCATACCTGTCTATACTAGACTATACATCTCTCACTCATACCTGTCTATACTAGACTATACATCTCTCACTCATACCTGTCTATACTAGACTATACATCTCTCACTCATGCCTGTCTATACTAGACTATACATCTCTCACTCATGCCTGTCTATACTAGACTATACATCTCTCACTCATACCTGTCTATACTAGACTATACATCTCTCACTCATGCCTGTCTATACTAGACTATACATCTCTCACTCATACCTGTCTATACTAGACTATACATCTCTCACTCATACCTGTCTATACTAGACTATACATCTCTCACTCATACCTGTCTATACTAGACTATACATCTCTCACTCATACCTGTCTATACTAGACTATACATCTCTCACTCATACCTGTCTATACTAGACTATACATCTCTCACTCATAGCCTGTCTATACTAGACTATACATCTCTCACTCATACCTGTCTATACTAGACTATACATCTCTCACTCATGCCTGTCTATACTAGACTATACATCTCTCACTCATGCCTGTCTATACTAGACTATACATCTCTCACTCATACCTGTCTATACTAGACTATACATCTCTCACTCATACCTGTCTATACTAGACTATACATCTCTCACTCATACCTGTCTATACTAGACTATACATCTCTCACTCATGCCTGTCTATACTAGACTATACATCTCTCACTCATACCTGTCTATACTAGACTATACATCTCTCACTCATACCTGTCTATACTAGACTATACATCTCTCACTCATGCCTGTCTATACTAGACTATACATCTCTCACTCATGCCTGTCTATACTAGACTATACATCTCTCACTCATACCTGTCTATACTAGACTATACATCTCTCACTCATGCCTGTCTATACTAGACTATACATCTCTCACTCATACCTGTCTATACTAGACTATACATCTCTCACTCATACCTGTCTATACTAGACTATACATCTCTCACTCATGCCTGTCTATACTAGACTATACATCTCTCACTCATACCTGTCTATACTAGACTATACATCTCTCACTCATACCTGTCTATACTAGACTATACATCTCTCACTCATACCTGTCTATACTAGACTATACATCTCTCACTCATACCTGTCTATACTAGACTATACATCTCTCACTCATACCTGTCTATACTAGACTATACATCTCTCACTCATGCCTGTCTATACTAGACTATACATCTCTCACTCATACCTGTCTATACTAGACTATACATCTCTCACTCATACCTGTCTATACTAGACTATACATCTCTCACTCATACCTGTCTATACTAGACTATACATCTCTCACTCATGCCTGTCTATACTAGACTATACATCTCTCACTCATACCTGTCTATACTAGACTATACATCTCTCACTCATAGCCTGTCTATACTAGACTATACATCTCTCACTCATGCCTGTCTATACTAGACTATACATCTCTCACTCATACCTGTCTATACTAGACTATACATCTCTCACTCATACCTGTCTATACTAGACTATACATCTCTCACTCATGCCTGTCTATACTAGACTATACATCTCTCACTCATGCCTGTCTATACTAGACTATACATCTCTCACTCATGCCTGTCTATACTAGACTATACATCTCTCACTCATGCCTGTCTATACTAGACTATACATCTCTCACTCATGCCTGTCTATACTAGACTATACATCTCTCACTCATACCTGTCTATACTAGACTATACATCTCTCACTCATGCCTGTCTATACTAGACTATACATCTCTCACTCATGCCTGTCTATACTAGACTATACATCTCTCACTCATACCTGTCTATACTAGACTATACATCTCTCACTCATGCCTGTCTATACTAGACTATACATCTCTCACTCATACCTGTCTATACTAGACTATACATCTCTCACTCATGCCTGTCTATACTAGACTATACATCTCTCACTCATACCTGTCTATACTAGACTATACATCTCTCACTCATGCCTGTCTATACTAGACTATACATCTCTCACTCATACCTGTCTATACTAGACTATACATCTCTCACTCATACCTGTCTATACTAGACTATACATCTCTCACTCATGCCTGTCTATACTAGACTATACATCTCTCACTCATACCTGTCTATACTAGACTATACATCTCTCACTCATGCCTGTCTATACTAGACTATACATCTCTCACTCATACCTGTCTATACTAGACTATACATCTCTCACTCATACCTGTCTATACTAGACTATACATCTCTCACTCATACCTGTCTATACTAGACTATACATCTCTCACTCATGCCTGTCTATACTAGACTATACATCTCTCACTCATACCTGTCTATACTAGACTATACATCTCTCACTCATGCCTGTCTATACTAGACTATACATCTCTCACTCATGCCTGTCTATACTAGACTATACATCTCTCACTCATACCTGTCTATACTAGACTATACATCTCTCACTCATGCCTGTCTATACTAGACTATACATCTCTCACTCATGCCTGTCTATACTAGACTATACATCTCTCACTCATGCCTGTCTATACTAGACTATACATCTCTCACTCATGCCTGTCTATACTAGACTATACATCTCTCACTCATACCTGTCTATACTAGACTATACATCTCTCACTCATGCCTGTCTATACTAGACTATACATCTCTCACTCATACCTGTCTATACTAGACTATACATCTCTCACTCATGCCTGTCTATACTAGACTATACATCTCTCACTCATACCTGTCTATACTAGACTATACATCTCTCACTCATGCCTGTCTATACTAGACTATACATCTCTCACTCATGCCTGTCTATACTAGACTATACATCTCTCACTCATGCCTGTCTATACTAGACTATACATCTCTCACTCATGCCTGTCTATACTAGACTATACATCTCTCACTCATGCCTGTCTATACTAGACTATACATCTCTCACTCATACCTGTCTATACTAGACTATACATCTCTCACTCATACCTGTCTATACTAGACTATACATCTCTCACTCATACCTGTCTATACTAGACTATACATCTCTCACTCATGCCTGTCTATACTAGACTATACATCTCTCACTCATGCCTGTCTATACTAGACTATACATCTCTCACTCATACCTGTCTATACTAGACTATACATCTCTCACTCATGCCTGTCTATACTAGACTATACATCTCTCACTCATGCCTGTCTATACTAGGCTATACATCTCTCACTCATGCCTGTCTATACTAGACTATACATCTCTCACTCATACCTGTCTATACTAGACTATACATCTCTCACTCATACCTGTCTATACTAGACTATACATCTCTCACTCATGCCTGTCTATACTAGACTATACATCTCTCACTCATGCCTGTCTATACTAGACTATACATCTCTCACTCATGCCTGTCTATACTAGACTATACATCTCTCACTCATGCCTGTCTATACTAGACTATACATCTCTCACTCATACCTGTCTATACTAGACTATACATCTCTCACTCATGCCTGTCTATACTAGACTATACATCTCTCACTCATGCCTGTCTATACTAGACTATACATCTCTCACTCATGCCTGTCTATACTAGACTATACATCTCTCACTCATGCCTGTCTATACTAGACTATACATCTCTCACTCATGCCTGTCTATACTAGACTATACATCTCTCACTCATACCTGTCTATACTAGACTATACATCTCTCACTCATGCCTGTCTATACTAGACTATACATCTCTCACTCATGCCTGTCTATACTAGACTATACATCTCTCACTCATGCCTGTCTATACTAGACTATACATCTCTCACTCATACCTGTCTATACTAGACTATACATCTCTCACTCATACCTGTCTATACTAGACTATACATCTCTCACTCATACCTGTCTATACTAGACTATACATCTCTCACTCATGCCTGTCTATACTAGACTATACATCTCTCACTCATACCTGTCTATACTAGACTATACATCTCTCACTCATACCTGTCTATACTAGACTATACATCTCTCACTCATACCTGTCTATACTAGACTATACATCTCTCACTCATACCTGTCTATACTAGACTATACATCTCTCACTCATGCTTCTGTCTATACTAGACTGCTGGTCTCTATATGACAGATCATACAATGAGAGTAGAATAGATCTCAAACAAAACACAATTAATTGCTAGTATTCCCCCCCCCCCCCCCCCCCCAAAAAAAAACCCTAAAAAAGATCATAAAAAATTATAAAAATATAAGAGAACATATTAAATATTCTCAATGAACTCTCAGTGAACTCTCAGTTGACATAATAACATTAAAATCACCTTCTCATTCACTCGACGTTTAGACTAGATGCTCTAGTCTTTTCCTGATGAAGACTAGAGTATCTAATCGAAACGTCGAGTGAATAAAAATTGAAGTTGATTATTGAGATGGTGATTTTAATATTAAATATCGTTTTGCTTAGAGCTTGGTCTCTACACGAGTCCATGTACTCTACACGTCTTCACATTGAATGTAATGCTTCACTTGCCACTAGAAAAGCAAGTATTCTTTCAGAGACAACGCTAAGCAATTCATATCATTGCAGCAAAGATATTGGACCAAGGTGACTGCTTCAAGCAATGTCCCTGGGCGACTGCTTCAAGCAATGTCCCTGGGTGACTGCTTCAAGCAATATCCTTGGGTGACCCCCAAAATTAATTGGACAAAAAGCATAACAAGACAAATCTCACGTTATTTGTGTGCACATTAACACACAATACACAAACTCAATGCAATGTCATTGTGCATTTGCTGCCAGCACTGCATAATCTCTGACTGAGCATGAAGAGTTTTAGGAAAGATGGCTTAAGCTTGCAGTCTACCTTGGGCAGCTCCTCCCTTTTCCCAACACCATTGTCAAGCAGCCCAGTTTTCATACTTGGCTGGTCAATAAAAAATTGCTCTTCCTTAGCTACCCATATTTCTGGCTACTAAATTGAAAATTGTAAGTGTATACCTCTTCATATATGAACCCATCATCACTATCTTGCTCCAGAAACGCTTCTATGTGACCAATAACAACATAAAGATCACTGAGAGTTGAAGTCTCCACTCACTATCAATAAGCCTACCTCTTAACAAAAAGGACGATTGATCCGTAGCTTTCTCCATCTTGGCTATTTATTTGATGATTAGTACTTATAGATCCTACTACTGAATGTATGTGGAGGACTGCACCTTTGCCTTTTTTATTATTTTTTAATTTTTTTAGTGCTGCGCATGTTACTATAGAGATCAAGAATTGCACGTGACTAGACTAACACGTGGCTAGGCCAAACCCAGCGGCCGGACGGCTACTGCCAACGCAGCACCCCCACCAATCAGCAGTACTACGTCGAGTACTGTAGAGTGTAGAACGACCTAACTTTTAACTCGGTAGCCGTTTAGCAGGGTGGACGCTGCGCGGCTGGATGTGTGTATGACTGTGCTAGGATTGTACTTCAGTTGAGCTGCCTTATAACAAGCTTCTGACGTCTGTGGTTGTAGTATAGGAGTATGGCTGCATGGAGTCCTAGTAAGAACATATTGGACCAGATAGTGCAGCTGTTGAAGGAGAGTCACAGTCCTGATACTGGCATACAGAGATCTGTAGAACAGGTAAGAGATGTGTAGAAATGTGTCTGTGTGTGTGACATTGTAGTTTCTGCTCAACATTTTGTTACTGGTTTAGAGACTAGAACTTCTGAACCAGTATCCAGACTTCAACAATTACCTTGTCTTCATCTTCACCACCTTGACCACTGAAGATGAGCCCACACGTGCCATTGCTGGACTCATCCTCAAGAACAATGTCAAATTGTATTATAGTGGCTTTCCAGAGGAGATCCTGTCATTCATTCATGAACACAGCATGCTAGCTATAGATGACACCTCCCCCTTAATCAGAGCCACCGCTGGCACTCTGATCAGCACTATAGCTATGCGTGGAGGACTTGCTGGCTGGCCCAACTTGTTACCTATTCTCTGCCAGTACATCGACTCTCCCAACTACTTCACATGTGAGGTGAGGCTAACAATGATTGCGTGTGATCCTTCCAGGCTGTGGCCTTCCCTGAGAGAGTCTGATAGCTCGCATCATAACTTGACCACCTACTTGGTGTGGTCTCCCAGGCTGTGGCCTTCCCTGAGAGAGTCTGATAGCTCACATAACTTGACCACCTACTTGGTGTGGTCTCCCAGGCTGTGGCCTTCCCTGAGAGAGTCTGATAGCTCATATAACTTGACCACCCACTTGGTGTGATCCTCCCAGGCTGTGGCCTTCCCCGAGAGAGTCTGATAGCTCATATAACTTGACCACCCACTTGTTGTGGTCTCCCAGGCTGTGGCCTTCCCTGAGAGAGTCTGATAGCTCATATAACTTGACCACCCACTTGGTGTGGTCTCCTAGGCTGTGGCCTTCCCTGAGGAAGTCTGATAGCTCGCATCGTATCTTGACCACCCACTTGGTGGGCGGGGCACCTGATTTGCTGCCTGTGCATTGGGAGGTGTTCTGTGTGTGTTGTGCACACTCTCGTGTGTTCTGCACACTCTCGTGTGTTGCTGAGTCTGTTGAGGTAAAGTGTCTTTGCTGTTGTTTGTTATTACATTTTCTTGTTCAGGGAGCGTTTGGTGCTCTACAGAAGATATGCGAGGACTGTTCAGACCAACTCAACTCAGAAGATTTAAGCCAATCTCTCGGTGTTTTACTTCCTAAGTTTATCCAGTTTTTTGGTCACTCGAGTCCCACCATCAAGTCCCACGCCATTGCTTGCGTTAACCAGTTTGTGGTGAATCAGCCGCCTGCACTGGTGGCCAACATCCTGCCCTTCATCAAGGTAGCGCCAATTGTTCCACTGGATAAGTTAATTTTAGAGCTTGCTCGAGTGTTGTTGAGGGCTTGTCATGTGATGCTTTAGGATTGTTGTCCTATCATGTTCTAGGGTCTGTTTGAAGCTGCAGCAGATGAGAATTCTGATGTGAGGAAAAACGTCTGTCGAGCGCTGGTCATGCTTCTGGAAGTGCGAGCCAATGATCTTCTGCCTCACATGCAGCCCATCATAGAGGTAGGTCTCTTTGAAGTGGCTGCCATAACCTCGTACACGACCTTGTGTACTCACTGCCTCGGCAAGTGGCTAGGTGGAGTTTAATCTTGCACACAACCTTGTGTGCTCAACACCTTGGCAAGTGGCTAGGTGGAGTTTAATCTTGCACACGACCTTGTGTGCTCACTGCCTCGGCAAGTGGCTAGGTGGAGTTTAATCTTGCACACAACCTTGTGTGCTCACTGCCTCGGCAAGTGGCTAGGTGGAGTTTAATCTTGCACACGACCTTGTGTACTCACTGCCTCGGCAAGTGGCTAGGTGGAGTTTAATCTTGCACACGACCTTGTGTGCTCAACACCTTGGCAAGTGGCTAGGTGGAGTTTAATCTTGCACACGACCACGACCTTGTGTGCTCACTGCCTCGGCAAGTGGCTGGCTGGAGGTTAATAAGCAAAGAGTCGTGTAGTCGGGGGCTTGCTCAACTAGACACGATGTTATTATCATCATTGTTTGTTACTATTATTAATGTTCTTGTAATTCTTATGACTGTTGGCTCTGATATTCAGTACATGCTTGTGCGGACGAGCGACTCCAACGAGAGTGTGGCTCTGGAGGCGTGTGAGTTCTGGCTGACGCTGGCAGAGCAGTCCATCTGTGTGGATGTGCTGGCCCCGTATCTCAGCAGGTATGCACCCGTCTCCTCAGAGTGTGTGTGCGTGAGTGTGTGTGTGTGTGTATGCATGTATGTGTATGCATGTATGTGTATGCATGTGTGTGTGTGTGTGTGTGCATGTGTGTGTATGCATGTGTGTGTGTGCATGTGTGTGTATGCATGTGTGTGTGTGTGTGTATGCATGTGTGTGTATGCATGTGTGTGTATGCATGTGTGTGTGTGTGTATGCATGTGTGTGTGTGTGTATGCATGTGTGTGTATGCATGTGTGTGTATGCATGTGTGTGTGTGCATGTGTGTGTGTGCATGGCTCTATCATCTTATGTTTACTGGACAGACTCATTCCTGTGCTGCTGAATGGCATGAAGTACTCGGAGATAGATGTAGTCATTCTGAAGGTATGTGTATGTAAGTAGTGTATGTCATATAGACTGTGTTGGACTGGCTGTCTGCGTCTCTTCTGTTTGCGATGTTAGGCTGATGTCGATGATGGGAATGTTCCCGACAAAGATTCTGATATCAGACCTCGGTTCCACCGGGCCAAGACACAAGGAGGTGGAGATTTAGGGGATGGTGGCGAAGCTGACGAATCAGATGATGACGATGACGATGACTCCAAGAAGGAGACATTGTCTGATTGGAATTTGCGCAAGTGTTCTGCTGCAGCCCTGGACGTGTTGTCCAATGTCTTCCACCAAGCCCTGCTGCCAGTGCTGCTGCCGCTGCTGAAGGGAAGCTTATTCTCCCCCCAATGGCTTGTGAAGGAGTCCTCCATACTGGCCCTGGGGGCCGTGTCTGAGGGCTGTATGGAAGGAATGATCCCGCACCTGCCCGAGATTATTCCTTACCTGATAGGCTGTCTCTCTGACACTAAAGCTCTAGTCCGCTCCATCACCTGCTGGACCTTGAGCCGCTACTCTCATTGGTTGGTGGGCCAATCACATGACCAGTACCTCAAGAGATTGATGTCCGAGGTACTCCAATAGCAATATACACTATCTAGACTACTAGACATGCATGTTCTAAACTACTAGACACATGATCAAAACTACTGGACACACATGATTTAGACTACTAGACGCCTGATCTAGACTACTAGACATGCATGATCTAGACTACTGAACACATGATCTAGACTACTAGACATGCATGATCTAGACTACTGAACACATGATCTAGACTACTGGACACATGATCTAGACTACTGGACACATGATCTAGACTACTGGACAATGATCTAGACTACTGGACAATGATCTAGACTACTAGACACATGATCTAGACTACTGGACACATGATCTAGACTACTGGACACATGATCTAGACTACTAGACATGCATGATCTAGACTACTGGACACATGATCTAGACTACTGGACACATGATCTAGACTACTAGACACATGATCTGTTTAAAGTGTGGCTAATGAGAGCTCGGTGAGAAACTTTTTTTAAAAAAGTTTTGATGTCTACAAGAATTCCACGGCCAGTGTTGCCATGACTCCCATGGCCAGTGTTGCCACAACCCCCACGGCCACGGCCAGTGTTGCCACAACCCCCACGGCCAGTGTTGCCACAACCCCCACGAACAGTGTTGCCATGGCCTGTGTGCCTTGGCTCCGCAGGTACCGAGGCTATAAAATAAAAATAAATTTAAGGTTACTTGCAGCTGCTGTTTAACTTCCATTGCTGCGCCAACAGATAGCTCCACTTCACACTCGCCAGCATCCTCTGTGGTGGCCTGTTTCAGCCCTAGCCCAGTCCTGGCCCTTGTTTACCCCTAGCTTCCCACCCCCAGATTTAACCCTGCCCAGCCCTAGTCTTGGCCCTAGCCATGCCCCAGCCATAGCCTTTACTCCTGCCCAGCCTTGGGCCCGGCCAAGGTAGGTTGAAGTAGGTTGACAATAGCTCTATGGGGACACACACTGGGCCAACACCACGCTGGGTGGAGGCAGGTTAAAGTAGGTTTACAATAGCTCTATGGGGACACACACTGGGCCAACACCACGCTGGGTGGAGGCAGGTTAAAGTAGGTTTACAATAGCTCTATGGGGACACACACTGGGCCAACACCACGCTGGGTGGAGGCATGTTAAAGTAGGTTTACAATAGCTCTATGGGGACACACACTAGGCCAACACCACGCTGGGTGGAGGCAGGTTAAAGTAGGTTGACCTGCTCTGGTCCTATTGGCCCGAGCCCTAGCATTTGGTGGGGTCTTGTAGACACCAGTGTGGCTCCTTGAGGCTTGATGGGAGATGTTAATGCAGTGGGAGGGAAGAATTGGCCATGCCTTACCAGTTCCATGACCAAACACCACACAAGTAACAGCCAGCCAGTGTGCCTGACAGAAGATAAAGAAAGCCAACTCCACAAAACAACTACAAAAACACACCAACAAACACACTTTGCTAGACTCTCTTGTGTGGCCTTGCCTATACTCTCTTGTTGTGGCCAAGCCTAGACTCTCTTGTGTGGCCTAGCCTAGACTCTCTTGGTGTGGCCAAGCCTAGACTCTCTTGTGTGGCCAAGCCTAGACTCTCTTATCTGGCCTAGCCTAGACTCTCTTGTGTGGCCTAGCCTAGACTCTCTTGTGTGGCCTAGCCTAGACTCTCTTGTGTGGCCTAGCCTAGACTCTCTTATGTGGCCTTGCCTAGACTCTCTTGGTGTGGCCTTGCCTAGACTCTCTTGTGTGGCCTTGCCTAGACTCTCTTGTGTGGCCTAGCCTAGCTCTCTTGTGTGGCCTAGCCTAGACTCTCTTGTGTGGCCTAGCCTAGACTCTCTTATGTGGCCTAGCCTAGACTCTCTTATGTGGCCTTGCCTAGACTCTCTTGGTGTGGCCTTGCCTAGAAGACTCTTGTGTGGCCTTGCCTAGACTCTCTTGGTGTGGCCAAGCCTAGACTCTCTTGTGTGGCCTAGCCTAGACTCTCTTGTGTGGCCTAGCCTAGACTCTCTTGTGTAGCCTAGACTCTCTTGTGTGGCCAAGCCTAGACTCTCTTGTGTGGCCAAGCCTAGACTCTTGTGTGGCCTAGCCTAGACTCTCCTAGACTCCTAGACTCTCTTGTGTGGCTTGACTCTCTTGTGTGGCCTAGCCTAGACTCTCTTGTGTGGCCTAGCCTAGACTCTTGTGTGGCCAAGCCTAGACTCTCTTGTGTGGCCTAGCCTAGACTCTCTTGTGTGGCCTTGCCTAGACTCTCTTGTGTGGCCTAGCCTAGACTCTTTGGTGTGGCCAAGCCTAGACTCTCTTGTGTGGCCTAGCCTAGACTCTCTTGTGTGGCCTAGCCTAGACTCTCTTGTGTGGCCAAGCCTAGACTCTCTTGTGTGGCCTAGCCTAGACTCCCTTGTGTGGCCTAGCCTAGACTCTCTTGTGTGGCCTAGCCTAGACTCTCTTGTGTGGCCAAGCCTAGACTCTCTTGTGTGGCCTAGCCTAGACTCTCTTGTGTGGCCTAGCCTAGACTCTCTTCTGTGGTGATGAAATGGTGTAGGTGATGTGATATGTTCCTCTTCAGTTGCTCAACCGCATCCTGGACCCCAATAAGCGTGTGCAGGAGGCTGCGTGCAGTGCCTTTGCCACTCTGGAGGAGGAGGCCTGCACAGAACTTGTCCCATACTTGGGCGACATCTTGCAAGTATTGATCACTGCCTTCCATCGCTACCAAGCCAAGAACCTGATGATGCTCTACGATGCCATCGGAACTCTGGCGGATTCTGTGGGGAACCACCTCAACAAACCAGTGAGCTAGGTCATGTGACTGTGAGCCTGGTATGAGTCAGCTCTGCACTTGCACTTTTGTAGGAGTTCATCAAATTGTTGATGCCTCCTTTGATAGAGAAGTGGAATGCTCTGAAGGATGAGGACAAAGATCTCTTCCCCCTCCTTGAGGTATGTGCCGTGTGTGTCTGCCCCAGCCTGTGCTGGTCAGGCAGGAACATGTCTGCCCTAGCCCGTACTGGTCAGGTAGGAACATGTCTGCCCTAGCCAGCCTGTGCTGGTCAGGTAGTAGCATGTCTGCCCCAGCCTGTGCTGGTCAGGTAGGAGCATGTCTTCCAGCAGCTATGATGTTGTTCTTCCTTGTGCTCTTTTGGTTGGTGTAGTGTTTGTCCTCTGTGGCCACTGCTCTGCAAGAAGGCTTCCTGCCCTACTGTGACCCCGTCTTCCAGCGCTGTGTCTCGCTGGTGGCGCAGACGCTGCACCAGACACAAGTGGCGCTGGCCAACCCTGACCACTTCATGCCTCCAGATAAAGAGTTTATGATTGTGGCGTTGGATTTGCTCTCTGGCTTGGCCGAGGGTTTAGGAGAGAACATTGAAGCTATGGTCGTGCAGAGCAACCTCCTCTCTCTACTCTACCAATGCATGCAAGACAGCACCTCTGAAGTGCGACAGAGCTCCTTCGCTCTCCTCGGAGACCTCACCAAAGCCTGCTTTGTGCGGGTACATCCCTACATTGGTATGTTGCCTTGGCACCACTCAGCTTCAGCCACAATGTGTACTGGTAGGGAGGGTGCATGCCACACAGAGATGCCCATGCTCTCCCACCAGCCAGCATCTTGACACATGCATGGTTGCTTCCTGCAGGGGACTTTATGGGTGTCCTGGGTTCTAATTTGAACCCCACTCAAATATCCGTGTGCAACAATGCCACCTGGGCCATCGGAGAGCTGTCCATCCAGTTGGGCAGCAGTATGAAGCCCTACCTGTCTCTGGTGCTCGGCCTCCTCATTGAGAACATTAACAGGCAGGGCACCCCCAAGACCTTATTGGAGAACACTGCCATTACTATTGGCCGTCTAGGGCTGGTTTGTCCTGAAGAGGTTGCCCCTTACCTGCCAAGGTTCATTTTCATGTGGTGTTCCACACTGCGTAATATTCGTGATAATGAGGAGAAGGATTCTGCGTTCCGTGGGGTGTGCCTGATGATCGGCACCAACCCAGGGGGCGTCGTCAACCACTTCATGTACTTCTGTGATGCTATAGCTTCTTGGACCAATCCGAAGCCTGACCTCAAGCAGATATTTCACAAGGTGCAGTTCATTAGCATGGTGTGTTGGTCTGAGTGGGTGGCAACAGCAGCTAGTTGATTAGCATGGTGTGTTGGTCTGAGGCGGTGGCAACAGCAGCTAGTTGATTAGCATGGTGTGTTGGTCTGAGTGGATGGCTAGTTGATTAGCATGGTGTGTTGGTCTGAGTGGGTGGCAACAGTAGCTAGTTGATTAGCATGATGTGTTGGTCTGAGGGGGTGGCAACAGTAGCTAGTTGATTAGCATGGTGTGTTGGTCTGAGTGGGTGGCAGCAGTAGCTAGTTGATTAGCATGGTGTGTTGGTCTGAGGGGGTGGCAACAGTAGCTAGTTGATTAGCATGGTGTGTTGGTCTGAGTGGGTGGCAACAGTAGCTAGTTGATTAGCATGGTGTGTTGGTCTGAGTGGGTGGCAACAGTAGCTAGTTGATTAGCATGGTGTGTTGGTCTGAGTGGTAGCTAGTTGATTAGCATGGTGTGTTGGTCTGAGTGGGTGGCAACAGTAGCTAGTTGATTAGCATGGTGTGTTGGTCTGAGGGGGTGGCAACAGTAGCTAGTTGATTAGCATGGTGTGTTGGTCTGAGTGGGTGGCAACAGTAGCTAGTTGATTAGCATGGTGTGTTGGTCTGAGGGGGTGGCAACAGTAGCTAGTTGATTAGCATGGTGTGTTGGTCTGAGGGGGTGGCAGCAGCAGCTAGTTGATTAGCATGGTGTGTTGGTCTGAGTGGGTGGCAACAGTAGCTAGTTGATTAGCATGGTGTGTTGGTCTGAGTGGGTGGCAACAGTAGCTAGTTGATTAGCATGGTGTGTTGGTCTGAGTGGGTGGCAACAGTAGCTAGTTGATTAGCATGGTGTGTTGGTCTGAGGGGGTGGCAGCAGTAGCTAGTTGATTAGCATGGTGTGTTGGTCTGAGTGGGTGGCAACAGTAGCTAGTTGATTAGCATGGTGTGTTGGTCTGAGTGGGTGGCAACAGTAGCTAGTTGATTAGCATGGTGTGTTGGTCTGAGTGGGTGGCAGCAGTAGCTAGTTGATTAGCATGGTGTGTTGGTCTGAGTGGGTGGCAACAGTAGCTAGTTGATTAGCATGGTGTGTTGGTCTGAGTGGGTGGCAGCAGCAGCTAGTTGATTAGCATGGTGTGTTGGTCTGAGTGGGTGGCAACAGTAGGTAGTTGATTAGCATGGTGTGTTGGTCTGAGTGGGTGGCAACAGTAGCTAGTTGATTAGCATGGTGTGTTGGTCTGAGTGGGTGGCAGCAGTAGCTAGTTGATTAGCATGTGTGTGTTGGTCTGAGTGGGTGGCAACAGTAGCTAGTTGATTAGCATGGTGTGTTGGTCTGAGGGGGTGGCAACAGTAGCTAGTTGATTAGCATGGTGTGTTGGTCTGAGGGGGTGGCAACAGTAGCTAGTTGATTAGCATGGTGTGTTGGTCTGAGTGGGTGGCAACAGCAGCTAGTTGATTAGCATGGTGTGTTGGTCTGAGTGGGTGGCAACAGTAGCTAGTTGATTAGCATGGTGTGTTGGTCTGAGGGGGTGGCAACAGTAGCTAGTTGATTAGCATGGTGTGTTGGTCTGAGTGGGTGGCAGCAGTAGCTAGTTGATTAGCATGGTGTGTTGGTCTGAGTGGGTGGCAACAGCAGCTAGTTGATTAGCATGGTGTGTTGGTCTGAGGCGGTGGCAACAGCAGCTAGTTGATT
The DNA here is from genome assembly GCA_028752905.1 of Cladorhizidae sp. MBARI D1340-BT2. Classification (NCBI taxonomy): domain Eukaryota; kingdom Metazoa; phylum Porifera; class Demospongiae; order Poecilosclerida; family Cladorhizidae; species Cladorhizidae sp. MBARI D1340-BT2. Next base: position 55,248,809 of record JAQNBH010000011.1, read on the forward strand.
AGCATGGTGTGTTGGTCTGAGTGGATGGCTAGTTGATTAGCATGGTGTGTTGGTCTGAGTGGGTGGCAACAGTAGCTAGTTGATTAGCATGATGTGTTGGTCTGAGGGGGTGGCAACAGTAGCTAGTTGATTAGCATGGTGTGTTGGTCTGAGTGGGTGGCAGCAGTAGCTAGTTGATTAGCATGGTGTGTTGGTCTGAGGGGGTGGCAACAGTAGCTAGTTGATTAGCATGGTGTGTTGGTCTGAGTGGGTGGCAACAGTAGCTAGTTGATTAGCATGGTGTGTTGGTCTGAGTGGGTGGCAACAGTAGCTAGTTGATTAGCATGGTGTGTTGGTCTGAGTGGTAGCTAGTTGATTAGCATGGTGTGTTGGTCTGAGTGGGTGGCAACAGTAGCTAGTTGATTAGCATGGTGTGTTGGTCTGAGTGGGTGGCAACAGTAGCTAGTTGATTAGCATGGTGTGTTGGTCTGAGTGGATGGCAGCAGTAGCTAGTTGATTAGCATGGTGTGTTGGTCTGAGGGGGTGGCAACAGTAGCTAGTTGATTAGCATGGTGTGTTGGTCTGAGTGGATGGCAACAGTAGCTAGATGATTAGCATGGTGTGTTGGTCTGAGGGGGTGGCAATAGTAGCTAGTTGATTAGCATGGTGTGTTGGTCTGAGTGGGTGGCAACAGTAGCTAGTTGATTAGCATGGTGTGTTGGTCTGAGTGGGTGGCAGCAGTAGCTAGTTGATTAGCATGTGTGTGTTGGTCTGAGTGGGTGGCAACAGTAGCTAGTTGATTAGCATGGTGTGTTGGTCTGAGGGGGTGGCAACAGTAGCTAGTTGATTAGCATGGTGTGTTGGTCTGAGGGGGTGGCAACAGTAGCTAGTTGATTAGCATGGTGTGTTGGTCTGAGTGGGTGGCAACAGCAGCTAGTTGATTAGCATGGTGTGTTGGTCTGAGTGGGTGGCAACAGTAGCTAGTTGATTAGCATGGTGTGTTGGTCTGAGGGGGTGGCAACAGTAGCTAGTTGATTAGCATGGTGTGTTGGTCTGAGTGGGTGGCAGCAGTAGCTAGTTGATTAGCATGGTGTGTTGGTCTGAGTGGGTGGCAACAGCAGCTAGTTGATTAGCATGGTGTGTTGGTCTGAGGGGGTGGCAACAGCAGCTAGTTGATTAGCATGGTGTGTTGGTCTGAGGGGGTGGCAACAGTAGCTAGTTGATTAGCATGGTGTGTTGGTCTGAGTGGATGGCAACAGTAGCTAGTTGATTAGCATGGTGTGTTGGTCTGAGTGGGTGGCAACAGCAGCTAGTTGATTAGCATGGTGTGTTGGTCTGAGTGGGTGGCAGCAGTAGCTAGTTGATTAGCATGGTGTGTTGGTCTGAGTGGGTGGCAACAGCAGCTAGTTGATTAGCATGGTGTGTTGGTCTGAGTGGGTGGCAACAGCAGCTAGTTGATTAGCATGGTGTGTTGGTCTGAGGGGGTGGCAACAGCAGCTAGTTGATTAGCATGGTGTGTTGGTCTGAGGGGGTGGCAACAGTAGCTAGTTGATTAGCATGGTGTGTTGGTCTGAGGGGGTGGCAACAGTAGCTAGTTGATTAGCATGGTGTGTTGGTCTGAGTGGGTGGCAACAGTAGCTAGTTGATTAGCATGGTGTGTTGGTCTGAGTGGATGGCAGCAGTAGCTAGTTGATTAGCATGGTGTGTTGGTCTGAGGGGGTGGCAACAGTAGCTAGTTGATTAGCATGGTGTGTTGGTCTGAGTGGATGGCAACAGTAGCTAGATGATTAGCATGGTGTGTTGGTCTGAGGGGATGGCAACAGTAGCTAGCATGGTGTGTTGGTCTGAGGGGGTGGCAACAGTAGCTAGTTGATTAGCATGGTGTGTTGGTCTGAGGGGGTGGCAACAGTAGCTAGTTGATTAGCATGGTGTGTTGGTCTGAGTGGATGGCAACAGTAGCTAGTTGATTAGCATGGTGTGTTGGTCTGAGTGGATGGCAACAGTAGCTAGTTGATTAGCATGGTGTGTTGGTCTGAGTGGGTGGCAACAGTAGCTAGTTGATTAGCATGGTGTGTTGGTCTGAGTGGGTGGCAACAGTAGCTAGTTGATTAGCATGGTGTGTTGGTCTGAGTGGATGGCAACAGTAGCTAGTTGATTAGCATGGTGTGTTGGTCTGAGTGGATGGCAACAGTAGCTAGTTGATTAGCATGGTGTGTTGGTCTGAGGGGGTGGCAACAGTAGCTAGTTGATTAGCATGGTGTGTTGGTCTGAGTGGGTGGCAGCAGTAGCCATGATTAGCATGGTGTGTTGGTCTGAGTGGATGGCAGCAGTAGCTAGTTGATTAGCATGGTGTGTTGGTCTGAGTGGATGGCAACAGTAGCTAGTTGATTAGCATGGTGTGTTGGTCTGAGTGGGTGGCAACAGTAGCTAGTTGATTAGCATGGTGTGTTGGTCTTGAGTGGATGGCAACAGTAGCTAGTTGATTAGCATGGTGTGTTGGTCTGAGTGGGTGGCAACAGCAGCTAGTTGATTAGCATGGTGTGTTGGTCTGAGTGGGTGGCAACAGTAGATAGTTGATTAGCATGGTGTGTTGGTCTGAGTGGGTGGCAACAGTAGCTAGTTGATTAGCATGGTGTGTTGGTCTGAGGGGGTGGCAGCAGTAGCTAGTTGATTAGTTTGCAGGTTTTACCCAGGGCTTGGGTGTAACCTGGGTTGGGTTAAATACCTTTTACCCGGGTTTTACGCAGGTTTTACTCGAACATGGATACAACCCAAGATAAAATAATAGACACAATAGATTTATTATAAACTGTAACGATATTACAGGAAATTAACTCTGTAATCAGGAAGACATTCAATAAATGGCAACTGTAAAGAACTAGACAAAAACAGACAAAAACAGGAGCTGTGTTTCACTCAGCATTTATTTACTAAGTGACAAGGTTGTCTACTAGAGTATATATATATTTTTTATTTAATGATTTATTTAATATTTAAACAAGATTCATGGGATTAAAGTCCAATTGATATGCAAGTTAAACAGATTTAATAGTCAGTCTCCTGAGGTCCTAGCAGGAGCCTGTGGCAGAAGACGAGTTTCTGGGCTTTCTCATTTTTGTAATTGCAGTACACTTATTAACCTGTAAGCAGTGAATGATGACCTGTGGTATTTGCTTGCCTTTTAAATAGCCGTGGTGTCCACCACCACCCAGACACTTGTGTATCACTGGGTAAAACCCGGGTAATATGGGGTTAAAACCTGGGGGAAATACCTAAAACATAGGTTTTACCCACTGGGTTGGGTTAACTCTTAGACACCGTGCGGCCGGTTTTTCGGCCGAAACCTAGAGTGGTATATACCCGAGCGGCGGTTTTTCGGCATTTTTCCCATTTTTTTCCTTCCCCCCCTTTTTTTTCTTTTTTCATTTTTTTGGCATTATAATCAACTTAAACTTTTTAGTAATTTTTTTCTCCAGGACCACAGGGTGGCAGGCACACACATATTAGGGAGCATAGGGTTCTAAGGGTTAAATAAGTTTTATCCGCAAACACTGATGCAGCGCTCTGTGTCTACAACACGACTTACTGCAAAGAAATCCATTTCATTGTCCAAGAGCAAAGCCATTCAGAATGGTTCCTGGTGCCTGTGCTGCTTTCCACCCAAGAAGAACTTCCAGAAACAGCAAAAGCCAGGAAGAGAATCTCATGAAGGCAGTGGCAATCGTGTGCCATTAAATTTAAAAAAATTAGCTGACTTGCCTCGTATCAATTGAGCAGTCTATTGAGCTTGAGCCTACCAAGAGACTGTTCAAGTTTCAAGTTGTTTGATTTAATAAAATCCCCCCTCCCAGATGATGTCTGAGCTTGCTCCATGTGATTAGGAACATTAGTGGGTGTGCAGTGCACTCTCATTAGAGCCTGCCCTACTGATGACTAGTGGCCACTTGGACTGAACTTCAACTCCTGACTTGCCTTAATTAATTAGATACACCCTCCATAAGCTACCCAAGTAGACACCCTCCATAAGCTACCACCTTGCCTCAATAGACACACCCTCCATAAGCTGCCACCTTGCCTCAAGTAGACACACCCTCCATAAGCTACCATCTTGCCTCAAGTAGACCCCTCCATAAGCTACCACCTTGCCTCAAGTAGACACACACTCCATAAGCTACCACCTTGCCTCAAGTAGACACACCCTCCATAAGCTACCACCTTGCCTCAATAGACACACCCTCCATAAGCTACCATCTTGCCTCAAGTAGACACACCCTCCATAAGCTGCCATCTTGCCTCAAGTAGACACCCTCCATAAGCTGCCACCTTGCCTCAAGTAGACACACCCTCCATAAGCTACCATCTTGCCTCCAAGTAGACACACACCCTCCATAAGCTACCATCTTGCCTCAAGTAGACACACCCTCCATAAGCTGCCATCTTGCCTCGAGTAGACACACCCTCCATAAGCTACCATCTTGCCTCAAGTAGACACACACCCTCCATAAGCTGCCATCTTGCCTCGAGTAGACACACCCTCCATAAGCTACCATCTTGCCTCGAGTAGACACACCCTCCATAAGCTACCACCTTGCCTCAAGTAGACACACCCTCCATAAGCTGCCACCTTGCCTCAAGTAGACACACACCCTCCATAAGCTACCATCTTGCCTCAAGTAGACACACCCTCCATAAGCTGCCATCTTGCCTCGAGTAGACACACCCTCCATAAGCTACCATCTTGCCTCGAGTAGACACACCCTCCATAAGCTACCACCTTGCCTCAAGTAGACACACCCTCCATAAGCTGCCACCTTGCCTCAAGTAGACACACACCCTCCATAAGCTACCATCTTGCCTCAAGTAGACACACCCTCCATAAGCTACCACCTTGCCTCAAGTAGACACACCCTCCATAAGCTACCCTGCCTCAAGTAGACACACCCTCCATAATAAAACCCTCATTGGTAGCTTCATAGCTTCCTAAATGTTTGTCTCGGATATTAGCTCCACAAAGACTCGCAACATGCCTTGAATCTTTCACTGGTTATAAACCAGCAGACCTTAAAAGCCTTGAAATTCAGTTTCAACCATCTTCTCTGTCTCTCCTCCCCTCACATAACTTGCAGACGCTAGTCCATTCATAATAATCATGGCACCAGAAGACTAGAAATGTTGCAGTGCATTGCAGCGACTAGTCTCTAATAATCTTAGCACCAGAAGACTAGAAATGTTGCAGTGCATTGCAGCGACTAATCTCTAGTAATCTTAGCACCAGAAGACTAGAAATGTTGCAGTGCATTGCAGCGACTAATCTCTAGTAATCTTAGCACCAGAAGACTAGAAATGTTGCAGTGCATTGCAGCGACTAATCTCTAATAATCTTAGCACCAGAAGACTAGAAATGTTGCAGTGCATTGCAGCAACTAATCTCTAGTTATCTTAGCACCGGAAGACTAGAAATGTTGCAGTGCATTGCAGCGACTAATCTCTAATAATCTTAGCACCAGAAGACTAGAAATGCTGCAGTGCATTGCAGCGACTAATCTCTAATAATCTTAGCACCAGAAGACTAGAAATGTTGCAGTGCATTGCAGCGACTAATCTCTAATAATCTTAGCACCAGAAGACTAGAAATGTTGCAGTGCATTGCAGCGACTAATCTCTAATAATCTTAGCACCAGAAGACTAGAAATGTTGCAGTGCATTGCAGCGACTAATCTCTAATAATCTTAGCACCAGAAGACTAGAAATGTTGCAGTGCATTGCAGCGACTAATCTCTAATAATCTTAGCACCAGAAGACTAGAAATGTTGCAGTGCATTGCAGCGACTAATCTCTAATAATCTTAGCACCAGAAGACTAGAAATGTTGCAGTGCATTGCAGCGACTAATCTCTAATAATCTTAGCACCAGAAGACTAGAAATGTTGCAGTGCATTGCAGCGACTAATCTCTAATAATCTTAGCACCAGAAGACTAGGAATGTTGCAGTGCATTGCAGCGACTAATCTCTAATAATCTTAGCACCAGAAGACTAGAAATGTTGCAGTGCATTGCAGCGACTAATCGACTAATCTCTAATAATCTTAGCACCAGAAGACTAGAAATGTTGCAGTGCATTGCAGCGACTAATCTCTAATAATCTTAGCACCAGAAGACTAGAAATGTTGCAGTGCATTGCAGCGACTAATCTCTAGTTATCTTAGCACTGGAAGATTAGTAATGATATCTGTCACAGTTGTTGTTGATTATAAACTAGCTTGTGTGCTAGTTTATAATCGCACGATGAAGAACTTCTGGATGGACTGGTCAGAAATAGAAGACTGTACCCATGTAGACCACACCCAGTCAGGTGATCCTTCACCATTCATAACAGTCATTATACAGGATAGAGGTATATTTGATTTCTAATGGTAAAGGGTCATCTAGCTGCTGTTGTCCACGTGGGTCCAGCCTTGTTTATTATCGCCAGGAGCTTTTTATATTTTGAAGTTTTTTGTTTATAATTTTGTTGTTACAAAACTCTTCAACGTTGCAGCAGCCAACGAGCAGAGATGAGCTACACATCTTTTTAAAGCCTTCACCTAGCAAGCTGTGCACTGCACAAGTCAGCACACAGCAGACCTGGCTGTTATTAGAGGCAGTCGGGAGTTAGGCAAGAGCTGCACAGGAGAAACCCAGAACTAACCGAACACGGCAGATGCTATTCTCTACCATGTATTGCAGAAGTGCATACACGAGAATATATGGCTGCTGGCTTGGCCTTATCTCTGTGTTTGAAAATTGTCCATCAGTAACTTGAGATCACTCCCTCAGCTGTGCTGAACATCAGGGCTAGGGCTAGGGCTAGGGCTGCAGGTGTGTGGTGGACTTGGAGTGTACAGTAGTAACATAACTGCCCAGCTGCGGAGCCATGAAGCCTGCTAGCTGCATGGCCTGCTACTTCTCCTCTTGAACAATACTGGGGGTCAGCAATACTCTGACATTCTTCAAGCCTGCAGCATTTTGACGAGCATAACTCAAGTGTAGCATAACTCCAAGTGCAATGTATCTACTCCAAAAGTGTTGTAATGCACATCCATGACTACTGCCGCGGGGGGGGGGGGGCTATGTAAGGATCATCAACTAACACACCTGCTTTGTTATAAGCAGACCAGTGCTCAGTTTTGCCATTTGTTTAGGGGAGTTCTTGTTCCTGGGGGAACTGTTACCAAGTCCAAAGTGACTGTAGTGTTACAAGTGTTTGAACAAAGACAGTACCAGAACAACAATGGGATGCTGCATATGGTTCTAGTGTGCAACCAGAAGAAACACAATGGGATGCTGCTGCATGGTTCTAGTGTGCAACCAGAGGAAACACAATGGGATGCTGCATATGGTTCTAGTGTGCAACCAGAGGAAACACAATGGGATGCTGCTGCATGGTTCTAGTGTACAACCAGAGGAAACACAATGGGATGCTGCTGCATGGTTCTAGTGTACAACCAGAGGAAACACAATGGGATGCTGCTGCATGGTTCTAGTGTACAACCAGAGGAAACACAATGGGATGCTGCTGCATGGTTCTAGTGTACAACCAGAGGAAACACAATGGGATGCTGCTGCATGGTTCTAGTGTACAACCAGAGGAAACACAATGGGATGCTGCTGCATGGTTCTAGTGTGCAACCAGAGGAAACAACTCTGACCTCTGACCTGGTGTAGGTCTCCACCACTCGACTCTTATATAATATACACATACCAGGGTTCATACAGGATTTACAGTTTGGGGGGGGAACTCAAAACGTTTGGCCTTTACGTGATAGGCGTGCCTAAGCAAGCCCCAAGTAGGGGGGTCTGGGGGCATGCCCCCCCCCCCCCCCCAGATTTTTTTGGCAAAATCGATGCTCTCAGATTGATTCGGAGGGTACTTTCCTATAGTTAAAGTAATGGACAGAACATTCTAGATTATGACACAGTTGCATCTTGCCACAGAATCGACACTATTATAATTAGGAAAGCTAACCACAGAATAATAGCACATGGACAGAACATTCTAGATTATGCATCTAGTCTTGTGGCAAGATGCATTTGTGTCATAATCTAGAATTTTCTGTCCATGTGCTATTATTCTGTGGTTAGCTTTCCTAATTGTAGTGTAGATTAAATCTACACTACAATTAGGAAAGCTAAGATTAGCACATGATTGAACTGTGACACAGAATATTCTAGATTTATTCACAATTTTGTATATAAAGAGCAAATGCTTCAGCTAGTAGCATTCTGCAACTAAATATACGACCCAGAGAAATACAAACCTACACAAATGGACCTCAGGAACTTTTTTTTACCAGAAAGCGAGTGCGTGCTGGGTCTAGTAGAGATTCTGAAGACGACGAAGATGTAGTCCCAACTACGTCGACTAGTGATGCCTTGACTTCCACCAATTCCGAAGCATCAGTAGGTAGATCAGAGTGTTCCAAAGCGCAAGAGGAAACTCTAAAAGGTCAGGCTCAGTTACAAGAAGGAGTGGGAGCAGAAATATCCTTGGGTGTACTGCGATGATCCTTTTGTTGATTATCTTTGAATTTGCTATTGCTTCTACGCTCCCTTCTCTGTACTGCTCTTTTTTCCCATTACTGTAATGTATTACATAAGAAGTTTCATTAATATCATTAATATAAATTTTTATTGTGAAAATTCTTGGGGGAGGGGGGAGAAATATCCCCCAGGGCTCCCTCCCCCCCCCCCCCCCCCCTATATGAAACCCTGCATACAGCAACTTTGACCTCTGACCTGGTGCAGGCCTCCACCACTCTAATATAATATACACGTACAGCCACTCTGACCTGGTGCAGGCCTCCACTACTCTAATATAATATACACATACAGCATCTCTGACCTGGTGCAGGCCTACACCACTCTAATATAATATACACATACAGCAACTCTGACCTGGTGCAGGCCTCCACCACTCTAATATAATATACACATACAGCAACTCTGACCTGGTGCAGGCCTCCACCACTCTAATATAATATACACATACAGCAACTCTGACCTGGTGCAGGCCTCCACCACTCTAATATAATATACACATACAGCAACTCTGACCTGGTGCAGGCCTCCACTACTCTAATATAATATACACATACAGCATCTCTGACCTGGTGCAGGCCTCCACCACTCTAATATAATATACACATACAGCAACTCTGACCTGGTGCAGGCCTCCACCACTCTAATATAATATACACATACAGCAACTCTGACCTGGTGCAGGCCTCCACCACTCTAATATAATATACACATACAGCAACTCTGACCTGGTGCAGGCCTCCACCACTCTAATATAATATACACATACAGCAACTCTGACCTGGTGCAGGCCTCCACCACTCTAATATAATATACACATACAGCAACTCTGACCTGGTGCAGGCCTCCACCACTCTAATATAATATACACATACAGCAACTCTGACCTGGTGCAGGCCTCCACCACTCTAATATATACACATACAGCAACTCTGACCTGGTGCAGGCCTTCACCACTCTAATATAATATACACATACAGCAACTCTGACCTGGTGCAGGCCTCCACCACTCAACTAATATAACATACACATACAGCAACTCTGACCTCTGAAGCCTCCACCACTCAGCGTACAAAGAAAGAAACATTGAAACAAGTACAATGTTCTTGTTCTGCAATGATTATTACAAGAAAGGAAACAAGACTGCCAGTGTCAACCACAACCAGTTAGATGACCCTTTACCATTAAATATCATGGACTCTTTATGATTTTGAAATGGTAAAGGATCATCAAACCGGTTGTGATCTGCATGGGTATAATCTTGTTTCCTATAAAGCCACGCCCCCTCCCTTAGTCTTGTGGTGCTCAAGCTTTCCTCCTCTTTTCGTGAAGCAGCTGCTCACAGGAATAGAGGCAGCTCTTCACATAAGAATAGAGGCAGCTCTTCACATAAGAATAGAGACAGCTCTTCACATAAGAATAGAGGCAGCTCTTCACATAGGAATAGAGACCTGGTCTAACCTTGTGTGGTGTGTGTTGCAAGCTACTCCTGACCTGACCCAGCCTTGTGTGGTGTGTGTTGTAAGCTACTTCACATGAACCTGACCTGGCCCAGCCTTGTGTGGTGTGTGTTGTGCTACTTCACATGAACCTGACCTGGCCCAGCCTTGTGTGGTGTGTGTTGTGTGTTGTAAGCTACTTCACATGAACCTGACCTGGCCCAGCCTTGTGTGGTGTGTGTTGTAAGCTACTTCACATGAACCTGACCTGACCCAGCCTTGTGTGGTGTGTGTTGTAAGCTACTTCACATGAACCTGACCTGACCCAGCCTTGTGTGGTGTGTGTTGTAAGCTACTTCACATGAACCTGACCTGACCCAGCCTTGTGTGGTGTGTGTTGTAAGCTACTTCACATGAACCTGATCTGGCCCAGCCTTGTGTGGTGTGTGTTGTAAGCTACTTCACATGAACCTGACCTGACCCAGCCTTGTGTGGTGTGTGTTGTAAGCTACTTCACATGAACCTGACCTGGCCCAGCCTTGTGGTGTGTGTTGTAAGCTACTTCACATGAACCTGACCTGACCCAGCCTTGTGTGGTGTGTGTTGTAAGCTACTTCACATGAACCTGACCTGACCCAGCCTTGTGTGGTGTGTGTTGTAAGCTACTTCACATGAACCTGACCTGACCCAGCCTTGTGGTGTGTGTTGTAAGCTACTTCACATGAACCTGACCTGACCCAGCCTTGTGTGGTGTGTGTTGTAAGCTACTTCACATGAACCTGACCTGACCCAGCCTTGTTGTAGTGTGTGTTGTAAGCTACTTCACATGAACCTGACCTGACCCAGCCTTGTGTGGTGTGTGTTGTAAGCTACTTCACATGAACCTGACCTGACCCAGCCTTGTGGTGGTGTGTGTTGTAAGCTACTTCACATGAACCTGACCTGACCCAGCCTTGTGTGGTGTGTGTTGTAAGCTACTTCACATGAACCTGACCTGGCCCAGCCTTGTGTGGTGTGTGTTGTAAGCTACTTCACATGAACCTGACCTGGCCCAGCCTTGTGTGGTGTGTGTTGTAAGCTACTTCACATGAACCTGACCTGACCCAGCCTTGTGTGGTGTGTGTTGTAAGCTACTTCACATGAACCTGACCTGACCCAGCCTTGTGTGGTGTGTGTTGTAAGCTACTTCACATGAACCTGACCTGACCCAGCCTTGTTGTAGTGTGTGTTGTAAGCTACTTCACATGAACCTGACCTGACCCAGCCTTGTGTGGTGTGTGTTGTAAGCTACTTCACATGAACCTGACCTGACCCAGCCTTGTGTGGTGTGTGTTGTAAGCTACTTCACATGAACCTGACCTGGCCCAGCCTTGTGTGGTGTGTGTTGTAAGCTACTTCACATGAACCTGACCTGACCCAGCCTTGTGTGGTGTGTGTTGTAAGCTACTTCACATGAACCTGACCTGACCCAGCCTTGTGTGGTGTGTGTAAGCTACTTCACATGAACCTGACCTGACCCAGCCTTGTGTGGTGTGTGTTGTAAGCTACTTCACATGAACCTGACCTGACCCAGCCTTGTGGTGGTGTGTGTTGTAAGCTACTTCACATGAACCTGACCTGACCCAGCCTTGTGGTGGTGTGTGTTGTAAGCTACTTCACATGAACCTGACCTGACCCAGCCTTGTGTGGTGTGTGTTGTAAGCTACTTCACATGAACCTGACCTGGCCCAGCCTTGTGTGGTGTGTGTTGTAAGCTACTTCACATGAACCTGACCTGACCCAGCCTTGTGTGGTGTGTGTTGTAAGCTACTTCACATGAACCTGACCTGACCCAGCCTTGTGTGGTGTGTGTTGTAAGCTACTTCACATGAACCTGACCTGGCCTCACAAATTCGTGAACAAGATCCTAGCCCTAGCCCATATCAATTAATGTTTACGATGGCTGACACTCTTCACGTGGTCCTAGCATGGATAATGAAGGACATTTACACGTTTAGAATCTTGTTGGTTACCTCTCAGCTTGAAGGATTATTACATTGTGTCCAGAAGTTTTGAATACCATTACAATACTTCTTTAGTATACTACATACCTGTGATATCTCTGGTATACTACACATCACTGCGATAGCTCTAGTATACTACACACCTCTGTGATAGTTACACTACACATCACTGCGATAGCTCTAGTATACTACACACCTGTGCAAGCTTGCTATAGTATACTAGGGCTAAGGCTTGACCGTACGATTAGTTTCTGTAATAGGAGGAATAGGAGAAGGGGAAATATATGTGTTGGCTGGTGTCAGCTAAATTACTGCAAAAATGCTAATAATGTAAAGAATACTAATAGAAATAGCCACCAGCTCACCGAGGCCTGTACTCTATAAGTATCAGTACTGTAATCTATAAGAATACTAATAGAAATAGCCACCAGCTCACCAAGGCCTGTACTCTATATAAGTATCAGTACTGTAATCTATAAGAATACTAATAGAAATAGCCACCAGCTCACCAAGGCCTGTACTCTATAAGTATCAGTACTGTAATCTATAAGAATACTAATAGAAATAGCCACCAGCTCACCGAGGCCTGAACTCTATAAGTATCAGTACTGTAATCTATAAGAATACTAATAGAAATAGCCACCAGCTCACCAAGGCCTGTACTCTATATAAGTATCAGTACTGTAATCTATAAGAATACTAATAGAAATAGCCACCAGCTCACCAAGGCCTGTACTCTATAAGTATCAGTACTGTAATCTATAAGAATACTAATAGAAATAGCCACCAGCTCACCGAGGCCTGTACTCTATAAGTATCAGTACTGTAATCTATAAGAATACTAATAGAAATAGCCACCAGCTCACCGAGGCCTGTACTCTATAAGTATCAGTACTGTAATCTATAAGAATACTAATAGAAATAGCCACCAGCTCACCGAGGCCTGTACTCTATAAGTATCAGTACTGTAATCTATAAGAATACTAATAGAAATAGCCACCAGCTCACCGAGGCCTGAACTCTATAAGTATCAGTACTGTAATCTATAAGAATACTAATAGAAATAGCCACCAGCTCACCAAGGCCTGTACTCTATATAAGTATCAGTACTGTAATCTATAAGAATACTAATAGAAATAGCCACCAGCTCACCAAGGCCTGTACTCTATAAGTATCAGTACTGTAATCTATAAGAATACTAATAGAAATAGCCACCAGCTCACCGAGGCCTGTACTCTATAAGTATCAGTGCTGTAATCTATAAGAATACTAATAGAAATAGCCACCAGCTCACCGAGGCCTGTACTCTATAAGTATCAGTACTGTAATCTATAAGAATACTAATAGAAATAGCCACCAGCTCACCGAGGCCTGTACTCTATAAGTATCAGTACTGTAATCTATAAGAATACTAATAGAAATAGCCACCAGCTCACCGAGGCCTGTACTCTATAAGTATCAGTACTGTAATCTATAAGAATACTAATAGAAATAGCCACCAGCTCACCGAGGCCTGAACTCTATAAGTATCAGTACTGTAATCTATAAGAATACTAATAGAAATAGCCACCAGCTCACCAAGGCCTGTACTCTATATAAGTATCAGTACTGTAATCTATAAGAATACTAATAGAAATAGCCACCAGCTCACCAAGGCCTGTACTCTATAAGTATCAGTACTGTAATCTATAAGAATACTAATAGAAATAGCCACCAGCTCACCGAGGCCTGTACTCTATAAGTATCAGTACTGTAATCTATAAGAATACTAATAGAAATAGCCACCAGCTCACCGAGGCCTGTACTCTATATAAGTATCAGTACTGTAATCTATAAGAATACTAATAGAAATAGCCACCAGCTCACCGAGGCCTGTAGTCTATAACTATCAGTACTGTAATCTATAAGAATACTAATAGAAATAGCCACCAGCTCACCGAGGCCTGAACTCTATAAGTATCAGTACTGTAATCTATAAGAATACTAATAGAAATAGCCACCAGCTCACCAAGGCCTGTACTCTATATAAGTATCAGTACTGTAATCTATAAGAATACTAATAGAAATAGCCACCAGCTCACCAAGGCCTGTACTCTATAAGTATCAGTACTGTAATCTATAAGAATACTAATAGAAATAGCCACCAGCTCACCGAGGCCTGTACTCTATAAGTATCAGTACTGTAATCTATAAGAATACTAATAGAAATAGCCACCAGCTCACCGAGGCCTGTACTCTATATAAGTATCAGTACTGTAATCTATAAGAATACTAATAGAAATAGCCACCAGCTCACCGAGGCCTGTAGTCTATAACTATCAGTACTGTAATCTATAAGAATACTAATAGAAATAGCCACCAGCTCACCGAGGCCTGAACTCTATAAGTATCAGTACTGTAATCTATAAGAATACTAATAGAAATAGCCACCAGCTCACCAAGGCCTGTACTCTATATAAGTATCAGTACTGTAATCTATAAGAATACTAATAGAAATAGCCACCAGCTCACCAAGGCCTGTACTCTATAAGTATCAGTACTGTAATCTATAAGAATACTAATAGAAATAGCCACCAGCTCACCGAGGCCTGTACTCTATAAGTATCAGTACTGTAATCTATAAGAATACTAATAGAAATAGCCACCAGCTCACCGAGGCCTGTACTCTATAAGTATCAGTACTGTAATCTATAAGAATACTAATAGAAATAGCCACCAGCTCACCGAGGCCTGAACTCTATAAGTATCAGTACTGTAATCTATAAGAATACTAATAGAAATAGCCACCAGCTCACCGAGGCCTGTACTCTATAAGTATCAGTACTGTAATCTATAAGAATACTAATAGAAATAGCCACCAGCTCACCAAGGCCTGTACTCTATAAGTATCAGTACTGTAATCTATAAGAATACTAATAGAAATAGCCACCAGCTCACCGAGGCCTGTACTCTATAAGTATCAGTACTGTAATCTATAAGAATACTAATAGAAATAGCCACCAGCTCACCGAGGCCTGAACTCTATAAGTATCAGTACTGTAATCTATAAGAATACTAATAGAAATAGCCACCAGCTCACCAAGGCCTGTACTCTATATAAGTATCAGTACTGTAATCTATAAGAATACTAATAGAAATAGCCACCAGCTCACCAAGGCCTGTACTCTATAAGTATCAGTACTGTAATCTATAAGAATACTAATAGAAATAGCCACCAGCTCACCGAGGCCTGAACTCTATAAGTATCAGTACTGTAATCTATAAGAATACTAATAGAAATAGCCACCAGCTCACCAAGGCCTGTACTCTATATAAGTATCAGTACTGTAATCTATAAGAATACTAATAGAAATAGCCACCAGCTCACCAAGGCCTGTACTCTATAAGTATCAGTACTGTAATCTATAAGAATACTAATAGAAATAGCCACCAGCTCACCGAGGCCTGTACTCTATAAGTATCAGTACTGTAATCTATAAGAATACTAATAGAAATAGCCACCAGCTCACCGAGGCCTGTACTCTATATAAGTATCAGTACTGTAATCTATAAGAATACTAATAGAAATAGCCACCAGCTCACCGAGGCCTGTACTCTATAAGTATCAGTACTGTAATCTATAAGAATACTAATAGAAATAGCCACCAGCTCACCGAGGCCTGTACTCTATAAGTATCAGTACTGTAATCTATAAGAATACTAATAGAAATAGCCACCAACTCACCGAGGCTTGTACTCTATAAGTATCAGTACTGTAATCTATAAGAATACTAATAGAAATAGCCACCAGCTCACCGAGGCCTGTACTCTATATAAGTATCAGTACTGTAATCTATAAGAATACTAATAGAAATAGCCACTAGTCGGAGTTCGCAGGTTTTACCCAGGGCTTGGGTGTAACCCGGGTTGGGTTAAATACCTTTTACCCGGGTTTTACTCGAACATGGATACAACCCAGGATAAAATAAACAACCCAGGATAAAATAATAGACACAATAGATTTATTATAAACTGTAAAGATATTATAGGAAATTAACTCTGTAATCAGGAAGTAAGACATTCAATAAATGGCAACTGTAAAGAACTAGATAAAAACAGGAGCTGTGTTTCACTCAGCATTTATTTACCAAGTGACAAGGTTGTCTACTAGAGGATATATTTTTTATTTGACGATTTATTTAA
This sequence comes from Cladorhizidae sp. MBARI D1340-BT2, assembly GCA_028752905.1. Taxonomy (NCBI): domain Eukaryota; kingdom Metazoa; phylum Porifera; class Demospongiae; order Poecilosclerida; family Cladorhizidae; species Cladorhizidae sp. MBARI D1340-BT2. The sequence continues at coordinate 55,264,988 of JAQNBH010000011.1, forward strand.
ATATTTAAACAAGATTCATGGGATTAAAGTCCAATTGATATGCAAGTTAGACAGATTTAATAGCCAATCTCCTGAGGTCCTCGCCGAAGCCTGTGGCAGAAGACTAGTTTCTGGGCTTTCTCATTTTTGTAATTGCAGTACTTACTAAACTGTAAGCAGTGAATGATGACCTGTGGTATTTGCTTGCCTTTTAAATAGCCGTGGTGTCCACCACCACCCAGACGACACTTGTGGCTCTGGGACGGGGCTGTGACGGGGCTACAAATAAGTGTTTAATTAATATCACTGGGTAAAACCCGGGTAAAATAGGGGTAAAACCTGGGCAAAATACCTAAAACATAGGTTTTACCCACTAGGTTGGGTTAAATAAGTTTTACCCGGGTAAAATGCGAACACTGATGTGACCTTAGAGCGTGATCATATGACCTCAGAGCTGCTTAACAGTTGCATTTTCTGTGTTGACTCTGAATTGAATATGTTTGTGAAATATGGAATATGGAGGGTTTATTGATGTTTTTTCTGTTGCATAGTTACTTCAGGGTTTCAAGGATGAAGTTGGTGAGGAGAGTTGGAAGGAATTTGCTAAGCAGTTTCCTCCTGCTCTCAAGGAGAAGCTAGCCAACACTTATCAGCTATAGCCCTTACTAATCTTGGTAAGTACTTGACAATGGTATGTGTCTCCCTGTGCATCAGGTCAGTGAGGGTATGTCCCTGTGCATGAGGGTGTGTCCCTGTGCATCAGGGCAGTGAGGGTGTGTCCCTGTGCATCAGGGCAGTGTGGATGTGTCCCTGTGCATCAGGGCAGTGAGGGTGTGTCCCTGTGCATCAGGGCAGTGAGGGTGTGTCCCTGTGCATCAGGGCAGTGAGGGTGTGTCTCCCTGTGCATCAGGACAGTGAGGGTGTGTCCCTGTGCATCAGGGCAGTGAGGGTGTGTCCTTGTGCATCAGGGCAGTGAGGGTGTGTCTCCCTGTGCATCAGGGCAGTGAGGGTGTCCCTGTGCATCAGGGCAGTGTGGGTGTGTCCGTGTGCATCAGGGCAGTGTGGGTGTGTCTGTGTGCATCAGGGCAGTGAGGGTGTGTCTCCCTGTGCATCAGGGCAGTGAGAGTGTCCCTGTGCATCGGGGCAGTGTGGGTGTGTCCATGTGCATCAGGGCAGTGTGGGTGTGTCCGTGTGCATCAGGGCAGTGTGGGTGTGTCTGTGTGCATCAGGGCAGTGTGGGTGTGTCCCTGTGCATCAGGGCAGTGCTAAATCTGAGCGATGGTTGTGTCATTACTGAGTGGTCAATGGCAGGGCCTGAAGTTGCAGGTCATTGCTGAGTTGAGGCTGGCATGTCATTCCTTCAGGCAAGGGCTTTATTCCCAAGCACCATGATCGATCGGAGTCCAAGTGTTCAGCAGAGACAGCAAACACCAAGGCATTTGTTGCAGTATTCCAAGTGGCAGGGATCTCTTTGACGAGGACGGCGATGGAATTATCATCCTCGATACCAAAGAGGTTATGTCAGAAGAGGTCACCAAAAGTATTACGCAGTGCACAAAGTAGATGGTAGGGCATTTGTCATACCAATTGCAATTTTGATAGGCCACTTCTAATTTGCTCGGACAAATATTCATTCACTTTTTTGATGTAGTAATCGAACGTTGTAGCATATTAGATGCCAAAATTAGATGCCAAAATAAACGTGATGGTTCCGTTGCATTGGATTCCGTGCAGGACCCACAGAGTGCGTGGACCCTCCGAGAATTCAGTGTTTACTTCCTTTGGGGGGAGTGGCTTCATCACCATGTCCCATCCAGAGCCGCAGCATTCGAGCAGCAGGTCAGGTTTGTGGATTTCAAGATTTAATCCGGTATTCAGTTGAGCGGCCTGTGAGCTGTGTTGATGTAGAGAGCTACTGCATTGAGCGTCAGTCAACAGTAGCGATGTCTGGATACTGCATTTGAGCGACGGCAGATATGGTGATGTCAAAAGTGCAGTCGAGTGGCCTGTGACTGGCGATATTACAAAGCCACTCCAGTCAAGCTGTTGTCCATCTGTAGCTTTTGGTTCAATTGAGCGCACAGTCTGCTGAGGTGATAACTGAACTTTTGTTCAGCTCTGCTGATGTCAAGGGCTACTCCAACGAATCCCAGCGGACGCTGTCAAGCTTCATCTTGCGGAAGGTGGGGGGGGGGAGAATTCTCTTATTTTCATCGCTGTTAGTTTTCTTAACTAAAACAACTTGAGCCAAGTCCCAGATAATGGATGGTATGGCTGTATCTTTGCACCACATCAATGCTGTGGTCCTCATTTATATGCCAAAATGTAGCCAGTGCAGATTCTTTCTGATGGCATTTATTGTTTTGCCATACATGCTTATCTTTTGGAACTGCAGGTTGGAATGTGAAGTGAAATCCACCCCCAACTCGTTCATGTAATAACTTACCAGTATCAAGTCTTGAATGGTGTTGGGGGTTGATGCTAACCTAGGAGAGGGATCCCTCCTCGATGCTCTACTAAGCTATATCTTTCACCCAACTTGGTTGCTGCCACCAGAGCCTAGAGCTATTAGCCTAACTAGCCCTCACCAGAGTAAAGAACTAGTATTATAGAGCTTCCAACTTGAACATAAGACTCCTTTACTTGGGCTAGCCTGGGTGCACCTACGGGGTGAATTCCATTTATGGGCTTTGATGTAGAGATGATGTCATTTTCTACCAATCACACACAGCACTAAGCACTAAAGTCATGTGACAAGCATACAAATGCACATACATACACTGACACATCAATTTTACAATCAATTATAGTTAATGATGTTCTGCTGCTCCTAGCCCTGTCTGTTGTGGCTCTACCCCAACATCTCCCCCTTCTTTGCCAACGGCGGGGTCGCCAGACTCAGGACATCGGTGTCCGGCAGGTCCCAGTCCTGTCGAGAAAGACCATCTGCATTTTGATGTTGTACTCTTGGGGGTGATGCGTGGTTGAGAAGTCATACACTTGAAGTGCCAGAGCCCGTCTCATGAGACGCCCATTTAACTTGGACGATGTGAGGAGCGACGTCAGAGTTTGGAGTCCGTGACGACCTCAAAGTGGGCACCCACTAGGTATATCGCGAAGTGGTCAATGCCTTGTACACCGCCAAACATTCTAGTTCAGTAGCGGCATAGGTCCACAAGGGTCTCTGCATCCCGCCTCTCTCTGCTGACAGAACCGCGCCTAGTCCCTTGTAGGAAGCGTCTGTGTGCACAATTAGTGAGTTTCCCACTGTGGGGTAACACAGCACATGAGGAGAACTCAAAGCATCAAGTAATGCCTTTGCATAGACTCATCCCACTCTAGGGTATTGGAAGCCACCTTTCGTAGGGCTTCATAGAGTGGCAGCATAATCTGGGACAAACTTCCGGTAATAGCTAGTGGTACCTAAGAAGGCTCGAAGCCCTTTCTTGTCATGTGGTCGTCATGTGGTCATCTATATTCCTGATGGCCTCTTGCCTCGGGGAACCTTGATTTTCCCCAGCCCTAGCTCTCGGGGAACCTTGATTTTCCCCAGCCCTAGCTCATAGCCTAATGGCATCCCACTGGCATTTAGAGGGTTCGCTGCAAGGCTTGCCTGCCCCAAGGTGCCTAGCACGTCTCTAATGTGTCCCACGTGCTCCCCCCCCCCCCCCAGGACTTGGAGTAGATGAGTAGGTCATCTAGTTATGTGCTTGAGAAGCTGCCTGCCCTCCAGAGTTTGATCCATATAGAGCTGAAAGGTGGCAGGTGCATTCTTCAGGCCCGAAGGGCATGCGTGTAAAAGCATGTTTGCTCCAGGGGGTACAAGATGCTGTCTTGGGCCGGCTCTTATCCTGCAAGGGCACCTGATAGAAGCCCTTCTTTAAATCCAATTTGGATAACATGTAGCTCATGTGACCTTATCTAGCAGGTCAGTGACCTTATCTAGCAGGTCAGCGACCCTAGGCATCTGGTAAGGGTCACATGACCAAGTTCAGCTTCTGACAGTACACAAACAGAGTGAACCATTGGTCTTCCTTAACAGCACCATTGGCGCTGACCAGGGACTTTGGGAGGGTACAATAATGCCATCATCCAAGAGCTGTTTAATCTGCACCTCTTTCCATGCAGGAGCATCCCAATATGGGATAAGATTGGACCGGGCCCTTTAGAATGGTAGGGAGGCTGCCCGGGTCTGGCCTGGATTACCAGTAACAACACTAACAACACTGTCAAACTCCTGTAAGGTCCTGGCTAACTCTACCTGCTGGTCTTACGTCATCTCTGACTTCCCTGGTGGTTCCTTGCTGCCAAACTGTCTTGCTCTACCACCACCTGAAAAGGTTAGCGGTGTGTGGATGCCATGGTCTTAATATGGACATTCTGAGTGAGAGACCGTTTATTAGAGGTTGAAATCTTATATCAAGTTTTAGACAGTGCCCCTGTAACCTCATCTCACCTCGTATGGACCCTCCCAAGCTTGCTCGTGTTATTTGGTAAGGGACTCTCTCAATTTTCGGACCCATTAAACATTGTTAACAATGTTCATCTCCCCTTCTAGCCAACCTTCTTTAATAGTCTCCAGAGGACCTCTCATTGGGTAGTCAAGGACCAGCTCAAAAAGGGAAAAGCCAGTGCCTATGGGCACAAGAGGCAACATTTCAGTGCTGTACCCCACTCTCTAACTGGTCACCTAGCTTCTTCCTCATCATACCCTTCAGGGAACCGTGCCACCTCTCTAGGGTACCATTACATTGGGGATGATAAGCAGTGGTCCTCAGCTTTTTAATGCTGAGCAGATTGCAAACTTGCTTTGCTAAGGACCCTGCAAATACACTGCCCTGGTCTGTCAAAAGCTCCTGGGGTATATACCCGTGTCAGCTATTACTTCAATCAACCCCTCTGCCACTGTCTCGGCATCTACTCTCTTGAGGGGGTTGCGTAAGGAAACCTCGTCCCCACACACATGACAGTGAGGATATATCTTAACCCAGACTTGTCGGCCGCCAACCTTTGGTAAGGGATGGATATTATAGGTGTTTCCACTGAGCACTCTACTGCATGCCACACAGTACCTCTTAACGTCACCACGCAGGCTTGGTCAGATGAAATGTTGAAGTATGCAATCGGATGTCTTCTTGTAGGAATAGTGACCCCTTACCAAACCCCTGTGGGTTACCTCCAAAATCTTTCATCTCCTAAGGGTGGGAACCACAACCCGCTTTACTTCCTTCCCTGGGGTCGTTAAACCAGCCCTGTATCAAGACTCCATTCTTGTCCATCATGAAACCATCAACCTGCTCTTCACCCATTCTCCTCATCTCAATCATCCTCCATCTGCTGCTTGGCAAGCACCTGAGCCTCCTCCTCCCCCTCGGCTAAGGCAGGGAGAGGGGCTGGTCGCTAGCCTTGATGTCCTCCTTCTCTAACCCTTAAGATGATCTGTGTCGGCTCATCGGCTTCCATCTCGGCCTCCACAATTCCTGCGTCACCACCGGCTTCAACAACATGAACTTTTCCTTGAACTTTCCTTTCCTCCTTCGCCACTACCCAGGGCTGCCCTCTCCTCAACCTGAGGACTTGTACTAGCGCCTGCCTCTGGTGGCGCCCTCAACTGGCCTGCTGCCACAGAAGGTGAACTCTCCACAGGTGATGTGTCCTGATCAACTATGGGCTGCCTTGGTTTTTGTTGCTACTCTTCCCCTTACAGCTACTGCTAGAGGCTACTACCATGTTGGGGATTTGGGTACTGCCCCATCCGTACATCTGCTACAGGGTCTTATGCTCTTTCGCTTCCCTTGGCCTGGCTCTGAGCCCTCGTAATGGTCTTTGCCTTAGTGGGTACAGGCTCATCATTCTTAGGCTTCCTTCCTACTAACAATGACCTAGTCACAGGATGGTCTGGTCCCAGTAAAATATCCAGGACATCATCCATCAAGACCATGGCTCGGAGGGTCATTACTACCCCTTCCACAGCTACTTTAACGGACCATGTCCACTAAAGTAACTTGTACTTGGCCACCATTGCCATTGCTGATCATCATGCACAAGTCTCCCAGGTACAGCAGACCTGTTTGCCCCCATGTCCAACATAATCTGACACTCAATACTGTTCACCTTGCCCGGTGCCTTTGCTCTCTGGCAAACTCGTGTCTGGGGAATTAATCCTCCATAGTTTCGCCCTAACTTCTGGGCATTCATTTCTGTAGTGACCTGTTTTCTGACAGTTAAAACAAGTTATTGTGCTTCTATGGGGCCTACTAAATCCTTCTGACCTACCTCTCGACTGGCTCACCTTTGGCTGCCCCGACCCTGCCCAGAAGGCCTGCCACCCCCTCTGCATCTACTACTGAGTAACTCACCTTCCCTGTTGGTTGGGTTGGTCTGCTCCTCCATGTCCTTCTTCTTCGGGGTGACCTCCTTCACGTCTCCTCCAAGTGGAGTGCTCTGTTGGATTCAGGTCGTTCCTGAGCATGTAGACATCCTTCGACTCCCAGAGACCCTTTACCATGTCGACTTGTTGCGAGATCCAGTACCATCAGTGTTTCTTTGGACAAGTGTTGGGTGAGGAATCCTCTGAGAAAATTTCATTTACAGCTTCATTTGGAGTTTTTAGTTTAGTTTCTAGCCTGTTCAAGGCCTTCAATAATGGTGCTGGTCCTTCTTCTATGTTAGGGCCTTCAATAATGGTGCTGGTCCTTCTTCTATGTTAGGGCCTTCAATAATGGTGCTGGTCCTTCTTCTATGTTAGGGCCTTCAATAAATGGTGCTGGTCCTTCTATGTTAGGGGGGGGGGGCCTACCCATTTTTTTAATTTTTTTAAAATTATTTTATTATCATTTGTAAATGTTGTTGTAAGCATCTACTAGCCATTTACAAAGTTTTAGAAGCATTGGAGCATCCATTTCAAAGTTATGGGGCTTTTTGTCCATGCAATTTCATTATCTCGATTCAAAATTGGAAGAGACTTGCACAGAGAAGGCTTACGGGATAGGTAAGTTTTTCGGCGCCATAAAATGGCTACCACTTATACCTGGAAGCAAATTTCTTGCCGAGTCATTTCCTGCCATTTGCGCAGAGGCCCTGGATATGTAATTCTGGTGCGCACGCGGGATTTCCAGTCGCCTCGTTTTCAGTTTTGGGTCAACGTCGTTATGTCTTTGTACCGAAAGCAGCGCCATTCCCGGCACAAAAAGCGCTCTGGATTCTGTCGAGCGGTCTCGGAAAGAGGTGAGGAATACAGGCATAGAAAACTAAGAAAGTCGTGGAGTACAAAACAGATCAAGAGAGGCATGGAAGTCCAAGAACAGATCAAGAAACTTCAAAAATAAGAACACATTTTGCCATTTCAACCCAAACATTTCATTGTCTATATACTTTGACTGCATATTTCTACAAATCATGAAAATCCAGCGTTTGGCGAACATAACTTTGTCACAGTTAAACGTTAAACCCAAAAAATATTTGTTGGTATCATTTGAAAGCTCTTTGTGTGTTCTGTGATTGGAGCGGATCAGACTTCTTAAAAAAATTAGCATTGCCAAGTTATGGTCATTAGAAGAGATGATCTTTTGGGTTTAATGAGTTCAACCCACCCGGTCAATTGCAACTGACCAATGGTCCTAAGCAGGCCAAATTTGTTTCGCTCCAATTACAGCGAAGTGTTACAGGTAGCCACAAAACAAATTTGAGCTCAAGTTCTTCAAGTGGTGGTGAGTTAGGTCCGCCAAACGCTTGAGTAGTAGGGGTCTTGGTTTGTCACTTGTATCTTCTAATAAAATGTGTCTATATAGACATTTCATATACTATTGGAAAGAAGACAGAACAAGCAACACTTTGATACCAAAATTACCTGCATAGTGGAAAGAGAACAAAAGTTATGGCAATTACAAAGAGGACAAACGTTTTTTTGCTAAAATGGGTGACTACACCTGAAACCACCAAAATTTGAACGCATTTTTGTAGCCATCATAACTTTCCCTCCCTTTCTTCTGTGAAGATACTTTTGATACCAACTTGTTGCTCATTCTGTGTGCTTTAAGATGATATGTGAAATGTCTCTATAGGCACATTTTCTTAGAAGATACATCCAAAAAGGCAAGGGTCACTCCAAAAATTGCACCCCCCAAACTGCGGCGAGGATATTTCCAAAGTGCCTGGTCTACAGATGCCCAAATTTGGTTTGTAGCTTACCAAGACATTTAGCTGTGATATAACGGAGGCATATTTTTCAACACATCTCCTGTTCATTAGTTCTAAGGCATTTCATTTCCAACCACACAAAATAAACGCAAAATCTGTGACAGTCACCTCTTCTAATCACCATAACTCGGCAATGCTTCAAGTTTAAAAAAATATATCAAACCGTTATATCACAGATCACTAAAAGAGCTCTCAAATGAATCCTCAAATATTGAAATTGAGTCAAGTGTGGCAAAGTTATGTTCGCCGCAAAATCAGAACAAAATAGATTTTCAAAATTCCTGGCAATGATGTGTTGAAGGAGGGACAGTTGCATTTTTGGGGGGAGAGTGACCCACATGTATTTTCCCCCTTTTTTCTTCTTGCGGTTACCACTTTATAACTCCATAGATTCCATCAACTTCATGGTATGGACTTCTAAGTACGTGGTCAAGCGCGCGGGTGGAAAATGAATTTCGTTAATAATCCATAAAACTCATTTTCCACCCGCCGCTTGACCACGTACTTGCATTTTAGCGCCTTATGAAAACACTTGTTGAATAGAGTAGGGCTTCCTCTAGCCACTGGTGCTAATTTCAACTCTCTAGCACTTGGCAATCTGGAGATATTTATGCTGCCAGTTCAGGCATTCAGGTTTTTGAGGTTCCCTCCACTTTAGGTCTAGTAACTGGCTATAGTTATACCTATGAAAAATATTTTAGTATCAACAGAGAGCACAAAGAGAGACCTATCTTTTGAGCTATATATCAAGTCCATACCACGAAGTTTACAGAATCTACGGAGCTATAAAGTGGTAACCACAAGTTTATTGGTTTTAATTTAAAAAATGCAGCTGTCCCCCCCTTTAGTGTTCCTTGTTGGTTTCTCTTCAAATCAATAACAAATTGCATGGACAAAAACCATCATAACTTTGAAATGGAGCATCCAATAGCTCTAAAACTTTATAATTGGCTAGTAGATATGTACAGCAACAGTTTGAACTGATTAAAAAAACAAATAAAAAAACTCCAAATTTTTTCAGGTGTAGTCCCCCCGGCCTTCAATAATGGTGCTGGTCCTTCTTCTATGTTAGCCTTCAATAATGGTGCTGGTCCTTCTTCTATGTTAGGGCCTTCAATAATGGTGCTGGTCCTTCTTCTATGTTAGGGCCTTCAATAATGGTGCTGGTCCTTCTTCTATGTTAGGGCCTTCAATAATGGTGCTGGTCCTTCTTCTATGTTAGGGCCTTCAATAATGGTGCTGGTACTTCTTCTATGTTAGCCTTCAATAATGGTGCTGGTCCTTCTTCTATGTTAGGGCCTTCAATAATGGTGCTGGTCCTTCTTCTATGTTAGGGCCTTCAATAATGGTGCTGGTCCTTCTTCTATGTTAGGGCCTTCAATAATGGTGCTGGTCCTTCTTCTATGTTAGGGCCTTCAATAATGGTGCTGGTCCTTCTTCTATGTTAGGGCCTTCAATAATGGTTCGAAATTGTCCAAGTAGGCCTCGGGATCAGTGAGATTGTCCCACGTCTTCTGCATGCCTGTCCTTATTTAGGTACATCTCCGGGGCTAACCCCGGCCTCTTGACTTCGACTTGAAGTTGTACCGCCTCTTTGGCCTCTTTTCCCTCCGCTCTCTCTCGTCCTTGTCCATCAGGAACTTGAGCAGCACTAACATGCTATCTGCTGCGTTTGTAGTGCTTCACAAGGTCTGGCTGTTCGGGGTCTTGGGGATCTACCGTCCTCCTAATGGATGTGGCTGCCTCACTATTCATAGAGAGTTCTGAGGCTGTAGGGTTGCATACGAGCAGTCCCGCGTTATATTCTTGACAACATGCGAAAATTATTATTCCGCAACAAATAAAAGTACAAGTTGGTTGGTTGCTAATGGCCAGGCAGGTTGGTTGGTTGCTAATGGCCAGGCAGGTTGGTTGGTTGCTAATGGCCGGGCAGGTTGGTTGGTTGCTAATGGCCCGGCAGGTTGGTTGGTTGCTAATGGCCCAGCAGGTTGGTTGGTTGCTAATGGCCCAGCAGGTTGGTTGGTTGCTAATGGCCCAGCAGGTTGGTTGGTTGCTAATGGCCAGGCAGGTTGGTTGGTTGCTAATGGCCAGGCAGGTTGGTTGGTTGCTAATGGCCCGGCAGGTTGGTTGGTTGCTAATGGCCAGGCAGGTTGGTTGGTTGCTAATGGCCCAGCAGGTTGGTTGGTTGCTAATGGCCAGGCAGGTTGGTTGGTTGCTAATGACCAGGCAGGTTGGTTGGTTGCTAATGGCCAGGCAGGTTGGTGTGGTTGCTAATGGCCAGGCAGGTTGGTTGGTTGCTAATGGCCAGGCAGGTTGGTTGGTTGCTAATGGCCAGGCAGGTTGGTTGGTTGCTAATGGCCCACCAGGTTGGTTGGTTGCTAATAGCCAGGCAGGTTGGTTGGTTGCTAATGGCCCAGCAGGTTGGTTGGCAGGCAGATTGGTTGGTTGCTAATGCCAGGCAGGTTGGTTGGTTGCTAATGGCCAGGCAGGTTGGTGTGGTTGCTAATGGCCAGGCAGGTTGGTTGGTTGCTAATTGCCAAGCAGGTTGGTATGGTTGCTAATTGCCAGGCAGGTTGGTATGGTTGCTAATGGCCAGGCAGGTTGGTTGGTTGCTAATGGCCAGGCAGGTTGGTTGGTTGGTTGCTAATGTCCGGGCAGGTTGGTTGGTTGCTAATGGCCAGGCAGGTTGTGTTCGGGACTACTCAGCACTGTGGAGAGTGTTGTCCCTGAAGCGAGTTTCCTGCGTCCCACGCACAACCGTACTCGTAGTCAACCTGTACGGGGAAAGACCCACTTGCGAGTTTTCGTCTGTCAAGACCTTCAGCAGAGCGTGTAGCCGATAAATATATAGCACCACACGTCTCCCCATGTCTCTAGGCTTCAGCAGAGGGCGTAAATCTCTGCCTAGTCTGAAACAGCCGAAGCCTCTTGAAATAACACTGTCCGGCAGTCGGGATGTGTCCTAGTCGCTACTACCCTGCTAGGCTGGATAGCGGACTTAATTTGTTGTAACTTAAGAGATACAAAGAGATGATAATAATATTACCAGGCAACAGAAAAAGTAGTGAGCATGCTCATTCGAAACTAGCTGAGAATGTATAACTGAGATAAGGAGTGTGCATGCGCGAGTAACAATTAATCCTCCCGTGGAGGCGTAGCTGCTCCATAGAGGCCAGAGCCCGATCATCCTGGGGGGGCCAGAGAGAGAAGATCCTCTTCATCCTCCAGCAGTAGAACTAGCTTGTGAACTGCCCTTTTGAAGGTGCCTTTGCTTGTCCTGACAGTAGCAACTCTGACAAGTCCGTCATCTCCTGCGTGGACCTGAGTTACTCTTGCCAGTGGCCAGCTGCGTGTGAACAAGTCGGTGTCTTTGATTAGCACGATATCGCCGGTACGGATCGAACGCTGAGGGTGTTTCCAACGTCGAATGGCTTGCAGAGAGGAGATGTATTCCTTGCTCCACCTTTGCCATAGATCTGCTGAGAGTTGTTGTTGTAGATCCCATCGGGTGAGTCGGTTGAGATTGCGGTTGGAGAAATCTGAGACTGGGCAAGACTTCAGTGCTTTTCCCACCAAGAAATGTCCTGGGGTGAGCACTTCCACTCCGTCTGCCGGTGCAGAATCGAGCAGAATGAGTGGCCTGCTGTTCAAGGCTGCTTCAATCTCTACTGTGACTGCATACAAGTCGTCCATCATAAGAGTGTGTGGTCCAATGATCTTGACCATTAGGAGCTTCATGCTCTTCACGGCCGCCTCCCAGAGTCCCCCAAAGTGAGGCGACCTAGCTGGGATATGCTTCCACTGCATGTTATTGGTGGTGCAGAATCGATCCAGTGCTTCTTGAGTGACTGGTGACTGGATGAGTTGGTAGATCCCTTGGAGCTCGCGTTGAGCACCAACGAAGTTGCTCCCGTTGTCGGTAGTAAAAGTAAATGGATAGCCTCTCCTTGCGATGAAGCATCGGAGTGCAGATAGAAATCCTTCAGTTGTGAGGTCTCTGACCACTTCTAGGTGGACTGCTTTAGTGGCCATGCACACGAATATGCAAATGTAGATCTTCTCTATGACTCTGGAGCGAGTGAATCCGCGCCTGACCATGAGAGGCCCAGCGAAGTCTGCTCCAGTGTGGTGGAACGGTGTAGATGGAGTCACACGACAAGGTGGTAGCTGTCCCATCCTCTGTGAGGTGGTCTTTGCATACGCCTTCTTGCAGCGCACACAAGCCCTGGACACTCCCTTGACGAGGTGTTTTAGACCTATGATGTGAAATCTCAAAGAAACAATAGCAAGTAAAGCCGTAGGGCCAACATGCAGGTTGTCAATGTGTATTTGTGTACACAGCAACTTATCAGACCGGTGAAGAATCACTGGGTGTTTCTGACTGGCAGTGGCTGATGATCTCTCGAGCCTGCCTCCCACTCTGATGAGTCCCTTTTCATCCAAGTATGGGCATAGATGCAGAAGGGTGCTTTTTCGTGAGACGACTCCGCCTGCTTGCAGTGCATCGAGATCGGATCTGAAGGATCGTCCTTGGCTGAGCTTGAGCAACGTCTCCTCCGTCCTCTGAAGTTCGGATAGTGATAGTCTGCGTGAGAGAAGTCTCTCCGCTGCTGGCGTCTTGCAGTTGTTGATGAAGCGGGTACACCAGCACAAAATGCGCTTGAGGTTCGCATATGACGAGAAGGCCTCTGTATGGTCTATCAGTGGGATGGCAATCAGGACAGTAGGTGGTTCTTCTGACTTGACTCTCTGTTTCTTCCAGTCTGTCCTACACGGCCATTCTGATGGCGCGAGGCGGAGCCAAGTGGGACCTTCCCACCAGAGCCTGAAGTCTACAAGGACCCTAGGAATAGCGCCCCGAGAAGCCACGTCAGCCGGGTTGCAGAGTGTGGGTACGTGTCTCCAGTGTTCGGCAGGCACTCTCTGAACAGTTTCTCTCACTCTGTTGTGCTCATAGGGCATCCCCTTCCCCGGAGGCTCATGTAGCCAGCAGAGGGTGATGGTTGAGTCACTCCATGCAAAGATGTCTGCAGGTGGGATATGCAACACGTTAGCAACAGTACTGAGTAACTTACTGAGAATGTTTGCTCCTAAGAGCTCTAGCCTCGGTATAGTAGCTCCAGCGAGGGGTGCCACCTTCGTCTTAGCATAGAGTAGAGCTGTTGAAACGTGTCAGTGTACAAGACTCAAAGATACACAACTCCAGCATATGCCGCTTCTGAGGCATCACTGAAGCTGTGCAGCTGCATGCTTCTGACCGTCTTCCTCTTCTCCAAGTGATGTCTCTGGATAGGGTGCTCAGTGATGATGTGTAGATCTTGCCTCCACTTTCTCCACTCCTGTGCAATGGATTCTGGAACTGGGTCGTCCCATCCTAGCTTGAGCTTCCACAAACGTTGTAGTAGGACTTTCACCAAGATGGTGCTTGGGGCGAACCATCCCATGAGGTCGAACGTTCTTGCGACATCTGATGCAATCTTCCTCTTGGTGGGTCGATCCTCGGGAGTGAGCACTGGAGTAGCGACATGAAGTGTGTCCGTTTGAGTATTCCAGTGGACCCCCAAGGCCTTGTGGCACTCGGCAGGGGGCGAGAAGAGCTGCAGGTTCTCCTCTTCTCTCATTTCCTCTGGTACGGAAAGAAGTAGTTCTGGAGAGCTGGACCTCCACTTTCTCAGCCTCATGCAGGCGTGATCGAGTAGTGCGTTCAGCTCCTCCCGAATCTCTACTGCCTCTTCGATGGTGCTGGCACCCGTTAAGCAGTCGTCCACGTAGAAGTGGTTCAGCACTATGTCGGCTGCTCTTGGATGTTCTGCCTGATGGTCAGATGCTGTCTGGCGCAACACCTGTGTAGCCAGGAAGGGTGACGATGTGATTCCGAAAGTGAGTCTTTTCATCCTCATCTCCGTGAGTCCCTCCCCGCAACAAGATGGCTGTAGGAAACGGTGTAAGTCTCGATCATCTGGATGTAGCTGGATCTCTCGAAACATTTTAGAAATGTCTGCCGTCATGCCTATGGAGTGGGACCTGAACGACAGAACAACATTGGTTAACAAGGGGGTATAGATTGGGACCTGGCAGAAGTATCTGGTTGAGAGAGATTCCTGTTGAAGTCCTAGCAGATGCGTCGAAGACGACTCGTAGTTTGGTTGTCGTGCTGGACTTTTTCGTGACCCCGTGAGCTGGTAGATAGTAAGTTTCCGACTCAGGTTTACGCAAGTCTTCTTCAGGCACTGGTTCAGCGTGACCCATGGCCTGGTACTCTAGCAAGGCGTTAGTGAAGTTGCCAAACTGCCCCTTAGCCACCAGAGATCTCTTGTTGGCGTGAAAGCGTTTCACTGCCTGACCTCGGGAGCAGCCTAAAGGGAGAGAAATAGATCTGCGTGGTAAATTGACAATGTATCTACCCTCCTCAGTTCGGGAGTGAGTGGTCTTGAAGTGCTGCTCCTCCTCTGAGGTGTGGTCTGGTTCACTGGGTGGTTCTTCCACTTGCCAGAGAGCTGCTAGCAGTTCATCGGTTGTTGGGTCTGCAGTATTGACGTGCAGACAAGGTGGATGTTCAGTTGTAGGTTGGTCTGGGTAGCATCTGCCGCGTATGATCCATCCGAATGTGGTCTCGAGAGCATGAAGCATCCCATCTGATGATGAGTGTTTACCTCGTAGCATGATGGTATCCACATAATCTGACCCGATGAGCATATCGATACGACCAGGTCTATCAAAGTGTGGATCTGCCAACTCAAGGTTTTTAATGAATGGTTTCTCGCGAACCCCGTGCAGCTGCATTCCTGGCAAGTCACCAGTGATGTTGATTATCACAGCACGGCAGTCCACTGCAGGACGTCCAGGTGGAACGAGTGCCAAGTCTGCCTTATAGTGACAGCTCGGAGCCTCGATCTGGGATATACCAACCAGGCTGGTAGTCTCCTTCAATTTGCGTACTTTCAGAGATTGAGCCAGCTTTGACGTCATGAATGTCAAATGAGAGCCACTGTCGATGAGAGCCCTGGCTGAGCGTCTGTGTCCTCCGGACTCTACAACGACCCAGCAAGTACTGATGAGTGCCTGCTGCTTAGAATGTACTGTGTAGCATGCTGGTGTAACGTGAGCATTGGTGGCGGGAGGTGCACTAGGAGGCTGGCCTTCGGTTGGGGAATTCTGCTTGCGACGATGCAGTAGGGTATGGTGTCTTTTCCCACAGTCTCTGCAGGATCTGTTGCTAGAACAATCACGAGCAAGATGGTTTAGAGACAGACAATTCGTGCAAACCTTCAGCCTAGAGGCTGTGCTGTTTTTGTCCACTCCTTTGGCCCGGAACGTCTCGCACATGTAGAGAGGGTGAGGCCCGTCGTGGCACAGTGCACAGTCCTTGCTGCTCTGATGCAAAACTGGTGGCTTCCAAGGCTTCCTCTGTTGGGCGACCGCAGGTGGCTTGGTAGCAGGAGTCTGTGTGGCGGGTGATTTTACAGCATCTGTTCTCCCGTAGAATCTCATCTGATACCTGCGAAGATACTCTGCAACATCCTCAAACGTAGGACTCTTCTTGTGCTTGCTAGAGTATTCCGTCCAGTCCTGAAATAGCTTGGGCGGCATGATGAGTTCAAGGATGAGTGTATACAGTGTGTCCAGTGTGGCATCTGTACATTCCTTGAGAACAGCTATTGATGTCTGAAATAATGAGATGGTCTTGCTGATCCCTTCTGAGGTGAGATCAATAGTGTGCTTGAGAACAGCTTGCAAAGAGGTTCTACTAGTCTGTCTCGGCTGATCGTAGCGATCCTGAAGAGCTTTGATCGCTGCATCAAAGTGTGGTCCAGATCTTGTGACCGACTCGATGATGAGTTTCGCTTCCTCTGTCTTGACCGTCATGTTGAGAAATGCCAATCGGTCGACGTCTGTGAGACCGTCGTCTTTGGAAAGCGTGTTCCTGAATTTCTCCCAAAAAGGACGCCAGCCCACGGCTGTGCCATCGAAGTCGGGCAATGGCATACGAGGTAGTCTGTCAAACTTAGACATTCCTTTGGGTTTGGAACTGGAGACTGGGGCTGAGGGTGCAGTGTCTGAGTTGTAGACCACGTAGGTATCTGATGAGTGCTTGGATGCCGTCCATCACTTCTGGGCGACTGGAGATTGTGTCTGCTGATTCTTGCATCTCAGACAATTTCTCTAGCAAGTCCCAAAGTGTGGGGGCTACGTGGCATCCGTCGAGTTTGGGCAGGTCTGCCAAGGAGTCCATGGACCGTCTGATTGTTCGGCAACGTCTGTAGAGTCTAGCTGCCTCTTCTTCTGCCTCCAGGGCTGACCCTAGCGTGATCATCCGCATGCTTTCTACAGAGTAGTCGGCTTCTTCTCCGTCGATGTCCACTTCCTTCAGAAAGCTGACGATGGCGTCATGGACCACATCTGCAGTGACCGTGTCCTGCAGCAGCTTGTGTCGACGTACTGAAATCCCTTTGGCATCTAGCTCTTTGGTAGGCTTCGTCTGCAACTCCCTAAGATAGGTATCACACCGCGTGGTGCTACGTAGCAGATTAGATCTCTTCTTCTTCAGGGTCGGCAGATCCAGCTCCGCGAACTCTGCTTCCAGTCGTCCTCTGTCTTCAAGCGTAGTCATGATAAGCTTGCAGACACAACTGAAAATGAATAAGAGATACAAGATATTAAAAAAATGTCAAGTGACAAATGAGGTGGTGAAAAGATGGTGAGTGTGACAAGAGAAGTTCACAAGTCGTCTGTGTTTCTTTGCCACTCCAATCTTTGTTGGTTTTCCGGTTCTCTCCTGAGCCTTGGTCGCAAGTATGCTGGCAGCAAGATAGTATCCGGCTCGAAGGACCAAATGTTCGGGACTACTCAGCACTGTGGAGAGTGTTGTCCCTGAAGCGAGTTTCCTGCGTCCCACGCACAACCGTACTCGTAGTCAACCTGTACGGGGAAAGACCCACTTGCGAGTTTTCGTCTGTCAAGACCTTCAGCAGAGCGTGTAGCCGATAAATATATAGCACCACACGTCTCCCCGTGTCTCTAGGCTTCAGCAGAGGGCGTAAATCTCTGCCTAGTCTGAAACGGCCGAAGCCTCTTGAAATAACACTGTCCGGCAGTCGGGATGTGTCCTAGTCGCTACTACCCTGCTAGGCTGGATAGCGGACTTAATTTGTTGTAACTTAAGAGATACAAAGAGATGATAATAATATTACCAGGCAACAGAAAAAGTAGTGAGCATGCTCATTCGAAACTAATAATATCTGAGCTGAGAATGTATAACTGAGATAAGGAGTGTGCATGCGCGAGTAACAATTAATCCTCCCGTGGAGGCGTAGCTGCTCCATAGAGGCCAGAGCCCGATCAGGTTGGTTGGTTGCTAATGGCCAGGCAGGTTGGTTGGTTGCTAATGGCCCGGCAGATTGGTTGGTTGCTATTGGCCAGGCAGGTTGGTTGGGTGCTAATGGCCAGGCAGGGATAGAAATTAATCCATTCACTGGTGTATTCACTGGTGTAAGCATATTATATATATATATATTATATATGCCAAATCTATTAAAAATTGATCGTGGGGTTCAAAAATATCTAATAGAGGGGGGGGGGGGGGGGGGAAATAGCTACATTCTTTCTCTACTTGCCTATAGGCTATAGACGTTCGGTAACTAGGGGAAAACACTGACCGTTCAGAATTTGAGCAGCTGTTTCACCACGATCAAGATGTCTTGTTGACTAACCTTGGAGTATGTGCTTTCTTGGGTCCTGAATGCTGATTTTGGACTGTCTGAGGGTGAAAGCAGTGATGAAGAAGAAGATGGCATCTCGTCTCACCTCGGCCAGACCAGTGCTGACCCTGAAGCTCTGCTATCGCATGGCAAAGTAGTTGGGCCTGACTTACCTTCCAGAAAGCCTAGCGCTCTTACTCGAGTTGATAATTTGGATGAAGATGACACTCGAGTTGATGATTTGGATGAAGATGAGTGTGCTAGCATGAAGAAGGCATTGACAGTGAGTTTAGCTATAGTTAGCTGTGCAGTGAGTAAGCAGACCACAAATTGCAAATGCTGTTTTAGCTTCCTTGTTCATGGGTACTCCATGGGGGAAATGTTGGTTTGAGATTTTTTTTTGATCAGTGCCACTGTGTCCCAAAGAGGAACGTGTTTTTTTTCTTTAAAAAAAAAAGGAAAAAATCAATCATTACTATCCTTCCTCTACCTCTGTGTGAAGTTTTGAGCCTTCTGCTTGCTTCCTTATATGCAAGCGTGGAGTTAGAAGATGGCTAGTCAAGAAGCTAGCTACGTGAGACGGACTTACATTTGTTTGTAACGCGAGGGCAATTGAGAGAATACTGTGCGTATACGGAATAATGGGAAACCCCCGTTAGAAAAGGGGAAAGTCCCTCGTTAATGAACGGTTAAAAAAAAATAATCTATTGTCACACAGAAAGAACTGTGTGAATAATTGGCATCTCCACAGGAAGCTGCAAAAGCAATTCTCTCCCAGAGATCAGCAGTCTCTCCTGGAGGTTATTGGTGACTACTTCACATCAAACAGAAGTTGTGACAGTGACTCAGACAGTGACTCTTAAGTATGAAGAAGCAGGTATACATGCAAACTGTAGTACTAATACATAATGAAAGGTATGAAAGGTACAAATAACCAAGCAATAATAACAAAAAGTAGTAAAATAAGTAATAAGAAAAGTAGTATAATAGTAAAGTAGTAATGATGGATCCATGGTTACACTGGAGGGAGTGAAGATTGTAGTGATGAGCAACAGCATGATCCAGAGTTGACCAATGATGAATAGATACAGGAAGCAATGTCACACTTGCTGGCAGTTAGAGAATCTGTCAACCTTGAGGTTCGGTATGTGGACACTCAAGAAAAAGAGCTGGTATACTAGTTCATGACCAGTGCTGTGGCAGCTCCCACTTCAGTGCTGTGGCAGCTACCACTTCAATGGCAAGAAGTGCTCCACACAATTCGCCAATGACTATGTGTCACAAATACGAGATTCCTGTCTTGAGCTTTCAAATAATTAACTTGATATGGTCATTCTCGGGCAGTTGCAGGCATTTTGCATTGGTGATGATGATGTTCACTGTTGGACTAGGGACAAAAAAGAAGTATCAAAGCTTCAATTACATTCAGAGAGTCTGTTACAAGTTCTTTACGTTTGTGAATGCTATGGGTATGAAAAGGATGAAAAATTTAAGCAAACATTTCAAAGAAAGTGGAATAACCCCACGCATACATGGCAACACACACAGATGCCCAAAGCATTCTCTTACCACTAAAGACATAGAGCTTGTAGTCGGGTTCCTCCTGAGCTATGTGGAGCAACATGGACTTCTCCTTCCAGGCAGGGTTCCAGGTTACAATAGGAGTGACATCAAGCTCCTACCATCCAGTACATCTAAAAGGGGGATTTGGAAATCTTACAGAAGTGATGAAACATCACATAATCAGGCTGTAGCTTACAGTACTTTTTGTAGACTATGGAGAGAGTTACTACCATATCATTGTCATGAAGCCAATGTAGGGCTTGTGCTGGCAATGCCAGAAAAATAGCACCGCCATTCACGAATGCCAGTGGTATTTGTGTTTGATCAAATCCGTCTTTTCTGCCCGGAGAATAATCAGAACATCACATGCCCAATGCCAACAGTGGCAAAAGCAATAAGCTGACAAGGAACCCCTGTACCTGTGGATGCTGTCACAGCTGCTAACAGTCCTCCACCAGCACATCCTCCACCAGCAAAGCGCATGAGGGAGTGTTGTACTTGCAGACATGCTGGTCACAACAGCAGATCATGTCCAAACACAGAAACATAGCTAATTCCTCACACTTCATATTGCTCAGTTTATGCTTCATACTATTTATAATGAACTCAGGTAAATAAACTACACTTTAGCCTGTCATTCATTTTATATTGTGATTAAAGCAACACTCTAGCTGTAGTCCATGTGTTTTCTTCCCCTTTTCATACTGCAGTTATCATTAGCTAGCTAGCTTAACATTATCTGGCAACTAGCTGAGCATTAGCCATAGCTACTGGCTAAGCACTATAGCTACTGGCCTAGCACTAGCTAGCTACTGGCTAGCTCGGCTACTGGCAGAGCATTCGCTAGTTAATGGCCGAGCATTCGCTAGTTACTGGCCAGCATTCACTAGGTACTGGCTGAGCATTAGCTAGCTACTAGCTGAGCATTCGCTAGGTACTGGTTGGGCATTAGCTAGCTATGGCTGATGCATTAGCTAGCTACTAGCTGAGCATTAGCTAGATAAACATTGTGTGTGTTTTCTGACTCTTTATTATAAAAAAATTTTAACGCACACTATAGTCTTAAAAGTTACTTTTTTGTGTAGCCCTGTCAGGAGAGGAGTATTTTTCTTCTTCTGGAGCATAGTACCTCAACAGCGTAGTTCTTGCTCCGTAGTCAAAACCAAAAAAAAAAGCTTTCTTCTTACCGCAGAATTTGCACGAGTTCACACCTCCAGCAATAATCAAACTAAGCGTGCGCGGAGGTGCACGGAGATTAGTGCCAAACTTTTTCAAGCACGTTTTCTCAAAATCAATGCTCCAATCCTCTTGCATTCTGTGGTTCATATCTTTGGTTTGGAATGGAGTTAAGAGCTGATTTTTGTTCCATTCTGTAGGCAATTGTGTGTTCTTTGTCCTAACATCAATAACTCAATTTACAAAATTTCTACGAAAGGTCCCTTTTCTCAGATCCTGTCACATATATGTATTCACACTTCTGGAATGTGCAGATCAAAATATCGAATTGTGGTACACTGTACTCGTAAAGTCATGTTTTTTCATTATTATGAAGACACATTCAAAACATTCATTCCTGTGATAGGCACTTTGTTTTAGAGCTGAATACTGTTTCAGCATTGTTGCCTAGAGGGTATTAGAGTATATTCACGGTACATCTTATATTTTTCTTTTCCCTGTAACCTATAATGAATAAGATAAAAATATCATTTATAAATGAAGGTAGCTCATTATCAAAACAAGGATTACCAAGTTCAAATGAGATTCACCTCAATGTGGTTTTGTGGTATGTTTCTATGGCAACAAACACTGACCACAATGTTGGCTAATACAAATGCTATCACATGTGGTATGGTTGCAGGGACTTTTACGAAGTAGTGCTGGGATAGAATGCATATCTTCACATAGATGGCGTTTATGAAATAAAGTCACCAGTGAAAGGGTTAATACCCAAGGTGGCGTGTGATATTCTGCATGCTGACTGGAACATAAGTGATTCTTGTAATTTGAGCAGACTTGTATTGAAGCCTGCTGGAATAAGTATCCTTACTCAACTAACTACATGTAATAAGACTCGAGGTTGCTCACTGCATGTATTGAGGATTGAGCCCAGGTTTGATTTAGGAAAATAAGCATGTTGTCAAATAAATAGAGAGTGGGCACTGGAATTATTTATCCTCAATTATAATGTAACCAGTAGACGGAGAAATTCAGTTGACGGTAAAATAATACTTTCAGTTCAATGCAGTTGATCTTGTGCATCAAATCATGTGGATCAATCATTCTTTACCCCTAGTTACAGAACTACATAACAATTCTTTCTCCCTAGTTACAGAACTACATAACAATTCTTTCTCCCTAGTTAGAGAACTGCATAACAATTCTTTACCCCTAGTTACAAAACTAGTAAGAATTCTTTCTCCTAGTTACAGCATAACAATTCTTTACCCCTAGTTATAGAACAATTCTTTACCCCTAGTTACAGAACTGCATAACAATTCTTACCCCTAGTTACAGAACTACATAACAATTCTTTCTCCCTAGTTACAGAACTACATAACAATTCTTTCTCCCTAGTTAGAGAACTGCATAACAATTCTTTACCCCTAGTTACAAAACTAGTAAGAATTCTTTCTCCTAGTTACAGCATAACAATTCTTTACCCCTAGTTATAGAACAATTCTTTACCCCTAGTTATAGAACTGCATAACAATTCTTTCCCCTAGTTACAAAACTGCATAACAATTCTTTTTGCCCTAGTTGCACGACTACTTCAGTTGGTTACACGACTAGTGTATAATAATTCCCCCCTAGTTACATGACTACTGTATAATAATTCCCCCCTAGTTACATGACTACTGTATAAGAATTTATCCCTACTTACACGACTACTGTATTACACGACTACTGTATAATAATTCCCCCCTAGTTATAAGACTACTGTATTATAATTTACCCCTACTTACACGACTACTGTATAATAATTTTCGTTTAGTTACATGGCTACTGTTAATAATTGTCTCCCTTCTTTTCTTGCTGCAGATTGGTGTAAACTTATTGCATGTGTCTGTCGTGATCAAGGAAGTATCTTGTCGACTAGTGTTGTCTCTAGGGAGGCAGGGAAACTTTGAAGGCCATTTTCTTTTCATTTGCGAGGCACTTTTTGCAAGCATGTTTGTTTGCTAGGAACAATTATTAGGAGTTTGTTTTCTTGTTTACAAGGTGTCATGCCCTCTGTTACAAGTCAAATGATTATCTATTATAATGTTAATAGCCTCAGGCGGGCCGACTTTTATTTGATCATGTATCATCTTATTTCAAGTTCAGTTTTATCAATTTTTCAATAAATGTCCCTGCAAGTATACACATTCTGAGTTATACACACATAGATATTATTGTGCTATACACACAAACGTATTGTGCTGGATGTCGATGGGAAAGTAGTCTCTGCAGAAAGAAACATGTACTAGTATGTTTGGGATACGTAGACTAGGTACTTAATTTTCCTTGGTAATCTTTGTTTAGTGAGGTAGATGTCTGTTTCAGGACTATCATCTCTTTGCACCTGCAAATACACACCTGTATGAACTCCCCATGTAACTAGAGAAAATACATCTCTTACCCAGCCTCCACTGAGCAGGTCCTAACCTCCCCACTGGGCAGGTCCTGGCCTCCACTGGGCAAGTATTGGCATCCACTGGGCAAGTATATTGGCATCCACTGGGCAGGTTGTTGCCTCCACTGAGCAGGTCCTAGCTTCCACTGGGCAGGTTGTTGCCTCCACTGAGCAGGTCCTAGCTTCCACTGGGCAGGTTGTTGCCTCCACTGAGCAGGTCCTAGCTTCCACTGGGCAGGTTGTTGCATCCACTGGGCAGGTTGTTGCATCCACTGAGCAGGTCCTAGCTTCCACTGGGCAGGTTGTTGCCTCCACTGAGCAGGTCCTAGCTTCCACTGGGCAGGTTGTTGCCTCCACTGAGCAGGTCCTAGCTTCCACTGGGCAGGTTGTTGCCTGCACTGAGCATGTCCTGGCTTCCACTGGGCAGGTTGTTGCCTCCACTGAGCATGTCTAGCCGTCTTAGGTAGCTGGAATGGATGAGAATTCTCTTAACAACCACTCTTGAGTTCTTCACTTTTTGGCTTTCTGAGTCTGCCACAAACCAAAGAACTGATCAGTCCAATGTTGCTATATACATGAATGACAAGAACACGATAACCACATCAACGTCATTGCATTTCCACATACTTTCACGGACTCACAATTTCTGAAGGTTTGAACTTCTTTTCATGAGGAAGTGCTGAATGTCCTGCACTTCTCTTGCAGCTGCCACTAGTCGACAAAGAAAATCATCAACAGTAACCATTTGGTAATAGAGGACTTACCTTGCCTTGGACATCTCCTGCAGACCACAAGCCATCAATGTAATGTCATTCCATGCACAGGTTAATATAATCACTTAAGGCGGGACTAATCCATTTGTTCGGGGAAAAAACATTTTTTAAAGATATTTATTCATTCTATAGTATAGTTCATGTACAGTAGAATGTCAGTTATCCGAACACGTTGGGACCGGAGGGTGTTCGGATAACTGAAATGTTCGGATAACTGAAGTCACGTTAATTAACCACAATGATTGTGTAAATTAGTATGTACAATGTATATATAAGCAAATCAAATTTATATTACATATTGGAATCTTTGTCCAGTACATGAAAAAATTGTGTAATTTGTGATTGTTTCTGACTTGTAGCTCTTTTCTTTGCTGTTTTCAGCAGGAGACTGTTCAGCATTACTGATGTACTCACAGGAATGTCCGACTGTTCTTCAACGTAGGCCAGAACTGTCTCTAAAGCACAGCAGGCCTGTGCATGGGATATAGCTGGGAGGAGGGGGGTGTCTTCATCATCTTCATCCTTGTTATCAATATCCCCTTCTCTAGAGTATGCCACAAGCTCTTCTTCCGTGAGTTCATGGTAGCCAGCATCATCATTGTCAGCTGTGAGCCACTCTCTTCTCTCTGTAGAGGGGATGCTTAAATTCTCAAGAAGAGTGTCAATCTCATTAGTGGACGAAGGCTCCTGAAAAGATGAGTCAGGAACCTTCAGAAGCTTACTCCAGCTCTTCGTTATTGTCATAGGCCCCAGCATTTAGCAGACATTAAAACAGCATCCTTAATATTGACTGTTTTTGAGAACTCGGCTATGTTCATTGACCCTGTACTGTCCATTATCAATCATACGTAGCAATAGGTCACGCTTATATAGCTGCTTCAATGTTTGGAGGTCCATTGGCTGGATAATAGACGTGGTATTCGGGGGCAGATAAACACATGTGATCTGTCCATCTGCAGAGACAATGGAATCAATGTCCGGGTGGGATGGAGCATCAGCACAAGTAAGGCTCTTGGTGCAACCCCTCTCTCTTCTAGTGCTCTACGGCATCTAGGCTCATGGAACCATTTAGTGAATATGGCGGAGTTCATCCATGAACTCTTCTGTGCAAAATAGTCCACAGGGAGGTCTTTCTTCTCAACATTTTTGAAGCACCGTGGATTAAGGGACTTGTGAATAAACACCAATGGGAGTTTTATTGTTCCATTTGCATTTGAACATGCCATCAATGTGATACGGTCCTTGGGCTTCTTAAATCCCTTGGCCTCTTTCTCCCTCGCTGAAAAAGAGTTCTATTAGGCATTAGCTTCCAATAAAGCCCAGTTTCGTCACAGTTAAAAACCTGGGTTAAAGTTAAACTCTTCTCCATGATCTTACTCAGCTTCTCCTTAAAATAATCGATAGTCTCCACAGCTGCTGAGAGAGATTCCCCTTGGATGGACAATGCACGTATACCATGCCTATCCTGAATCTCTTGAGCCAACCTGTTCCAGCTTTAAAGGAGCCTGAATCATCATCTGGGTAGACGAGTGGAAACAGATGAAGTGCCTTGGCCATCAACAATGGACCACTAATAGGGGTTCCTAGAAATAAATACAGGAAGCATTAAGAAACATCAACTGAAGCATAGACTTACAGTATAATTAACTTGCTTAGCTAGTGTATACCCTATAGCATACATAATTATTCTAGCAAGCTAAAGTCTTACCTTTGCACCTCTGCTGGATAAACCAAAGAAACACAGCTTTGTCCAGGTCTTCATAGTCCGCTCTCCTAACAATCTTCCTCTTCTTGATGCTGTCACTATCTTGCAGTTCAGTCTGGAAGGTCTGTAGCTTGTCCTTCGTCTTCACTATATCATGGACCGTTGACTTACCAACATTGAACTCAATAGGCTACTCCACCTAAAGTTCTTCCCTGCTCTACAAGCTTGCAAATCTTCAGTTTATCATCAATGGTAAGGACCACTCTCTTTCTCTTCTTAGAAGCTGAATCCATGCAGACTTTGTAAGAGGAGTAGAATAGAAGGTTGCCTGGCACTACGCGATCGGCGTGAGTGGAATAGACCACGTGGGGGAAAGAACGCCAAAAAAACACCAAAAAAACGGGGGGAAAGTCAGCGTTCGGTTGACCGACGTGTTCGGATAACTGAAGTTCGGATAACTGACATTCTAGTGTAGTATTTCTATTTCAAGTTTCAGAGCATTTGAATGCTTCACTGCAAAGTTATACACACTTTTGTCCATGGTATTGACTACATAAATTCGAAGTTACGAACCTGAAAGGAAGATAGAGAACATAATAATGTACTTTTTTCAAGAGCCATCTCAAAATGAGTTATTTCAAGTTTGTGTGCACATAACTGGGCCATGCTTTGTCCTATATCAACTTTTAATATATCATTTGAAAGCTCTTTTCATACTCTTTCATTTGAATGGAAAGAATCCACAAAAATAAATCTATGGGGGAGATATTAGCCCTGGAATGTTGCTAATCATGAGCAAAACACTGACCTTTCTTAAAAATCCATTTTACAAGTTATGATGTTTTCATCCATTCAAAATGCATGTCTGTGGGTTCTCTAAGTGCTGTCAAAATTGTAAGTGGTTATATGTCACACAGGTGTTGAGTAAAGTGCAATAATGTGAAATCACCTTGGTGTCCACAACTGTCCCCAACTCTGACCAGGATGGTGCTAGGTCAAAACTAAATATACCATTGGAAAGCTCTCTGAATGAGCAGCATTTTGGTACTAATTTCAACATCGTAGTATATAGAACAAAAAAGTTATGAACGAATAAATAAATAAATTTAAAAAAAGTCCCAGAAATGGATTAGTCCTGCCTTAACACAAATGTCATTATCCCCACCCAAACTTATTATGGCTGTTAAAAATCATTCCAGACAAACTAATTATTATGGTCTTACCAAATACTTGTTTGCAAAGACGTCCATGTTGATCTTGACATCCGCGTGGCACAAACATCGCGATGCTTTTCTGCCAAACTCAATCAAAGCAAAGTCAGCGCAGTGAGTCCGTGGTTGAAGCCTGCATGGTAGCCATATGGGAAGGTGATGATGAAGTTGCGCTCCTCCTGGATCACCTTGGCATTCACAGTAAATAACACCATCAAAACCTAGCATTGTTCATTAATGCACACCACAACCTTGTTGTATGGAAGAGCATATTGGCGAAGAATAGAAGGAGAAATCATTGTCATTTTATGCCTCAAGAAACTAGAACACTCTTCATAGCGTTCTGGAAAGAAACCTGCAGAAAAAGAACCAAACAGTGTGAGATCACTGGCAGCTGCACGCACATGTTTTCTGTGAAGTAGTTTGGTACCGTGAAGTGGGGCCTAGGTCAGGGGCCTGCTGGTGTTAGCTCAGCTCCCCCAGGGTAGCTTCCCGTGAGGCGGGGCCTAGGCATGCACACACCTACCAGCAGCAGTGATCCTGTGGGTAGGCATATGGCAAAATGTATGTCTAGAATCAGGGCCGGGGATAGATTTATGACAAAAACATCAACAACATTGGCCAATCCCATCTTTTGCAGGTCAGTTCGGAGAAACTTGAATCACTCAGATTAAAGACAAATGGAGAGAGGGCAGAGCAAAGGCTGATGGATATAGCATTCAGGACAGATCCTAGATGGTGTCAATGAGAGTAGCAAGGACATCAAGACAACAGAGCCAACCATCTAGAAAGCTCCGAGCAATAACTGCAAGATTATTTAGACTGCCAAGTATTGTATTGACTACTAGTACAAGGACTACCTTGCCCATTCACCACCGTAATTGCCATATGGCAGAGCGATTTTCAAAAATGCGTAAAAAATCGTGCGTTTAGCGTATAGCCACAATTTTTATATCACAAGAATGCTCAATCATTGCTCTACGTACATACCAAATATCAAGTCCGGAAACGCAAGAGAATCCAGTGAAAAACTACCGACAATCCACAGTCTTGATGATCATCACGATGGACGATAGGGTGAGTTTGGAAGACGTTATTTCTCAAGTTGCTATGGATGATATGGTCCTCTCAGAAGATGATTCTGATGAGGAAGAAGGTGAAGGCATCTACAGCTATATAGGTACGTTGAATGCTGATCATGGTCAATGGCCACTTCACTTTTTTTCTTGTTCTGATACAGAGCGAAAACCTGCTCAGTGGTGGTGTAGCAGTTGATCAACAGAAGGACTTGATCAACAGAAGGACCGAAAGCTTATCAGGTTTGTGAAAGTGTCTAGTCGTAGTATTAGCCTGTTAGTCCCCAAATAGCTGTTTCTATCTAGCTATATTAGCATTTGAATAATTCAAATACAGCTCTATGTGTAAATTAGTCCTTTGTGTAAACCAGTGTCATAAATCTATAGCCCAGGCATACTTTTATGAAATTTGGTATTTGTTGAAATGATGTTGTTTGACAGATTTGGAGGATGAGTCTTCAGCTCCATCTGCTCTGCTATGCAGTGCACCTGCCACTCCCACTCCAGTCCTGGTCCCTCCTATCACAGTCATGGCCACTCTCACTCCAGTCCTGGGTACTCCAATCCTGGTTGCTGTCACTCCCAGTCCGGGCCACTCCAGGTGAAGCCACTTCCTCAATAGTTCCCCTTGCTCCTTTTCCCACTCTTCCTGTACGTGGTCGTGGTACCAGATTGTGAGGTCTAGCGACTGGAGGCATTGTTCCACGCACTTTGTGTCGCACTACTACTGCCTCTTCCATTTTGCCTTTTCCTACCCCTACTAGATGTAGACAACGGGTGGCAGTTGTGCTGGAAGGGGTAATATTCCAGCTGTCAATTCGTCCAGTGTTCTGGCCACTCCATCTGGAAACTGGAAGAAGGAAGAACCGTACCAGCGGCATTATACTTACTCAATTACCCCTGGCCCTACCTCTCTTGAGGTCACGTAGAGCTCATCTTCCTCGCAACTTTTTTGTCGCTTCTTTACAGATGAGGTGTGGGATTTATTGGTAAACAGTATGCGGCACAGCGTCCAATTACCCCACGGGCTCGTCCATGGTCCAATGTTACCATTGATTAGATGAAGGCATTCATTGGAATGCTCATATATATGGGAATTATGAGGTTTTTCTCGCATTGAGCAGTATTGGTTGACAATGGATAGTCATCTGCAGAGCCCCAGCATAATGCCACGCAATCGGTTTCTGCAGATATTTCGATTCTTGCACCTGACCAACCGTCAGCAAACATTATTTCGTACTCAACCAGGGTATGATCGTCTCTACAAGGTATGTCCCTTACTCAATCTGATAAACCCCAAGTACAAGTCTGAGTACAACCTCCACCAGCAGGTTACCATTGATGAGGCCATGGTCCCCTTCAAAGGTCGGCTAGGTTTCAAGCAATACATGAAGGATAAGCTGACTAAGTGGGGGATCAAGTCGGTTGTTTTGGCAGATGCAACTAATGGTTACGTTGGAAATCTCCAGATCTACACTGGGAAGGGGATGGGTGCCACTGCATGTACTCCAACTACAACTGATATGGGACTTTGTTCTCGGGGTGGTATTGGAATTGATGAAAGGGCTGGAGTTTAGAGGTCACCAGGTATATGCCGATAATTTTTACACAAGCTCAATGTTATATATACCTCACACTTTATAATCGGGTGGGGGTTGGATGCATGTGGCACTGCAAGGCTCAATAGGCGCTTCTTCCCCAAAGAACTTCTGACTCATCTGTGTGGAATCAGGTCACTATGACTCGTTCAAATGGCCCTCTACTTGCATCAGTCTGGGTGGACAAGAGGACCATCTACTTCCTCTCCACTTTCCACCCAGCTGAACCACCTGCAACAGTAAAGAGGAAGGATTGGATGGTACAAGCAAGGATGTTGCTTGTCCTCCATGCCTGGTTGATTACCAGACATATATGCATGGAGTTGACCGAGGAGACCAGCTAGAGAGTTATTACAACATAGGTAGGCGGACAACCAAGTGCGTGGAAGAGAAGAAGGTTTTTGCATACACAATTGAATGTAGTTTACTGAACAGCTATGTTCTCGACTGTGACATACATCCAGTGGAGCATGCTATAGCTCCATGCTATACTTGGGAGGCAAAAGCGTGACTTCTTCAAGTTCCAGATGGAGGTGGCTAGTGAGCTCGTTGGCAGCTTCTCATCAAGGCAGCATATGGGACGTCAAAGAACTGCTGAACATCAGCAGCCTCAATCGGGAATTGGACCACTTTCCTGTCCATGTTGCACAGAAGAACAATTGTATAGTGTGTACCCATTGAAACAAAGAAACCTTCCATTTCGGGGAAACCAGCACGAGTCCAGAGTGAAGTGCAAACATTGTCAAGTTCACCTCTGCTTGGAGGAACGCAACTGTTTTTTACCACACCAAGGTACAATATTGGAGAGAATTGTAATAGTCTTACTGAACTTTTTGTACCTGTAAAATAAAATAAACAAATAACCAAATGATGTGTTGATAAAACAAATGTAATAAACAAGTGTGAACAGTGTGGTAAATGTATGAATTGTGTGGGGTTGTTTTTTTGTGTGGTTTTTACCATACTGTTTGTAAACGAGACAATTTCTAGGATGAGTGCATTCCTGGTTTTATATTGTTATCAATTCTATAATCCTATTCATATATATATATGTGGTCAGTTTGTATTTTTGTAATGTTTGCCAACAATGGTGCTATGAATTGTAGAGAGCAATAATGTATTTTAAATTTTATATTATTTTTTATCTGTATATATATAGCTGATTGATTTTTAAATAATTGCTGTGGGAACTTGGTGGTGAAGGGGTTAATATGGCAACACAATACTATATATATGCATGTTGGCCCAACCAAGATCATACACCTACCAACACATACACCATACATACACAGACCCATGAACCTATATACCCACAAACACACCTACCCACAGATTATGAACATTATACCCACATATACACCCCCACAGACATGAACATATATACCCACACACCCACAGACCATGAACATATATACCTACAAACACACTGATAGGTGAGAGTGCTTGCTCCCCTCATATATAGTTCAGTGATAACAACTACAAAAGATATTACCTTTGGCCATTCACTCGAGTCATAGACCAAGCTCTGGGGGATTAATAGCATACCTGAAGGAGTTCACACACGCACACAATCCATATACATGCACACGTTATTAAACTGCTTTTACTTGTTGACCTGTTTTGCAATGGGAGGGGCTAGGGAAATGCAAAATCCATCCTTATTCCCCCCCCCTTTCAATGTTTTCTGCCTGCTCAATTGGTGTGTAGTCTTGTATGCATGACTTTACAGACGGTCGTTGATTATGGGCCACTGCGCAAGTTCTCTCTGTACCTGCAGCCACAGCACAGCCAGTTCTCTATAGCAACACCTGCAGTCACAGCAGAGCCAGTTCTCTATAGCAACACCTGCAGTCACAGCAGAGCCAGTTCTCTATAGCAACACCTGCAGTCACAGCAGAGCCAGTTCTCTATAATTATATAGCAACCACATCAGAGTCAGTTCTCTATAGCAACACCTGCAGCCATAGCAGAGCCAGTCTCTATATATAGAAACACCTACAGTCACAGTGTCTTTATAGCAACACCTGCTGCCAGTGTGTGCTCCTCCATGTATCCCTTCAAGAACTTAGCAACACTGGTCATCCATGCTGGCTTCCCATGTATGCTCCTCCATGTGCCACTTCATGAAGGTGTGTCCTCCAAAATGCTAGGGTTGGTCCTCCATGTGCCAGCTCAAGGAAGTGATGACTGATCTGAAGCCAGTTGACTGGCGATTGCTTACCAAGAGGTTTGTACACCTTACCTGACATCAGTTGTAGATCAAAGGGTTTGGATACCTGACATCAGTTGTAGATCAAAGGGTTTGGATGACTTGACCCTTTTTTTCTTTTTCCTTTTTCTTCTTTCAATAGCTGTAGGATTCTCTCAGAAAATGGTGTGGTTACTGTAAATTGTCTTTTTTAATCAATCTTCACACAATTCTGTACTTGCAATTGGATGTACATTGCTGGCACCACTGGGTAAGAGACATCAGGGATGAGTGGGTCGAGTCTAATACGATACAGTTCAGCCACCATTAGAGAAGAGGCCATTAGATCGAGTCTAATATGGTACAGTTCAGCCATCATTAGAGAAGAGGCCATTAGATCGAGTCTAATATGGTACAGTTCAGCCATCATTAGAGAAGAGGCCATTCTGAATGAGTAGGTCAAGTCTAATATGGTATATAAACATTGCAGTCAAGAGATGAGTGGGTCAAACCTAGCATAAGAGACTAGCTATAAGCTGTAGCAGTGACAAACTGGAGCACATCTTTAAACCTCACTTAGCTTTCTTGACCTTGATGGTCACTCCACCTGGTGATATACTGAAGCAATGGTCCCAGCCAATATCAGCTGACATCCCCCTCGGATCAGGAAGCCCATCTGAAGGTTTGAAGGAGTGGCGAAACATGCAGCGTATGATCATGGTAAAGCTTATAGTACAAGATGTCCATAGTTAAAATAGTGACTATTGGTGGGAGTTGTGGAAATATTTGTATTGCCACATCTGCTACTTAGTATAGAATATGAGCAGGTCACCACCCATATTAATTAAACGGTCCTCATAGTGAAGAGAAAGACTGAGAAAAAGATTGGAGAAGAATTGCTGTACAGGCTTGGTAAGGATTGTCATGATTATGTTATATATCAATCTTGGTAAGGTGAACACATGCTGCGCTACATGTTGGCATTTGTAGGAAGGATAAGTCAAGTCAATAGAGGAGAAATGTACTAATGATGGAGAGCATACCGAATTCACAAAACTGCTATATATTATAACTTGACAAGTTCTATATAGTCGGCTTGTGCACTGTCCTTTAGTGCTCAACACTGCCTGATGACCTCACTAGTAGAATGTGTATCTTCAAGGGCTTCCAAGTTACTCGTATCAAAACTCTTTTTACAACCACATGCACATTTCCATTTTGGAACCCACCAACAGATCATGATGCAGGCATCAAGTTATTCAACTTGCACCAGTTTGGAATCTGTAAGGAACACATACCAACCATCTACTTTATCCATACAATCCAAGCATTACATCATTAATTTTAATTTTATTTATAGCTTGACAGCATGCAAAATGTATTTATTTTGCAACAGTTAAAAGGCAAAGTACAGTTCATTTGCTCTGGCCAGGCAAGTTGGTTGTCAATAGGAAGCCTTTATTGACAGCAAGCCAGGGAGGTGATGTCTGCTATATACTGGATAATCTGCAAAGGACTAATGGCTGTGGCCTGGAAAGCACCTCGATCCTCTGCATTGGACTGTGTCCTATTTAAGACCTCAACATGTTTATAATTTTTAGCTTGCTATATATATATAATTGTCCCCCTTCTTTTCTTGCTGCAGATTGGTGTAGACCATGTATCATCTCGTATATAATCTTTTCAATAAATGTCCTTGCAAGTATACATATGCTGAGTTATACACAGATAGATATTATTGTGCTATGCACAAACATATTGGTCTATGCACAAACATTATTGTGCAGGATGTCGTTGGGAAAGTAGTTTCTGCAAAGAGAGAAAAGAGAAAAGGTTAACAAAATGATTTGATTTGAATGAATGTTTTGGATACCTTCACCAGATTCTTAATTTTCCTTGGTAATCTTTGTTTAGTGAGGTAGATGTTGTCTGGATCAGTGACTCCCACCTCTTTGCCATCACAGTTCACCTGCACATACACAACCGTATAAACTCACCATCTAACTAGAAAATAATGCAGTCACTCTCTTACCCACCATGTAACTAGAGAATAATGCAGGCCATGTAACTAGAGAATAATGCAGTGCCACTCTCTCACCCACCATGTAACTAGAGAATAATGTAGTGCCACTCTCTTACCCACCATGTAACTGTAACTAGGAGAATAATGCAGTGCCACTCTCTTACCCACCATGTAACTAGAGAATAATGTAGTGCCACTCTCTTACCCACCATGTAACTAGAGAATAATGCAGTGTCACTCTCTCACCCATCATGTAACTAGAGAATAATGCAGTGCCATTCTCTTACCCACCATGTAACTAGAGAATAATGCAGTGCCACCCCCTTACCCACCATGTAACTAGAGAATAATGCAGTGTCACCCCCTTACCCACCATGTAACTAGAGAATAATGCAGTGCCACCCCCTTACCCACCATGTAACTAGAGAATAATGCAGTGTCACTCTCATGTAACTAGAGAATAATGCAATGCCACCCCCTTACCCACCATGTAACTAGAGAATAATGCAGTGCCACCCCCTTACCCACCATGTAACTAGAGAATAATGCAGTGCCACTCTCTTACCCACCATGAAACTAGAGAATAATGCAGTGTCACCCCCTTACCCACCATGTAACTAGAGAATAATGCAGTGCCACCCCCTTACCCACCATGTAACTAGAGAATAATGCAGTGCCATTCTCTTACCCACCATGTAACTAGGAGAATAATGCAGTGCCACTCTCTTACCCACCATGTAACTAGAGAATAATGCAGTGCCACTCTCTTACCCACCATGTAACTAGGAGAATAATGCAATGCCACTCTCTTACCCACCATGTAACTAGAGAATAATGCAGTGTCACTCTCATGTAACTAGAGAATAATGCAATGCCACTCTCTTACCCACCATGTAACTAGGAGAATAATGCAATGCCACTCTCTTACCCACCATGTAACTAGGAGAATAATGCAGTGCCACTCTCTTACCCACCATGTAACTAGAGAATAATGCAGTGCCACTATCTTACCCACCATGTAACTAGGAGAATAATGTGTGCTTAGAATTTGAGCCGAGTATAACTTTTCATCTGTCCACCGGACTTGGACTTGACTGCCAACCTCCACACTTTCCGTCATAATCTATGTATGTAATGAGGAAGTAGACAGTCAGACATGTGCATAGAGAGATCAGAGAATACAAGTAGTGACTGTCAATGTGGAATAATATCTTCATGTGCTAAGTACAGGAGGAGGTAGGCAAAGGCAAGGATAATGACAAGGTCAATAGTAAGACTTTGACAAAGCTGCTGTTAAAAGCTGAGCCGACTGTCTCTGCTACTGCTCAAGCTTCATTGTGATCACATGAATAGATGGTTATATAGCCACCCCCAATTGTCAGGATACAAACGCAGGCCAGATCATGATTTGAGTGCTGTCTACCTAATTGACTGACAATCTCATAGGAACTTGAACCATGCTAAATGTAAAATTATGTTACAAAAGATTCTGTCGACCAGGAAAAGTCCACCACCAACTCAATTTCACTTTGTTTCTGGTGAGCATTCAACAAGTCTATACCTCCAAATTAGCCGCCACTTTATGGCCACACCCATACATACCATATCACACTCGGGGACACTGTCGCAGATGGAGCCATCCTCAAACTCGACTTCATGACATCTTTGGTTCTTGACCTGGACCACACAGCCTTGCACCACTGACCTGCAAAGATGTAGTGGTTGGTGTGAGGTAGCCATCTGCTGTGTCAGCCATTGAAACAAACTTACTTGGTGGCCTCCAACAAGACATAAACTTCGTCTCCTGCTCTAATCTTCACTTCCCTGTTGCTGTGCTACAAGCAGTACCAATCATATATAGACCACTATCACAATCCTAATAATGGTGCCAGTATAAGACTCTATACCATATGCTTAGGGCAGTGGAAACCACCAGAAGTGCCTGCCTCAGGTGCCTGGAAGGAAAGTCCTCTGTACTGAGCACATGTGACATGCATTGCTGTGCAGCATGCAGAAGTGGCGCACTGCACGCACACACCGTGGCCTCGTGCCGGCACTCCAGAGGAAATGGTCTCACAGAGAGAACATCTCTATACAACATGACAGGTCTTGTGTAACACACATACATGCAGGTACCCATGTGGTACAAGCGTAGAAAACAAGTGTTGTGCCGCACTGACCAATTTTCTGCGTGCTCGAGTAATCTGCTCAGTGATGATTGGTTCTTTGTGGCACACATCTCCAAGACGCACATCAGGGATGTTGACGGCGCATACCAGATGAGCCCAACGTCCTCCATCTGTGGGCTTTAGAGCTCCTCCACGCAGCAGACATAGACAGCAATCCTGAGTGTGGCTCACACCAGCCACACAGCGCTGGCACAACCATCGAGTGGCAGGACTAGCCCAGGAAACTCCATAACAGGCTAGATACGAAGAACTATCATTATTAGTGTGGTTGGGCTAATCAAGATTTGGGCTTACATCGGTGCACACAAATACCACACGAAGTGCATGTCAATAACTCTTCATCCTTGTCTGTTCTTGATGGAGTTAAATTCCTGGCCTCCACTGAACAGGTCCTGGCCTCCACCGAGCAGGTCCTGGCCTCCACCGAGCAAGTATTGGCCTCCACTGAGCAGGTCCTGGCCTCCACTGAGCAGGTCCTGGCCTCCACTGAGCAGGTCCTGGCCTCCACTGAGCAAGTATTGGCCTTCACTGAGCAGGTCCTGGCCTCCACTGAGCAGGTCCTGGCCTCTACTGAGCAGGTCCTGGCCTCCACTGAGCAGGTCCTAGCTTCCACTGGGCAAGTATTGGCCTCCACTGAGAAGGTCCTAGCCGTCTTGGGTAGCTGGATGAGAATTCTCTTAACAACCACTCTGAGTTCTTCACTTTTTGGCTTTCTGGAGTGCACTTTGCCACTAGTAAGGCTGCTATCAGTTTCCTTCTTGCAGAGTCTGTGGAACTGTTCCAATAAAAGTTCATTTTTGAAAGTTGAGAACTGGTTGGGAGTTTCCAACAATGAGCACACACAACATTTAGTGGAGCATTCTGCAGCAACCATGTTGAAGGCTTTCTCTCGCAGTAAGTTCCACTGCTGAGTCTGCCACAAACCAAAGAACTGATCAGTCCAATGAAGCTACATGAATGACAAGAACACGACAACCACATCAACGTCATTGCATTTCCACATACTTTCACGGACTCACAATTTCTGAAGGTTTGAACTTCTTTTCATGAGGAAGTGCTGAATGTCCTGCACTTCTCTTGCAGCTGCCACTAGTCGGCAAAGAAAATCATCAACAGTAACCATTTGGTAATAGAGGACTTACCTTGCCTCGGACATCTCCTTCTGCAGACCACAAGCCATCAATGCAATGTCACTCCATGCACAGGTTAATATAATCACTTAACACAAATGTCATTATCCCCACCCAAACTCGTTATATTTCATTCCAGGACACAAACTAATTATTATGGTCTTACCAAATACTTGTTTGCAAAGACGTCCATGTCGATCTTGACATTATCCGCGTGGCACAAACATCGCGATGCTTTTCTGCCAAACTCAATCCACCTCAGTGAAGCAAAGTTGGTGGACTCAGCGCAGTTGAGTCCGTGGTTGAAGCCTGCATGGTAGCCATAGGGGAAGGTGATGATGAAGTTGCGCTCCTCCTGGATCACCTTGGCATTCACAGTAAATAACACCATCAAAACCTAGCATTGTTCATTAATGCACACCACAACCTTGTTGTATGGAATAGCATATTGGCGAAGAATAGAAGGAGAAATCATTGTCATTTTATGCCTCAAGAAACTAGAACACTCTTCATAGCGTTCTGGAAAGAAACCTGCAGAAAAAGAACCAAACAGTGTGAGATCACTGGCAGCTGCACGCGCATGTTTTCTGTGAAGTAGTTTGGTCTACCGTGAAGTGGGGCCTACGACCCACTAGGTCAGGGGCCTGCTGGTGTTAGCTCAGCTCCCCCAGGGTAGCTTCCCGTGAGGCAGGGCCTAGGCATGCACACACCTACCAGCAGCAGTGATCTCGTGGCTAGGGTAGACCCAGGGCAAAATATATGGCTAGAATCAGAGCCAGGGCAAGGGATAGATTTATGACAAAAACATCATGTTGGCCAATTTTGGCTCCAAAGCCATCTTTTGCAGGTCAGTTCGGAGAAACTTTAATTATTTCACATTAAAGACAAATGGAGAGCGGCCAGAGCAAAGGCTGATAGATATAGCATTCAGGACAGATCCAACAGTAGAGTAGCAAGGACATCAAGACAAGCAGAGACAGAGCCAACCATCTAGAAAGCTCCGAGCAATGGCTGCAAGATTACTTAGACTGCCAAGTATTGGCTACCAGTACAACAAGAACTGCATTAATATGGCAACACAATATTCCATGTTGGCCAGACCAAGATCACACACCTACCAACACATATACCATACATGCACACACCCACAGACCCATGAACCTATAATACCCACAAACACACCCCCACCGACAGACCATGAACATATACAGTACAAGTGTAAAAAACTTTACGTACCCTTGCGTTGGGTTTACGTTCAACGCAGAAACGGTCTATAAGAAATAAGAAACGCTCAAACAACGTATTGCGAATGCAACGCACGAACCATTTCCGAAACGTGCAATCAACATTTACGGTTTCCTACACCACGTGCGATAGAAGTCAGTCTGCCTACTGTTGATCACTGTTGGGTTTTGTCGTAGCTTCTACTTTAGATTTGTCCTGGGAATGACTCTTAGAAGAACTCTCGCTGCTACCTTCTCTCTAAGCTATAAGTGTAATACTAGGTAGAACTCCAAAGGCTTGTACCTCTAGTGCCTATCTATGGTAGTGACCCAGCCTTTACTTCAGTGTAGTTTTTAGTGTTATTTAGTAACGTTCTGGAAAATAAAGCAAAAAAACAACCAACTAAAAGCTAGCACAGTGGGCCCAGTAATGATACTTATATAAAATCACCTCAATAATCAACTTAAAATTTTATTCACTCGACATTTCGACTAGATGCTTGTTTGGCATTCTGGCAGAATGAAAATTCTGTGTCAGCTTTACCAAGCAGGATGTGTTAGGTGGCTCCTCAGTTGGAGACGACGACTGTTAGGTCACGGTAGGAAGGGTAATATACAAAGGCATGATTTCAGCTATTGGTAACTTTGAAAAAAAGTCTAAATTCAGGTGCTATTTATTATTTTGAAATGTAGTTACCAGGTAGCCATGGAGGAGCTGGAGGAAGAATTTAAACCCCGTCATAAGACGAGGATAATCTAGTTCTTTGCTCTCGAGCATCTGTGGAGGTGGGGTCAGTGGGGGTCGCGGTCAGGACTGGACTTGTTCGATAACTAGTTGATGGTGGCTGGTATAGTTGTTTGAAATTATTGTTGTTGTTTTATCATAATTATAAAAATTAAAAACACCTCCAGTACCAGCCAAACACCACAAAAGTTTTGCCAACTTGAACAACTTCAAGAAGCATTGTTGGCAAGTGATTTCCAAATAAAACCTACCATGTAGCCCAACCCTCCTCCAGGTGTCAAATCTACGTGACATCTACAGTAAATCAAAATTGTGTTATGCTGTCCACCAATTTAGCTTTGGTCTTGGGCTTCACTTCTCTCCTGATGTATCAACTCGTGCCACAGGTTTTCAGTGGGTTGGCATCTGGAAACTCGGGAGGCATCCTCCATCAATGTTCAATTCCTTAGCCAGCCTGAATGTATGTTTGGGGTCAGTGTCCTGCATGAAGCGGTGATGGAGGCAAACATCCTTCACGAAGGGTAAAAGGGTCTGGTAAAAAATTTGAACAAAAAGTGGGGCTCTCATAATACGATCAAAGATGCATTTTGCTTATTCCAGCCTACACATGCACCTTCATCAAAAATGTTTCACGCTATAATAAAATAAACAGAAGTTTACAACATCAGGAGTATACCATAAATCTACACCTTATTACACAACCATAATTACATATCTTGGGCTTGTTCTTTCGTGCTCGTTTTATCTTCCGGCAACAAAAATGTCTATGTCTTTCCAATTGTACTGTGCACTCATCCATCCATATGATATTTAAAAAAAAACCCATTGGCTGCCTCTTCAAGGTTCTGCCTGTCTAACTCCAATCTCTTGACCTAGGATAGGGATAAATGATACCGCAATTGATCATAGGCTTATTACTTGAGTCACTAACCAATTCACCAGTGTTCTATATCAATATCTTGCCCTAATCTTAAGGCATAACATCTACAAATAAATCCAATGGCTTATCCCAATCAGCACATTGGCTCTAGCCAAAATGCCATCAAGACCCAGACCTAGATTATCATCAGCCACTAGCAATCAACTTAGATTCAGTGTGGCTTCTACACTAGATATTAACTTTCACGTAGCTTAATCCAAAAACTAGTTCAACACAAACCCTTTTGGCTTCTCTTATCAGTTGGCAGTACCTCGAAATAATCTACATAAGCAATGTCCTGCAAGGAAGGACTGGTTTCCCTTTGCTGTGAAGGAGAATGTGCAGTTGGTACGCTGTCTCCTCATCATCTTCCTGCATCTTTTCCTCCACGACTTTTCCTCCACGACTTTCGGGACAGCAGCTGTAACCAACGAAGATCTCCCGCTCCATGGCCATCAGGCGATACCAGTCCTGCGGTGCTTGACAAAATTGTGGATGCTTGCCTTGTTTGCTGCCATGCCATCCTTCAAAATATGGACAATAGCTGCAGCCTTGTAGATTCCAAAGAATAGAATCTCTGTTTCTTATACTAGAATAAAGCATCTTGATTCCGATAAGCTGAAATGCTCGAGCAACGACCGTTAGCCTTTCTCCCGCATTCGTCGATCACTGGACATGTACAAGTGAAATTCAATGCTTAACGATCCCTGCCTAACGCTTGTTGGCGAATGTTTAACAAATGTTTGACGAACAGTACAGCAACGCTGAACTCAAATGTCCAACAAACGTCCAACGCAAACAGCACGTAATTTTTTTTGCTTGTGCTGTATACCCACCCCCACAGACCATGAACAGACCCACAAACACACACCCACAGACCATGAACATATATACCCACAAACCCTGAAGATGCCATAGCTAACTCCCTCTGACATTCACTGTAAAAGATTCCACACACCCAGACCATGAACATATAGACCCACACCTACCCAGACCATGAACATATATACCCACAAACACACACCCACAGACCATGAACATATAGACACACAACACACACACCCAGACCATGAACATATATACCCACAAACACACACCCACAGACCATGAACATATAGACACACAACACACACACCCAGACCATGAACATATATACCCACAAACACACACCCACAGACCATGAACATATATACCCACAAACACCCCCCCAGACCATGAACATATAGACCCACACCATGAACATACAGTACCCACACCTACCCAGACCATGAACATACCCACACCTACCCAGACCATGAACATATAGACCCACAAACACACCCCCCCCCCCCCCCCCCCCCCCCCCCCCCAGACCATGAAGGGGAGACAAGGGCATTTTATTATTTTTTAAATTTTGTTTCATAGGTATAACTATAGGCAAGTTACTAGACCTAAAGTGGAGGGACCTCAAAAAACCTGAATCCCCAAAACCTCAGCCAAAATAACTCCAGATTGCAAGTGCTAAAGATTTGAAATTGGTACCAGTGGCTAGAGGAAGCCCTAGAGCCTAGGCTATTCAATGAGACTAGGCATTAAAATTTTAGTACGTGGTCAAGTGCGTGGGTGGAAAATAATAAAATTTACACACCTCCCCAGACAATGAACATATATACCCACAAACACCCCCCAGACCATGAACATACTGTATATACCCACAAACACACACCCACAGACCATGAACATATATACCCACAAACACCCCCCAGACCATGACCATATATACCCACAAACACACACCCACAGACCATGAACATTACCCACAAACACACCCACAGACCATAAACATATATACCCACAAACACACACCCACAGAACATATAGACCCACAAACACACACACCCAGACCATGAACATACAGACCCACAAACACACCTCCCCAGACAATGAACATATATACCCACAAACACCCCCCAGACCATGAACATATATACCCACAAACACACACCCACAGACCATAAACATACAGACCCACAGACCATAAACATACAGACCCACAAACACACCTCCCCAGACAATGAACATATATACCCACAAACACACACACCCAGACCATGAACATATATACCCACAAACACCCCCCCAGACAATGAACATACAGACCCACAAACACCCCCCCCCAGACCATGAACATACAGACCTACAAACGCGGCAGGTACATGCCTACAAATACAAATAAGAATAAGCTCCCAAATCACACACAGACACACACCACAAAGCCATTGGCGAGAGTGTTTTCTCCCATCCCAGTTCAGTGATAATAAAAGCTATTAAAAGACATCTTTGTTACCTTTTGCCATTCGCTCTAGTCGTTGGCCATGCTCTGGGGGAATTGCATACCTGAAGATCACATGTACACACACGCATACACACACATTTTTGACGTTTATTATTGCTTGTTGATCTTCTGTGCAAGGGGAGGGCAGGGTTAGTAAAATATATTCATTATTAATTTGAGTATAGTTCACATTGATTTCGGGCCATTTTTCAGCCACAGTAGAGCCATTTCTCTATAGCAACACCTGCAGCCACAACAGAGCCAGTTCTCAATATATATAGCAACACCTGCAGCCACAGCAGAGCCAGTTCTCTATAGCAACACCTGCAGCCACAGTAGAGCCAGTTCTCTCGAGCAACACTTGCAGCCACAGCAGAGCCAGTTCTCAATATATAGCAACACCTGCAGCCACAGCAGAGCCAGTTCTCTCGAGCAACACTTGCAGCCACAGCAGAGCCAGTTCTCAATATATAGCAACACTTGCAGCCATAGCAGAGCCAGTTCTCTATAGCAACACCTGCAGCCACAGCAGAGCCAGTTCTCTATAGCAACACCTGCAGCCACAGCAGAGCCAGTTCTCAATATATAGCAACACTTGCAGCCACAGCAGAGCCAGTTCTCTATAGCAACACCTGCAGAGCCAGTTCTTTATAGCAACACCTGCAGCCACATCAGAGCCAGTTCTCTATCATCATATGCAGCCACAGCAGAGCAAGTAGGCAGGCGTGACATGGTCAGCTTGCATTTGCCCCTCCACAATTTCTGGGACGCAGCTGCTGTTAGTTTGGAAGGTCTCCCACTACTGGAAGCCAGGCTGGGTCATTCAGTGTCAGATAACCCAATGGATTAAACCCGACCAGGGGTTCATACAGGATTTACAGTTTGGGGAGGGAAACTCCGTTTGGCCTTTACGTGATGGGCGTGCGTAAGCAAGCCTCAAGTAGGGTGGTCTGGGGTTATGCCACCCCCAGATTTTTTTGGGCAAAATCGATGTTCTCAGATTGATTCCGATACATTTTGAGGGTACTTTCCTATATTTAAAGTACTAGCACATGGACAGAACATTCTAGATTATGACATAGTTGCATCTTGCCACAGAATCTAATGACACAGTTGCATCTTGCCACAGAATCTACACACTATTATAATTAGGAAAGCTAACCACAGAATAATAGCACATGGACAGAACATTCTAGATTATGACACAATTGCATCCTGCCACAGAATAGTAGTTTTGTGGCAAGATGCAATTGTGTCAAAATCTAGAATTTTCTGTCCATGTGCAATTATTCTGTGGTTAGCTTTCCTAATTGTAGTGTCGATTAAATCTACACTACAATTAGGAAAGCTAACCACAGAATAATAGCACATGGACAGAACATTGACAGAACATTCTAGATTACACATGATTTGAACTGTGACACAGAATATTTTAGATTTATTCACAATTTTGTATATAAAGAGCAAATGCTTCAGCTAGTAGCATTCTGCAACTAAATATACGACCCAGAGAAATACAAACCTACACAAATGGACCTCAGGAACTTTTTTTAACCAGAAAGCGAGTGCGTGCTGGGTCTAGTAGAGATTCTGAGGACGACGACGATTTAGTCCCAACTACGTCGACT
The DNA here is from genome assembly GCA_028752905.1 of Cladorhizidae sp. MBARI D1340-BT2. Classification (NCBI taxonomy): domain Eukaryota; kingdom Metazoa; phylum Porifera; class Demospongiae; order Poecilosclerida; family Cladorhizidae; species Cladorhizidae sp. MBARI D1340-BT2. Next base: position 55,308,762 of record JAQNBH010000011.1, read on the forward strand.
AAGTGATGCCTTGACTTCCACCAACTCCGAAGCATCAGTAGGTAGATCAGTGTGTTGCAAAGCGCAGAAGAGGAAACTCTACAAAGTCAGGCTCAGCTACAAGGAGGAGTGGGAGCAGAAATATCCTTGGGTGTACTGCGATGATCCTAAGCAGGGCATGTTCTGCAAGCTCTGCCAGAAACGAGGAAGTGCACCTTCTACAGCCAGGGGTGCATGGACCACTCGGGGAATTCAGGATTGGAATCACGCTACTGAACAACTCAAGGAACACAGCCAGTCAAAATGGCACAGAGAAGCTGTTATCCATGCTCGAATGGAGAACAAGGAAAGGAGCAGAGTGTCCTACAACTGCAATGTTCAGCAGCTGCTAAGGAGGCTGAAGAAGGAGAGCAAAGAACAGAAACATAGTGCTTAGCTTTTGAGATCGATATATTTTCTTGCAAAAATTGCCTGCCCCTTACAACCACATATGTCGATCCCCTGGTCCAGTTGCAAATTGCAAATGGAGATGAACTTCTCCAGCAACATGTCAAAGAGGGGCCACAAAATGCTCAGTACACATCCAAATTTTCTGCAGTGATGCTTTTAGAGGCCATCAGCTGGCTAGATAGGAAGCTAATTGAGAGCTTAAAATCAAGCCCATACTTCTCTGTGTTAGCTGATGAGTGTGTAGATATTAGTACTACAGAAGAGCTGTCTATCTGTTGTCGGTGGATTGTAAATGGAAAACCAGAGGAGCACTTCCTTATAGTGCTCCACATATGTGCCCAAGATGCTGCTACCATTTCAGATGCAATCAGCTCCTTCCTTGAGTCGAAGAACCTGGACTATCGTAAACTAATAGGCCAAGGTTATGATGGAGCAGCCACCTTTGCCGGAAAACGCAATGGAGTTCAAAAAAGGATGCGAACTCTAGCTGCACATTCCTTTTACATCCACTGTGCCTGCCACAGGCTTCAACTAGCAAGCATGCAAGCTGCTAAGACAAGAAGATGTTTGGAACTATGGGAAATATATGGAAGCTCTTCTTCTACTCACCCAAGAAAGCAGAATCTCTCAAAGCAGTCCAGTCTGTCCTCAAGCTACCTGAGATTAAGATTGTGAAGCCTAGTGATACCAGATGGCTCTCACACGAACGCTGTGTACGGGCTATTTACCGAGAGCTTCCTGCCCTTATCATCACCCTACAACAGCTGTATGAGACATCAGGTGATGCTGAAGCATACGGTATTGGTGCTCTCCTGGCTACTTACACTGGAGTTGCTAGTATCGTGTTCCTGTCAGAAGTTCTGGCAAGGATGAATGTTTCGATGCAAAGAAAGAGCTACTCAATTTGAGCAGGTTACCGGTACTTCTGAAAATCACGACGGATCAACTCGAGCATCTAAAGGACGAAAGAAGTGAGTGGTTGGGTTCAGTCGAGTCTGAAATATCTCTGTTGAAGGAAAAACACGATATAACACTCGGCACACATGGATCTGCACGAAGCCGTTGGACTTTTATCACAACCACAGCCGAGTATCGAACTCTAGTTGCAATTCCATACGTCGATTCCCTTCTTCTAAATATTAAGAGTCGATTTACTGATAAAGCCGTGAAGATTGTTACTGCCATGTCCATATTCAGTCCCTCCCTACTACCCGCTGAAGCATCCTTACCATCATACGGCAGCGAGGAAATCAAGATTCTTGCCGAGTTCTACGGAAAAGAAGCAGAGGTTGAGTATGCGGGGAAGACTTACACCTCACCTCCATTGCTTGATGGCGATGAGCTTCTTTCAAAGGTAATAATGGAATGTAAAGAAGAGTTGGTATCTCCTAGCATGCAAGAAATCCTGGACGAGATGAACAAGTCACATACGTATGGAGGAATTTTCCCTGAGATATTGAACATTACAATGGCACTTCCTGTTGGCACAGCAACAGTAGAGCGTTCCTTTAGTCAAAATTAATGAAGTTGATTAAAACTCACCTACACGCAGTCATCTATCTGACTCTAACCTAGAACATTTAATGAAAATTAGTATAGAGGGTCCTCCATTGACCGATGTGGACTTTAATGCAATTCTCGACCTTTTTTAACAGAAAAATAGACGCATTTTACTTTAATTTAGTACTATTGAACTCACTGTATTGTAATTTTCACCATACATTATTGTATATCTTCGCTTATATATTATTTTGTTAATAAATTGTTCATGCATAATTATTATAATTTTATTACTGTTGTTCATCATTGAATTTGCTATTGCTTCTACGTTCCCTTCTCTGTACTGCTCTTTTTTCCCGTTACTGTAATGTATTAAATAAGAAATTTGATTAATATAAATTTTCATTGTGAAAATTCTTGGGGGGGGGGGGGGGAATCGTTTTGGGGGGGATATCCCAGGGCTTCCCCCCTGTATGAAACCCTGCCGATCCCCTTCAAATTGGTTCATATTTAGATTGTGGGTTGGTTGAGGCCAGAAAGGGGGAAATTTTAAGTTTTAGCCTATCATCATTAGACCAACGGTTTTCGCACAATGGCCTGTCATTTTCTGCAATTTTGGCAAAAATGGGCATGATAGCCAATTTCGGATGACCATATCTTCCTAACTGGTGGGCCAAATTTATTGATATTGGTGTCTGTGGAAAGTTAATTTCATGTGGAATCCAAATCTGACATTATATTATATGTAAGAGCAATTTGAAGCATAGTAACCTTTTTACTTTTACTTTGACCTTAATTTGACCTTGTGGACCATGCTTGTGGAGTATGCCTACTTTGAGAAGAGCTAGAAAGGAAACAAACATATTACACGTCCAATTCTCTTATATTTTGTAGAGAACATGTTGGGGTATAATTTTCACCCTAGTTCATTTCAAGGTCATGTGGTCCACAAGGTCAAATTAAGGTCAAAGTAAAAGTCAAAAAGCTATACTTCAAATTGCTCCTACATAAAATATAATGGCAGATTTGGATTCCACATGAAATTACCTTTCCACAGACACCATGTCAATAAATTTGACCCACTAGTTAGGGAGATATGGTCATCCAAAAATTGGTGGCAACACCCTTTTTTGTCAAAACCATCAATCCGGTGGGGCTAAAAATTGTAATTTCGCATTTTCCAGCCTCAGTTACCCCACACTTCAAATGTGAACCAACTTGAAGGGGGTAGGTTCAATTTTTCATTTTGGGGGTGGGGTGATATCTCGATGTGGCGGAGGAAGTAATCTCCTGCCTCGTTGCAGTCATACCCTCCTTCTCCAATAGTTAGCCCCTTACATTCTTAGAAATGTAGGTATAAAATCCTTTATCTCTTGTAAGTTAGTAAACCATCTTTTTGCATAAAGTTTCGGAACTCCAAATGTTGGCCAAGCACAACTCGCTAACGATCTGTACCGCCAATAATTAGTAACGTTTTCTACGTTTAAAATTGTATTCAAATAAACGTTTGATACATTCTTTTATTTATTTGGGATGGTTGGAAAATTCGAATGTTGGAGGTGTTGCATATACATTGGATTTTGGTTTTGACTTGTACTGTAATACAGAAACAAGCAGTAGCATTCATACTGGCAGTAGTTATAGCTTCCATACCAAGTCTTAGGTGCTCCAAAGTGAAGATAGTTGATGGAGTATAAGTCCATGTCTTCAGTGTGCCAGGCAAAGGAGGTCTTCCACATGCCAAAGTACAAGTAAGCAGTATTCACGCCTGGAATGCTGACACCAGATTCCGACAAAGTGTCCAGGATGGTGTTCAAGTGATTAATATTCCATTCCTTCACACCTGGATTAGTCAGACTCCCCGAGATATCTGCACCATAGAGAGGCTGGTTGAAACTCACATTCTTCCAATACTTCCTCTCTAACTCCTCATAATTCTTCCCCTGTGGTGGCTTATACCTAATACGCACAGATACAGCACAGTTAATGACTCACGAGACATATATAGAGGGGGGAAAGTTTTAAACTTGGTAATGATCATCACATGCTAATTTCGTATCAAAGTTCATGCCAAGAACACAATGATGAGCATCACACCATGATCCAAACAGAGACAGTACAGTTAATGATCCACACACAGAGACAGCAGAGTTAATGATCCACACACAGAGACAGCAGAGTTAATGATCTACACACAGAGACAGCAGAGTTAATGATCTACACACAGAGACAGCAGAGTTAATGATCCACACACAGAGACAGCAGAGTTAATGATCCACACACAGAGACAGCAGAGTTAATGATCTACACACAGAGACAGCAGAGTTAATGATCCACACACACAGAGACAGCACAGTTAATGATCCACACACAGAGACAGCAGAGTTAATGATCTACACACAGAGACAGCAGAGTTAATGATCTACACACAGAGACAGCAGAGTTAATGATCTACACACAGAGACAGCAGAGTTAATGATCCACACACAGAGACAGCAGAGTTAATGATCCACACACAGAGACAGCAGAGTTAATGATCCACACACAGAGACAGCAGAGTTAATGATCTACACACAGAGACAGCAGAGTTAATGATCCACACACAGAGACAGCAGAGTTAATGATCCACACACACAGAGACAGCAGAGTTAATGATCCACACACAGAGACAGCAGAGTTAATGATCTACACACAGAGACAGCAGAGTTAATGATCTACACACAGAGACAGCAGAGTTAATGATCTACACACAGAGACAGCAGAGTTAATGATCCACACACAGAGACAGCAGAGTTAATGATCCACACACAGAGACAGCAGAGTTAATGATCCACACACAGAGACAGCAGAGTTAATGATCTACACACAGAGACAGCAGAGTTAATGATCCACACACACAGAGACAGAAGAGTTAATGATCCACACACAGAGACAGCAGAGTTAATGATCTACACACAGAGACAGCAGAGTTAATGATCTACACACAGAGACAGCAGAGTTAATGATCTACACACAGAGACAGCAGAGTTAATGATCCACACACAGAGACAGCAGAGTTAATGATCTACACACAGAGACAGAAGAGTTAATGATCTACACACAGAGACAGCAGAGTTAATGATCTACACACAGAGACAGCAGAGTTAATGATCCACACACAGAGACAGCAGAGTTAATGATCCACACATAGAGACAGCAGAGTTAATGATCCACACACAGAGACAGCAGAGTTAATGATCCACACACAGAGACAGCAGAGTTAATGATCTACACACAGAGACAGCAGAGTTAATGATCTACACACAGAGACAGCAGAGTTAATGATCCACACACAGAGACAGCAGAGTTAATGATCTACACACAGAGACAGCAGAGTTAATGATCCACACACACAGAGACAGCAGAGTTAATGATCACACACAGAGACAGCAGAGTTAATGATCTACACACAGAGACAGCAGAGTTAATATATACACACACCTAGACAGCACAGTTATTTGGCACACACACCTAGACAGCACAGTTATTTGGCACACACACCTAGACAGCACAGTTATTTGGCTCACACACCTAGACAGCACAGTTATTTGGCACACACACCTAGACAGCACAGTTATTTGGCTCACACACCTAGACAGCACAGTTATTTGGCCCACACACCTAGACAGCACAGTTATTTGGCTCACACACCTAGACAGCACAGTTATTTGGCACACACACCTAGACAGCACAGTTATTTGGCACACACACCTAGACAGCACAGTTATTTGGCCCACACACCTAGACAGCACAGTTATTTGGCTCACACACCTAGACAGCACAGTTATTTGGCTCACACACCTAGACAGCACAGTTATTTGGCCCACACACCTAGACAGCACAGTTATTTGGCACACACACCTAGACAGCACAGTTATTTGGCTCACACACCTAGACAGCACAGTTATTTGGCTCACACACCTAGACAGCACAGTTATTTGGCCCACACACACAGACAGCACAGTTATTTGGCCCACACACCTAGACAGCACAGTTATTTGGCTCACACACCTAGACAGCACAGTTATTTGGCACACACACCTAGACAGCACAGTTATTTGGCACACACACCTAGACAGCACAGTTATTTGGCTCACACACCTAGACAGCACAGTTATTTGGCTCACACACCTAGACAGCACAGTTATTTGGCCCACACACCTAGACAGCACAGTTATTTGGCTCACACACCTAGACAGCACAGTTATTTGGCACACACACCTAGACAGCACAGTTATTTGGCTCACACACCTAGACAGCACAGTTATTTGGCCCACACACCTAGACAGCACAGTTATTTGGCACACACACCTAGACAGCACAGTTATTTGGCTCACACACCTAGACAGCACAGTTATTTGGCACACACACCTAGACAGCACAGTTATTTGGCTCACACACCTAGACAGCACAGTTATTTGGCTCACACACCTAGACAGCACAGTTATTTGGCACACACACCTAGACAGCACAGTTATTTGGCCCACACACCTAGACAGCACAGTTATTTGGCCCACACACCTAGACAGCACAGTTATTTGGCTCACACACCTAGACAGCACAGTTATTTGGCACACACACCTAGACAGCACAGTTATTTGGCTCACACACCTAGACAGCACAGTTATTTGGCTCACACACCTAGACAGCACAGTTATTTGGCACACACACCTAGACAGCACAGTTATTTGGCACACACACCTAGACAGCACAGTTATTTGGCTCACACACCTAGACAGCACAGTTATTTGGCTCACACACCTAGACAGCACAGTTATTTGGCTCACACACCTAGACAGCACAGTTATTTGGCACACACACCTAGACAGCACAGTTATTTGGCTCACACACCTAGACAGCACAGTTATTTGGCTCACACACCTAGACAGCACAGTTATTTGGCCCACACACCTAGACAGCACAGTTATTTGGCTCACACACCTAGACAGCACAGTTATTTGGCTCACACACCTAGACAGCACAGTTATTTGGCACACACACCTAGACAGCACAGTTATTTGGCCCACACACCTAGACAGCACAGTTATTTGGCTCACACACCTAGACAGCACAGTTATTTGGCTCACACACCTAGACAGCACAGTTATTTGGCTCACACACCTAGACAGCACAGTTATTTGGCACACACACCTAGACAGCACAGTTATTTGGCTCACACACCTAGACAGCACAGTTATTTGGCCCACACACCTAGACAGCACAGTTATTTGGCTCACACACCTAGACAGCACAGTTATTTGGCTCACACACCTAGACAGCACAGTTATTTGGCAAACACACCTAGACAGCACAGTTATTTGGCCCACACACCTAGACAGCACAGTTATTTGGCTCACACACCTAGACAGCACAGTTATTTGGCACACACACCTAGACAGCACAGTTATTTGGCACACACACCTAGACAGCACAGTTATTTGGCTCACACACCTAGACAGCACAGTTATTTGGCACACACACCTAGACAGCACAGTTATTTGGCACACACACCTAGACAGCACAGTTATTTGGCCCACACACCTAGACAGCACAGTTATTTGGCTCACACACCTAGACAGCACAGTTATTTGGCTCACACACCTAGACAGCACAGTTATTTGGCCCACACACCTAGACAGCACAGTTATTTGGCACACACACCTAGACAGCACAGTTATTTGGCTCACACACCTAGACAGCACAGTTATTTGGCTCACACACCTAGACAGCACAGTTATTTGGCCCACACACACAGACAGCACAGTTATTTGGCCCACACACCTAGACAGCACAGTTATTTGGCTCACACACCTAGACAGCACAGTTATTTGGCACACACACCTAGACAGCACAGTTATTTGGCACACACACCTAGACAGCACAGTTATTTGGCTCACACACCTAGACAGCACAGTTATTTGGCTCACACACCTAGACAGCACAGTTATTTGGCTCACACACCTAGACAGCACAGTTATTTGGCTCACACACCTAGACAGCACAGTTATTTGGCCCACACACCTAGACAGCACAGTTATTTGGCACACACACCTAGACAGCACAGTTATTTGGCTCACACACCTAGACAGCACAGTTATTTGGCTCACACACCTAGACAGCACAGTTATTTGGCACACACACCTAGACAGCACAGTTATTTGGCACACACACCTAGACAGCACAGTTATTTGGCGCACACACCTAGACAGCACAGTTATTTGGCACACACACCTAGACAGCACAGTTATTTGGCACACACACCTAGACAGCACAGTTATTTGGCACACACACCTAGACAGCACAGTTATTTGGCTCACACACCTAGACAGCACAGTTATTTGGCACACACACCTAGACAGCACAGTTATTTGGCACACACACCTAGACAGCACAGTTATTTGGCCCACACACCTAGACAGCACAGTTATTTGGCACACACACCTAGACAGCACAGTTATTTGGCTCACACACCTAGACAGCACAGTTATTTGGCTCACACACCTAGACAGCACAGTTATTTGGCTCACACACCTAGACAGCACAGTTATTTGGCTCACACACCTAGACAGCACAGTTATTTGGCTCACACACCTAGACAGCACAGTTATTTGGCTCACACACCTAGACAGCACAGTTATTTGGCACACACACCTAGACAGCACAGTTATTTGGCACACACACCTAGACAGCACAGTTATTTGGCCCACACACCTAGACAGCACAGTTATTTGGCACACACACCTAGACAGCACAGTTATTTGGCTCACACACCTAGACAGCACAGTTATTTGGCTCACACACCTAGACAGCACAGTTATTTGGCTCACACACCTAGACAGCACAGTTATTTGGCTCACACACCTAGACAGCACAGTTATTTGGCACACACACCTAGACAGCACAGTTATTTGGCTCACACACCTAGACAGCACAGTTATTTGGCACACACACCTAGACAGCACAGTTATTTGGCTCACACACCTAGACAGCACAGTTATTTGGCTCACACACCTAGACAGCACAGTTATTTGGCTCACACACCTAGACAGCACAGTTATTTGGCTCACACACCTAGACAGCACAGTTATTTGGCTCACACACCTAGACAGCACAGTTATTTGGCTCACACACCTAGACAGCACAGTTATTTGGCACACACACCTAGACAGCACAGTTATTTGGCTCACACACCTAGACAGCACAGTTATTTGGCTCACACACCTAGACAGCACAGTTATTTGGCTCACACACCTAGACAGCACAGTTATTTGGCTCACACACCTAGACAGCACAGTTATTTGGCTCACACACCTAGACAGCACAGTTATTTGGCACACACACCTAGACAGCACAGTTATTTGGCCCACACACCTAGACAGCACAGTTATTTGGCACACACACCTAGACAGCACAGTTATTTGGCTCACACACCTAGACAGCACAGTTATTTGGCCCACACACCTAGACAGCACAGTTATTTGGCACACACACCTAGACAGCACAGTTATTTGGCCCACACACCTAGACAGCACAGTTATTTGGCACACACACCTAGACAGCACAGTTATTTGGCTCACACACCTAGACAGCACAGTTATTTGGCTCACACACCTAGACAGCACAGTTATTTGGCCCACACACCTAGACAGCACAGTTATTTGGCACACACACCTAGACAGCACAGTTATTTGGCACACACACGTAGACAGCACAGTTATTTGGCACACACACCTAGACAGCACAGTTATTTGGCCCACACACCTAGACAGCACAGTTATTTGGCACACACACCTAGACAGCACAGTTATTTGGCTCACACACCTAGACAGCACAGTTATTTGGCCCACACACCTAGACAGCACAGTTATTTGGCTCACACACCTAGACAGCACAGTTATTTGGCACACACACACCTAGACAGCACAGTTATTTGGCTCACACACCTAGACAGCACAGTTATTTGGCTCACACACCTAGACAGCACAGTTATTTGGCACACACACCTAGACAGCACAGTTATTTGGCCCACACACCTAGACAGCACAGTTATTTGGCTCACACACCTAGACAGCACAGTTATTTGGCACACACACCTAGACAGCACAGTTATTTGGCCCACACACACCTAGACAGCACAGTTATTTGGCACACACACCTAGACAGCACAGTTATTTGGCACACACACCTAGACAGCACAGTTATTTGGCACACACACCTAGACAGCACAGTTATTTGGCTCACACACCTAGACAGCACAGTTATTTGGCCCACACACCTAGACAGCACAGTTATTTGGCACACACACCTAGACAGCACAGTTATTTGGCACACACACCTAGACAGCAGTTATTTGGCTCACACACCTAGACAGCACAGTTATTTGGCTCACACACCTAGACAGCACAGTTATTTGGCCCACACACCTAGACAGCACAGTTATTTGGCTCACACACCTAGACAGCACAGTTATTTGGCCCACACACCTAGACAGCACAGTTTTATTTGGCTCACACACCTAGACAGCACAGTTATTTGGCTCACACACCTAGACAGCACAGTTATTTGGCTCACACACCTAGACAGCACAGTTATTTGGCTCACACACCTAGACAGCACAGTTATTTGGCCCACACACCTAGACAGCACAGTTATTTGGCCCACACACCTAGACAGCACAGTTATTTGGCTCACACACCTAGACAGCACAGTTATTTGGCTCACACACCTAGACAGCACAGTTATTTGGCTCACACACCTAGACAGCACAGTTATTTGGCCACACACACCTAGACAGCACAGTTATTTGGCACACACACCTAGACAGCACAGTTATTTGGCACACACACCTAGACAGCACAGTTATTTGGCACACACACCTAGACAGCACAGTTATTTGGCACACACACCTAGACAGCACAGTTATTTGGCACACACACAGAGACAGCACAGTTATTTGGCCCACACACCTAGACAGCACAGTTATTTGGCACACACACCTAGACAGCACAGTTATTTGGCCCACACACACCTAGACAGCACAGTTATTTGGCCCACACACCTAGACAGCACAGTTATTTGGCCCACACACCTAGACAGCACAGTTATTTGGCTCACACACCTAGACAGCACAGTTATTTGGCACACACACACCTAGACAGCACAGTTATTTGGCACACACACCTAGACAGCACAGTTATTTGGCCCACACACCTAGACAGCCAGTTATTTGGCTCACACACCTAGACAGCACAGTTATTTGGCACACACACCTAGACAGCACAGTTATTTGGCACACACACCTAGACAGCACAGTTATTTGGCCCACACACACCTAGACAGCACAGTTATTTGGCTCACACACCTAGACAGCACAGTTATTTGGCACACACACAGAGACAGCACAGTTATTTGGCCCACACACCTAGACAGCACAGTTATTTGGCACACACACCTAGACAGCACAGTTATTTGGCCCACACACACCTAGACAGCACAGTTATTTGGCTCACACACCTAGACAGCACAGTTATTTGGCTCACACACCTAGACAGCACAGTTATTTGGCACACACACCTAGACAGCACAGTTATTTGGCACACACACCTAGACAGCACAGTTATTTGGCACACACACCTAGACAGCACAGTTATTTGGCTCACACACAGAGACAGCACAGTTATTTGGCCCACACACCTAGACAGCACAGTTATTTGGCACACACACCTAGACAGCACAGTTATTTGGCCCACACACACCTAGACAGCACAGTTATTTGGCTCACACACCTAGACAGCACAGTTATTTGGCTCACACACCTAGACAGCACAGTTATTTGGCTCACACACCTAGACAGCACAGTTATTTGGCCCACACACCTAGACAGCACAGTTATTTGGCCCACACACCTAGACAGCACAGTTATTTGGCTCACACACCTAGACAGCACAGTTATTTGGCCCACACACCTAGACAGCACAGTTATTTGGCACACACACCTAGACAGCACAGTTATTTGGCCCACACACCTAGACAGCACAGTTATTTGGCCCACACACCTAGACAGCACAGTTATTTGGCTCACACACCTAGACAGCACAGTTATTTGGCACACACACCTAGACAGCACAGTTATTTGGCCCACACACCTAGACAGCACAGTTATTTGGCACACACACCTAGACAGCACAGTTATTTGGCACACACACCTAGACAGCACAGTTATTTGGCTCACACACCTAGACAGCACAGTTATTTGGCTCACACACCTAGACAGCACAGTTATTTGGCCCACACACCTAGACAGCACAGTTATTTGGCCCACACACCTAGACAGCACAGTTATTTGGCTCACACACACCTAGACAGCACAGTTATTTGGCTCACACACCTAGACAGCACAGTTATTTGGCCCACACACCTAGACAGCACAGTTATTTGGCACACACACCTAGACAGCACAGTTATTTGGCACACACACACCTAGACAGCAAGTTATTTGGCACACACACCTAGACAGCACAGTTATTTGGCTCACACACCTAGACAGCACAGTTATTTGGCTCACACACCTAGACAGCACAGTTATTTGGCTCACACACCTAGACAGCACAGTTATTTGGCCCACACACCTAGACAGCACAGTTATTTGGCACACACACCTAGACAGCACAGTTATTTGGCTCACACACCTAGACAGCACAGTTATTTGGCTCACACACCTAGACAGCACAGTTATTTGGCTCACACACACCTAGACAGCACAGTTATTTGGCTCACACACCTAGACAGCACAGTTATTTGGCTCACACACCTAGACAGCACAGTTATTTGGCTCACACACCTAGACAGCACAGTTATTTGGCTCACACACCTAGACAGCACAGTTATTTGGCACACACACCTAGACAGCACAGTTATTTGGCTCACACACACCTAGACAGCACAGTTATTTGGCTCACACACACCTAGACAGCACAGTTATTTGGCCCACACACCTAGACAGCACAGTTATTTGGCACACACACCTAGACAGCACAGTTATTTGGCCCACACACCTAGACAGCACAGTTATTTGGCTCACACACCTAGACAGCACAGTTATTTGGCACACACACCTAGACAGCACAGTTATTTGGCACACACACCTAGACAGCACAGTTATTTGGCACACACACCTAGACAGCACAGTTATTTGGCACACACACCTAGACAGCACAGTTATTTGGCACACACACCTAGACAGCACAGTTATTTGGCTCACACACCTAGACAGCACAGTTATTTGGCACACACACCTAGACAGCACAGTTATTTGGCTCACACACCTAGACAGCACAGTTATTTGGCCCACACACACCTAGACAGCACAGTTATTTGGCACACACACCTAGACAGCACAGTTATTTGGCACACACACCTAGACAGCACAGTTATTTGGCTCACACACACCTAGACAGCACAGTTATTTGGCTCACACACCTAGACAGCACAGTTATTTGGCACACACACACTAGACAGCACAGTTATTTGGCACACACACCTAGACAGCACAGTTATTTGGCACACACACCTAGACAGCACAGTTATTTGGCACACACACACCTAGACAGCACAGTTATTTGGCTCACACACCTAGACAGCACAGTTATTTGGCTCACACACCTAGACAGCACAGTTATTTGGCACACACACCTAGACAGCACAGTTATTTGGCTCACACACCTAGACAGCACAGTTATTTGGCACACACACCTAGACAGCACAGTTATTTGGCTCACACACCTAGACAGCACAGTTATTTGGCACACACACCTAGACAGCACAGTTATTTGGCCCACACACCTAGACAGGCACAGTTATTTGGCACACACACCTAGACAGCACAGTTATTTGGCTCACACACCTAGACAGCACAGTTATTTGGCACACACACCTAGACAGCACAGTTATTTGGCTCACACACCTAGACAGCACAGTTATTTGGCCCACACACCTAGACAGCACAGTTATTTGGCTCACACACCTAGACAGCACAGTTATTTGGCTCACACACCTAGACAGCACAGTTATTTGGCTCACACACCTAGACAGCACAGTTATTTGGCTCACACACCGAGACAGCACAGTTATTTGGCACACACACCTAGACAGCACAGTTATTTGGCTCACACACCTAGACAGCACAGTTATTTGGCTCACACACCTAGACAGCACAGTTATTTGGCCCACACACCTAGACAGCAGTTATTTGGCACACACACCTAGACAGCACAGTTATTTGGCTCACACACCTAGACAGCACAGTTATTTGGCCCACACACCTAGACAGCACAGTTATTTGGCACACACACCTAGACAGCACAGTTATTTGGCTCACACACCTAGACAGCACAGTTATTTGGCCCACACACCTAGACAGCACAGTTATTTGGCTCACTCACCTAGACAGCACAGTTATTTGGCTCACACACCTAGACAGCACAGTTATTTGGCACACACACCTAGACAGCACAGTTATTTGGCTCACACACCTAGACAGCACAGTTATTTGGCCCACACACCTAGACAGCACAGTTATTTGGCTCACACACCTAGACAGCACAGTTATTTGGCCCACACACCTAGACAGCACAGTTATTTGGCTCACACACCTAGACAGCACAGTTATTTGGCCCACACACCTAGACAGCACAGTTATTTGGCACACACACCTAGACAGCACAGTTATTTGGTCACACACCTAGACAGCACAGTTATTTGGCTCACACACCTAGACAGCACAGTTATTTGGCTCACACACCTAGACAGCACAGTTATTTGGCACACACACCTAGACAGCACAGTTATTTGGCACACACACCTAGACAGCACAGTTATTTGGCACACACACCTAGACAGCACAGTTACTTGGCCCACACACCTAGACAGCACAGTTATTTGGCTCACACACCTAGACAGCACAGTTATTTGGCACACACACCTAGACAGCACAGTTATTTGGCCCACACACCTAGACAGCACAGTTATTTGGCACACACACCTAGACAGCACAGTTATTTGGCTCACACACCTAGACAGCACAGTTATTTGGCTCACACACCTAGACAGCACAGTTATTTGGCACACACACCTAGACAGCACAGTTATTTGGCCCACACACCTAGACAGCACAGTTATTTGGCTCACACACACAGACAGCACAGTTATTTGGCCCACACACCTAGACAGCACAGTTATTTGGCCCACACACCTAGACAGCACAGTTATTTGGCCCACACACCTAGACAGCACAGTTATTTGGCACACACACCTAGACAGCACAGTTATTTGGCTCACACACCTAGACAGCACAGTTATTTGGCTCACACACCTAGACAGCACAGTTATTTGGCCCACACACCTAGACAGCACAGTTATTTGGCACACACACCTAGACAGCACAGTTATTTGGCCCACACACCTAGACAGCACAGTTATTTGGCTCACACACCTAGACAGCACAGTTATTTGGCTCACACACCTAGACAGCACAGTTATTTGGCTCACACACACCTAGACAGCACAGTTATTTGGCACACACACACCTAGACAGCACAGTTATTTGGCACACACACCTAGACAGCACAGTTATTTGGCCCACACACCTAGACAGCACAGTTATTTGGCACACACACCTAGACAGCACAGTTATTTGGCACACACCTAGACAGCACAGTTATTTGGCTCACACACACCTAGACAGCACAGTTATTTGGCTCACACACACCTAGACAGCACAGTTATTTGGCACACACACACCTAGACAGCACAGTTATTTGGCTCACACACCTAGACAGCACAGTTATTTGGCACACACACCTAGACAGCACAGTTATTTGGCTCACACACACCTAGACAGCACAGTTATTTGGCTCACACACACCTAGACAGCACAGTTATTTGGCACACACACACCTAGACAGCACAGTTATTTGGCTCACACACCTAGACAGCACAGTTATTTGGCACACACACACCTAGACAGCACAGTTATTTGGCACACACACACCTAGACAGCACAGTTATTTGGCTCACACACCTAGACAGCACAGTTATTTGGCTCACACACCTAGACAGCACAGTTATTTGGCCCACACACCTAGACAGCACAGTTATTTGGCTCACACACACCTAGACAGCACAGTTATTTGGCACACACACACCTAGACAGCACAGTTATTTGGCTCACACACCTAGACAGCACAGTTATTTGGCACACACACCTAGACAGCACAGTTATTTGGCACACACACCTAGACAGCACAGTTATTTGGCTCACACACCTAGACAGCACAGTTATTTGGCACACACACCTAGACAGCACAGTTATTTGGCTCACACACCTAGACAGCACAGTTATTTGGCACACACACCTAGACAGCACAGTTATTTGGCACACACACCTAGACAGCACAGTTATTTGGCCCACACACCTAGACAGCACAGTTATTTGGCCCACACACCTAGACAGCACAGTTATTTGGCCCACACACCTAGACAGCACAGTTATTTGGCTCACACACCTAGACAGCACAGTTATTTGGCACACACACCTAGACAGCACAGTTATTTGGCCCACACACCTAGACAGCACAGTTATTTGGCCCACACACCTAGACAGCACAGTTATTTGGCTCACACACCTAGACAGCACAGTTATTTGGCTCACACACCTAGACAGCACAGTTATTTGGCTCACACACCTAGACAGCACAGTTATTTGGCTCACACACCTAGACAGCACAGTTATTTGGCCCACACACCTAGACAGCACAGTTATTTGGCACACCCACCTAGACAGCACAGTTATTTGGCACACACACAGAGACAGCACAGTTATTTGGCCCACACACCTAGACAGCACAGTTATTTGGCCCACACACCTAGACAGCACAGTTACTTGGCTCACACACCTAGACAGCACAGTTATTTGGCTCACACACCTAGACAGCACAGTTATTTGGCTCACACACCTAGACAGCACAGTTATTTGGCTCACACACCTAGACAGCACAGTTATTTGGCCCACACACCTAGACAGCACAGTTATTTGGCACACACACCTAGACAGCACAGTTATTTGGCCCACACACCTAGACAGCACAGTTATTTGGCACACACACCTAGACAGCACAGTTATTTGGCCCACACACCTAGACAGCACAGTTATTTGGCACACACACACAGACAGCACAGTTATTTGGCTCACACACCTAGACAGCACAGTTATTTGGCTCACACACCTAGACAGCACAGTTATTTGGCTCACACACCTAGACAGCACAGTTATTTGGCCCACACACCTAGACAGCACAGTTATTTGGCACACACACCTAGACAGCACAGTTATTTGGCACACACACCTAGACAGCACAGTTATTTGGCCCACACACACCTAGACAGCACAGTTATTTGGCCCACACACCTAGACAGCACAGTTATTTGGCACACACACCTAGACAGCACAGTTATTTGGCTCACACACCTAGACAGCACAGTTATTTGGCACACACACCTAGACAGCACAGTTATTTGGCCCACACACCTAGACAGCAGTTATTTGGCTCACACACCTAGACAGCACAGTTATTTGGCTCACACACCTAGACAGCACAGTTATTTGGCTCACACACCTAGACAGCACAGTTATTTGGCCCACACACCTAGACAGCACAGTTATTTGGCACACCCACCTAGACAGCACAGTTATTTGGCACACACACAGAGACAGCACAGTTATTTGGCCCACACACCTAGACAGCACAGTTATTTGGCCCACACACCTAGACAGCACAGTTACTTGGCTCACACACCTAGACAGCACAGTTATTTGGCTCACACACCTAGACAGCACAGTTATTTGGCTCACACACCTAGACAGCACAGTTATTTGGCTCACACACCTAGACAGCACAGTTATTTGGCCCACACACCTAGACAGCACAGTTATTTGGCACACACACCTAGACAGCACAGTTATTTGGCCCACACACCTAGACAGCACAGTTATTTGGCACACACACCTAGACAGCACAGTTATTTGGCCCACACACCTAGACAGCACAGTTATTTGGCACACACACACAGACAGCACAGTTATTTGGCTCACACACCTAGACAGCACAGTTATTTGGCTCACACACCTAGACAGCACAGTTATTTGGCTCACACACCTAGACAGCACAGTTATTTGGCCCACACACCTAGACAGCACAGTTATTTGGCACACACACCTAGACAGCACAGTTATTTGGCACACACACCTAGACAGCACAGTTATTTGGCACACACACCTAGACAGCACAGTTATTTGGCCCACACACCTAGACAGCACAGTTATTTGGCACACACACCTAGACAGCACAGTTATTTGGCTCACACACCTAGACAGCACAGTTATTTGGCACACACACCTAGACAGCACAGTTATTTGGCTCACACACCTAGACAGCACAGTTATTTGGCCCACACACACCTAGACAGCACAGTTATTTGGCCCACACACCTAGACAGCACAGTTATTTGGCACACACACCTAGACAGCACAGTTATTTGGCTCACACACCTAGACAGCACAGTTATTTGGCACACACACCTAGACAGCACAGTTATTTGGCACACACACCTAGACAGCACAGTTATTTGGCTCACACACCTAGACAGCACAGTTATTTGGCACACACACCTAGACAGCACAGTTATTTGGCACACACACCTAGACAGCACAGTTATTTGGCCCACACACCTAGACAGCACAGTTATTTGGCCCACACACACCTAGACAGCACAGTTATTTGGCTCACACACCTAGACAGCACAGTTATTTGGCCCACACACCTAGACAGCACAGTTATTTGGCTCACACACCTAGACAGCACAGTTATTTGGCACACACACCTAGACAGCACAGTTATTTGGCACACACACCTAGACAGCACAGTTATTTGGCCCACACACCTAGACAGCACAGTTATTTGGCTCACACACACAGACAGCACAGTTATTTGGCTCACACACCTAGACAGCACAGTTATTTGGCCCACACACCTAGACAGCACAGTTATTTGGCTCACACACCTAGACAGCACAGTTATTTGGCTCACACACCTAGACAGCACAGTTATTTGGCCCACACACCTAGACAGCACAGTTATTTGGCTCACACACCTAGACAGCACAGTTATTTGGCACACACACCTAGACAGCACAGTTATTTGGCTCACACACCTAGACAGCACAGTTATTTGGCTCACACACCTAGACAGCACAGTTATTTGGCTCACACACCTAGACAGCACAGTTATTTGGCTCACACACCTAGACAGCACAGTTATTTGGCACACACACCTAGACAGCACAGTTACTTGGCTCACACACCTAGACAGCACAGTTATTTGGCACACACACCTAGACAGCACAGTTATTTGGCCCACACACCTAGACAGCACAGTTATTTGGCTCACACACCTAGACAGCACAGTTACTTGGCTCACACACCTAGACAGCACAGTTATTTGGCACACACACCTAGACAGCACAGTTATTTGGCTCACACACCTAGACAGCACAGTTATTTGGCACACACACCTAGACAGCACAGTTACTTGGCTCACACACCTAGACAGCACAGTTATTTGGCTCACACACCTAGACAGCACAGTTACTTGGCTCACACACCTAGACAGCACAGTTATTTGGCACACACACCTAGACAGCACAGTTATTTGGCACACACACCTAGACAGCACAGTTATTTGGCCCACACACATAGACAGCACAGTTATTTGGCTCACACACCTAGACAGCACAGTTATTTGGCTCACACACCTAGACAGCACAGTTATTTGGCACACACACCTAGACAGCACAGTTATTTGGCACACACACCTAGACAGCACAGTTATTTGGCACACACACACCTAGACAGCACAGTTATTTGGCCCACACACCTAGACAGCACAGTTATTTGGCACACACACAGAGACAGCACAGTTATTTGGCTCACACACCTAGACAGCACAGTTATTTGGCTCACACACAGACAGCACAGTTATTTGGCTCACACACCTAGACAGCACAGTTATTTGGCCCACACACGTAGACAGCACAGTTATTTGGCTCACACACCTAGACAGCACAGTTATTTGGCTCACACCTAGACAGCACAGTTATTTGGCTCACACACCTAGACAGCACAGTTATTTGGCTCACACACCTAGACAGCACAGTTATTTGGCACACACACCTAGACAGCACAGTTATTTGGCTCACACACCTAGACAGCACAGTTATTTGGCCCACACACCTAGACAGCACAGTTATTTGGCACACACACCTAGACAGCACAGTTATTTGGCTCACACACCTAGACAGCACAGTTATTTGGCTCACACACCTAGACAGCACAGTTATTTGGCCCACACACACCTAGACAGCACAGTTATTTGGCTCACACACCTAGACAGCACAGTTATTTGGCACACACACCTAGACAGCACAGTTATTTGGCTCACACACCTAGACAGCACAGTTATTTGGCCCACACACCTAGACAGCACAGTTATTTGGCCCACACACACCTAGACAGCACAGTTATTTGGCTCACACACACCTAGACAGCACAGTTATTTGGCACACACACAGAGACAGCACAGTTATTTGGCTCACACACCTAGACAGCACAGTTATTTGGCTCACACACCTAGACAGCACAGTTATTTGGCACACACACCTAGACAGCACAGTTATTTGGCACACACACCTAGACAGCACAGTTATTTGGCCCACACACCTAGACAGCACAGTTATTTGGCTCACACACCTAGACAGCACAGTTATTTGGCTCACACACCTAGACAGCACAGTTATTTGGCACACACACCTAGACAGCACAGTTATTTGGCACACACACCTAGACAGCACAGTTATTTGGCACACACACCTAGACAGCACAGTTATTTGGCACACACACCTAGACAGCACAGTTATTTGGCTCACACACGTAGACAGCACAGTTATTTGGCTCACACACCGAGACAGCACAGTTATTTGGCACACACACCTAGACAGCACAGTTATTTGGCACACACACCGAGACAGCACAGTTATTTGGCCCACACACCTAGACAGCACAGTTATTTGGCACACACAGACAGCACAGTTATTTGGCTCACACACCTAGACAGCACAGTTATTTGGCACACACACCTAGACAGCGCAGTTATTTGGCTCACACACCTAGACAGCACAGTTATTTGGCACACACACACAGACAGCACAGTTACAGAGACAGCACAGTTATTTGGCTCACACACCTAGACAGCACAGTTATTTGGCCCACACACACCTAGACAGCACAGTTATTTGGCACACACACCTAGACAGCACAGTTATTTGGCTCACACACCTAGACAGCACAGTTATTTGGCTCACACACCTAGACAGCACAGTTATTTGGCTCACACACCTAGACAGCACAGTTATTTGGCACACACACCTAGACAGCACAGTTATTTGGCACACACACCTAGACAGCACAGTTATTTGGCTCACACACCTAGACAGCACAGTTATTTGGCCCACACACCTAGACAGCACAGTTATTTGGCTCACACACCTAGACAGCACAGTTATTTGGCCCACACACCTAGACAGCACAGTTATTTGGCACACACACGTAGACAGCACAGTTATTTGGCTCACACACCTAGACAGCACAGTTATTTGGCCCACACACCTAGACAGCACAGTTATTTGGCCCACACACCTAGACAGCACAGTTATTTGGCACACACACGTAGACAGCACAGTTATTTGGCTCACACACCTAGACAGCACAGTTATTTGGCTCACACACCTAGACAGCACAGTTATTTGGCACACACACCTAGACAGCACAGTTATTTGGCTCACACACCTAGACAGCACAGTTATTTGGCTCACACACCTAGACAGCACAGTTATTTGGCCCACACACCTAGACAGCACAGTTATTTGGCCCACACACCTAGACAGCACAGTTATTTGGCTCACACACCTAGACAGCACAGTTATTTGGCTCACACACCGAGACAGCACAGTTATTTGGCACACACACCTAGACAGCACAGTTATTTGGCACACACACCTAGACAGCACAGTTATTTGGCTCACACACCTAGACAGCACAGTTATTTGGCTCACACACCTAGACAGCACAGTTATTTGGCCCACACACCTAGACAGCACAGTTATTTGGCTCACACACCGAGACAGCAGTTATTTGGCCCACACACCTAGACAGCACAGTTATTTGGCCCACACACCTAGACAGCACAGTTATTTGGCCCACACACCTAGACAGCACAGTTATTTGGCACACACACCTAGACAGCACAGTTATTTGGCTCACACACCTAGACAGCACAGTTATTTGGCATACACACACCTAGACAGCACAGTTATTTGGCATACACACCTAGACAGCACAGTTATTTGGCACACACACCTAGACAGCACAGTTATTTGGCTCACACACCTAGACAGCACAGTTATTTGGCTCACACACCTAGACAGCACAGTTATTTGGCCCACACACCTAGACAGCACAGTTATTTGGCTCACACACCTAGACAGCACAGTTATTTAGCACACACACACCTAGACAGCAGTTATTTGGCACACACACCTAGACAGCACAGTTATTTGGCCCACACACCTAGACAGCACAGTTATTTGGCTCACACACCTAGACAGCACAGTTATTTAGCACACACACACCTAGACAGCAGTTATTTGGCACACACACCTAGACAGCACAGTTATTTGGCTCACACACCTAGACAGCACAGTTATTTGGCCCACACCCACCTAGACAGCACAGTTATTTGGCTCACACACCTAGACAGCACAGTTATTTGGCACACACACCTAGACAGCACAGTTATTTGGCACACACACCTAGACAGCACAGTTATTTGGCCCACACACACCTAGACAGCACAGTTATTTGGCTCACACACCTAGACAGCACAGTTATTTGGCCCACACACCTAGACAGCACAGTTATTTGGCTCACACACCTAGACAGCACAGTTATTTAGCACACACACACCTAGACAGCAGTTATTTGGCACACACACCTAGACAGCACAGTTATTTGGCTCACACACCTAGACAGCACAGTTATTTGGCTCACACACCTAGACAGCACAGTTATTTGGCTCACACACCTAGACAGCACAGTTATTTGGCCCACACACCTAGACAGCACAGTTATTTGGCACACACACCTAGACAGCACAGTTATTTGGCTCACACACCTAGACAGCACAGTTATTTGGCTCACACACACCTAGACAGCACAGTTATTTGGCACACACACCTAGACAGCACAGTTATTTGGCCCACACACCTAGACAGCACAGTTATTTGGCACACACACCTAGACAGCACAGTTATTTGGCCCACACACCTAGACAGCACAGTTATTTGGCTCACACACCTAGACAGCACAGTTATTTGGCTCACACACCTAGACAGCACAGTTATTTGGCACACACACCTAGACAGCACAGTTATTTGGCCCACACACCTAGACAGCACAGTTATTTGGCCCACACACCTAGACAGCACAGTTATTTGGCCCACACACCTAGACAGCACAGTTATTTGGCACACACACCTAGACAGCACAGTTATTTGGCACACACACAGAGACAGCACAGTTATTTGGCTCACACACCTAGACAGCACAGTTATTTGGCTCACACACCTA
Source organism: Cladorhizidae sp. MBARI D1340-BT2 (assembly GCA_028752905.1). Taxonomy (NCBI): domain Eukaryota; kingdom Metazoa; phylum Porifera; class Demospongiae; order Poecilosclerida; family Cladorhizidae; species Cladorhizidae sp. MBARI D1340-BT2. The sequence goes on from JAQNBH010000011.1 coordinate 55,332,523, forward strand.
GACAGCACAGTTATTTGGCTCACACACACCTAGACAGCACAGTTATTTGGCTCACACACCTAGACAGCACAGTTATTTGGCCCACACACCTAGACAGCACAGTTATTTGGCCCACACACCTAGACAGCACAGTTATTTGGCACACACACCTAGACAGCACAGTTATTTGGCTCACACACCTAGACAGCACAGTTATTTGGCTCACACACCTAGACAGCACAGTTATTTGGCACACACACCTAGACAGCACAGTTATTTGGCTCACACACCTAGACAGCACAGTTATTTGGCCCACACACACCTAGACAGCACAGTTATTTGGCCCACACACCTAGACAGCACAGTTATTTGGCACACACACCTAGACAGCACAGTTATTTGGCTCACACACCTAGACAGCACAGTTACTTGGCCCACACACACCTAGACAGCACAGTTATTTGGCACACACACCTAGACAGCACAGTTATTTGGCCCACACACCTAGACAGCACAGTTATTTGGCCCACACACCTAGACAGCACAGTTATTTGGCACACACACCTAGACAGCACAGTTATTTGGCCCACACACCTAGACAGCACAGTTATTTGGCCCACACACCTAGACAGCACAGTTATTTGGCACACACACCTAGACAGCACAGTTATTTGGCACACACACACCTAGACAGCACAGTTATTTGGCCCACACACCTAGACAGCACAGTTATTTGGCACACACACCTAGACAGCACAGTTATTTGGCCCACACACCTAGACAGCACAGTTATTTGGCCCACACACCTAGACAGCACAGTTATTTGGCCCACACACACCTAGACAGCACAGTTATTTGGCACACACACCTAGACAGCACAGTTATTTGGCACACACACCTAGACAGCACAGTTATTTGGCTCACACACCTAGACAGCACAGTTATTTGGCTCACACACCTAGACAGCACAGTTATTTGGCACACACACCTAGACAGCACAGTTATTTGGCTCACACACCTAGACAGCACAGTTATTTGGCCCACACACCTAGACAGCACAGTTATTTGGCACACACACCTAGACAGCACAGTTATTTGGCACACACACCTAGACAGCACAGTTATTTGGCACACACACCTAGACAGCACAGTTATTTGGCACACACACCTAGACAGCACAGTTATTTGGCTCACACACCTAGACAGCACAGTTATTTGGCCCACACACCTAGACAGCACAGTTATTTGGCCCACACACCTAGACAGCACAGTTATTTGGCTCACACACCTAGACAGCACAGTTATTTGGCACACACACCTAGACAGCACAGTTATTTGGCACACACACCTAGACAGCACAGTTATTTGGCCCACACACCTAGACAGCACAGTTATTTGGCTCACACACCTAGACAGCACAGTTATTTGGCCCACACACCTAGACAGCACAGTTATTTGGCCCACACACCTAGACAGCACAGTTATTTGGCCCACACACAGAGACAGCACAGTTATTTGGCCTACATACACATACTGTCTGATGCAGGTCTAATCTTGCAGTGATTTTCAGGTGTTGTCATAAAATAGATTTATTATTTTTTTGTGGTCATCAACTTAATTTTTTGTCATGAACAGGCAAAAATCACAAAATTGTATTACCTCAGCACGTGATTAATTTGGATTTATACTTACTTGTCACTGTCTGCCATGACGGAAAAGGTGGCAAATGTTAATGGTTTTTTCTGTATATTGTAGAGCTGGTAGACTCCTTGCTGGCCATTGACTAGCTGGGATATTGGGCTGGTGATCAAGAAGTCCCCAATGTTGTCATATCTAGACCGAGGACACCACTCCGGTGGAGGAATCACCTAAACATTCATTTGATCCACAACAACACAATAATAATAATCACCACACTCTCTGGAGTCCACGCTTTCTATTCAAAGAGTTCTTGCATGTCTGGAAGCTGACTGCTATTCGTGAGGATGTAAACTGTGTGACAATGTTTACAGACCACACATACACACCCTGCACTGTCAGCAAGAGCGCCCTGTAAATCTGCATACCTGACAGGAGCATGGTTAGAGGCATATATATACAGGAGGAAGTCAGTTATCAAAAGTATCTGAATATATCAGTTAACTGAGTGTTGAAGCTCCTCCCACAACAATGTTCTCTACATTCATTCAGTGTACTTCTTTTTTCCTCCATTATATGCGGAAAATTCCTAGCCCTAGCCCTCTGCGCATGCGCACAACATATATATAATGCATGAATCTCTGCTAGCAGTTTTCTTTCAATTCTTCACATTCCCTGTGAAAGTAGAGAGCATAGCTAGACCTACTCAAAATAGATTGTCCTTGATAAGAAGTTTCTCTAGAGTAGTGGCCGAATACAATGTTTGAAAGTCGACAGTCACAATTTTGTAAGGATCAAGGACAAACAGATGACCTTTCACACTTAAGTTCAGCTATCCAAACATTTCAGTCATCTGAACATTTCAGTCATCCGAATGCCCAAAGGTCCCAAGGGTTTGGATAACTTACTTATTGCTGTATCTTGTTTAACAATGGTAGACGCAAGAAACCTTGCTGATGTCAAGGCCAATATAATAAACCAGGGTAACACAGGCTGAGGCTAATATAATAAACCAGGGTAACACAGGCTGAGGCTAATATAATAACCCAGGGTAACACAGGCTGAGGCTAATATATAATAACCCAGGGTAACACAGGCTGAGGCTAATATATAATAACCCAGGGTAACACAGGCTGAGGCTAATATAATAACCCAGGCTGAGACTAGGGCTACAGCATAGTCAGCCAGAGCTTCATTTAGGGGAGCGAGGGGGCATTCACCCCCCTCCCCCTTTGCTAGAATCTTGCCCACCCCCCTTAGATAGAGGTCTCAATGAACTCTCAGTTGACATAATAATATTATAATAACCTTCTTAACAATCAACTTCAAATTGTATTCTCTCGATGTTTCAACTAGATGCTCTAGCCTTCAGCAGGAATAATGAGATGCTAAGACTCGCGTGAGCTTGCTATATAGGTAGCTAATTTCAATAAATTTTATACTCGACAATGACTATGTACATGTATATAGGTTAACAAAACAAAAAAGTCATGGTCAACTTCAACAGCTATTCTTCTTCCCTTTCTGTTCCATATATCTATGAATGTTTCGAGATCACTGTCTGTTGCTGTTTCCTGACTCTCGGTGGCAATTTTCATGAAGTGTGAAAGACTCGAGTCAAAATCTGCTCCGTAGACGAGTTTTTAAATTACTGAGAAAAGCTTCTGTCTACAGAAGCAATAGCAACTGGTATGGATATAGACTGATGGTGGCAAGTGTGTTCAAATTTGGGAACATGTTTTCAACATTTCATTCAACTGACCCTTCATGTTGTGTTGAGGCTGTTTAGCCATGAATGACTCTGTACTAATGTTATGTCAGGGATATCATTGGTTCTTTTACTGTTTCTTCACATTGTAATATTACCACAGATCTCTCTGTGCCATAGTGTGCAATGAATGTGCTAAGAGACTTTTCTCCATAGGAGGACAGATCGTTTGAGTCCATACTTGTACTTTCCTTGGATCAAAAGATCCTCAATGCTGACAAAACATCTCCAAAAGAAGTAAAACAGCTTGCAATGTTATCTTTCAGATGACTGATGAAGGCTTTTGCTACTTTTTCCTAGGGCTAGGGCTAGCCCTGGCTACTTGTGGAAGTGTATAGTCAAGCAAGAACATTACTGCAAGTGTTGTCTACTGAGAGCTTTGCGAAGTCCCAATGCTTCTGGCACATGTGTACTATCATGCATGTTATCTAGATCAGTAACCATAGCAGAATAGCTTAATTTTACTGTCTATCAGCGAATATCAGAAGGCTTGATAAATCATCAATTCTGGCATATCAATCCACAGAGCTGTGAATGTCTATAAACATGCTTTATTCCAGGAGTAGAATTAGCAGCTTGAACACAAGCCAACTGTAACATGTGGTAGTGCAGAACAGAGCACGAGGTGCGAGGGTCTTGATGTGAGTCTGAACTCCAATTGTCTTTCCTGAAAACGTACTTGCTCCATGAAATCCAATCCCCACAATTCTGCTCATTTGAAGATTTTTTCTGTTTCAAACAGTCGATTACAACTAAATAGATTCTCTGTGCATCAGCTTATAAGTGGATGGTCTCCAGGAAATGCTCCTCTGGAACACCACCTTCCTCTCAGCAACAGTAAAGGATGCATTATGAAGATGCTTCAGCATGGCCTCCTCAATCCACATTCCTAGAGCCTCTACAAACTCAACTACAGCCATATGAAATGTATCTAGAGCATGAAGTACTTGAGATTCTCACCTCCACCAGTTTTTTTTGTTTGTTTTTTAAACTTGGTAGTATGTGCTATGTAGTTATGTGAAGAAAGTGTGTGCAGCAAATGAGAGACTTCATCTACTCTATTCTTCATTTTCATCACTTTTTGGAGCTGTTGACTGACTGATCCTTCTCTCAGAGCTCCCTTAGCTACCAAAGCTACCTTGATTAGCCTGTGCATCGGTTTCACTTTTTCCATGGCCTTTCATTTTCTCAAGAGCTTCCTTTCAATTGGAAAATGATTAACCACATGCCCCCTGTTTGCTGAAGTGACTTCCCAGATTTTCTGCAGACCTTGCAAAATGCACCCTCACAATCCTCATCCAAATAAAGTTTCTCCCCCACTTCTTAGAGTTTTTCCTGAGGATGGGGTGGCTCACATGTTTCTCTGCAGATATAACTTTACTGGTACAGTGCTTCTTGGGTTGACTAGGTTCTAATTCCAAATTCTCAACATCCAACTCAGCTTCACCACTGACATTGAAATGAAGGTTCAGTTATTTGGCCAAAGTGGTTCTCAAACACAAATCGAACTTCATTCTCATTTCGCCTTCATTCTCATTTCGCCCCCAGACTCCCCGAGCTTGTTGGTATGCAAACATACCAATGTATGGTGTTGCCCCCACCCCCACCCACTATTTTTCTAAATGAAGACCTGGCTGAGGCTAAGGTAACATAGGCTGAGGCCAAGGTAATAGCATAGTGTAACACAGGCTGAGGCTAAGGTAATACCACAGTGTAACACAGGCTGAGGCTAAGGTAATAGCACAGTGTAACACAGGCTGAGGCTAAGGTTAATAGCACAGTGTAACACTGGGCTAAGGCTAATAGCACAGTGTAACATAGTAGCAAACACAGGCTAAGGAATAGCACAGTGAAATGCACTATATAGTACATTATAACACAGACTGAAGCTAGAGCTATAGCACAGCATAACACAGACTGAAGCTAGAGCTATAGCACAGCAAAATACAGGCTGAGGCTAGAGCTATAGCACAGTGTAACACAGGTTGAGGGTAGGACTATAGTAGAGCATAACACAGGCTGAGACTGGATAGTCTAACACAGACCGAGGCTAAGGCTATAGTACAACACAGGCTGAGGGCGTTATAGTACAGTCAGTGTAACACAGGCTGAGGCTAAGGCTATATTACAGTGTGACACTGGCTGAGTCTAGGGCTATATCACAGTGTAACACTGGTTGAGGCTAGGCTATAGCACAGTACATGTATAACACATGCTGAGGCTAGGGACAGTGTAACACTGGTTGAGGCTAGGCTATAGCACAGTACATGTATAACACATGCTGAGGCTAGGGCTATAGCACAGTATAACACATGCTGAGGCTAGTGCTATAGCACAGTACATGTATAACACATGCTGAGGCTAGGGCTATAGCACAGTATAACACATGCTGAGGCTAGTGCTATAGCACAGTATTGCTGAGGCTAGGGCTATAGCACAGTATTGCTGAGGCTAGGGCTATAGCACAGTATTGCTGAGGCTAGGGCTATAGCACAGTATAACACATGCTGAGGCTAGTGCTATAGCACAGTATTGCTGAGGCTAGTGCTATAGCACAGTATTGCTGAGGCTAGGGCTATAGCACAGTGTAACACAGGCTGAGGCTAGGGAGTGTAACAGGCTGAGGCTAGGGAGTGTAACAGGCTGAGGCTAGGGACATATAGTAGCTGAACTATGCATCCTTAGACATGTTTATTGTTACGATCGACTTATCACCTTTTACAAAGCTGGACATAAACTCATGGTAAAAGATACAAAAGTTAGTGTTATACCTTAACAAAACATAGCACTGGCTTGATAGGCCATTACAACCTGTAATTCTATAATTCATATTTAGTTAATGGCTTAATAGGCCATTACAACTTGTAATTCTATAATATGTATTTAGTTAAGCACCTAAAGAGATGAACTAACCTTGGCCACTCCATACTTATGAGCTCCTTGTTCTTCCATATATTTTACATACGCAGAGAAATCTCTAAATTCCTCCATAGTGGGGGAGAAACGCATCACACCACCTTCAAATCTCCAAGACATTATCATGTAACCTGAAGAATAATAGAGATTACCACCATTTTTAGTTGGCGACCTTTAAACTCCTACTCTCCTCCTACTCCTTGAGGAAAATGGGCGGAGATCACACTCGGCGGTGGCAGCTGGAGATGCCTAGCGCATGCGCTGAGGACTGAACGCATGCTGGCATGCAATGATTGAAACGATATTGTGGAGTCGAACCTTTATAAAACTCATGAGCCAGAGGGATTGTAATATTACTAGCAAGAAGCATCTATATAGGCAGGAGAAAAAGGAAGGAAGGTCGCGGAGCCCGTTATCGAACCAAGATGTATGGGCTTGGTGGAGGAGGAGCTACAGGAACAGATCAGATGCCTTAGGCAAAGAGCCAGCCACAATCTCTGGTGAAATACTTTTTCCCTGCGAGGATAATGGGCAGAGCCTCGTATGGCCCCACATTACTCTAACCTCTCTGGGCATGCCATAACTGGAGCGAAGCTAGGCTTGCTAGCTTGGCAGCCAAGTTGTATTAATCTGGGTAAAGCTGGTGCTTAGTGAGCCGGGTACCTGTGCTTATCTAGTTGAGGCCCACTGAGTGGAGAGTAAAGACTGATTCACAATATGCAAAACCTCAAGCGATGCGATGCAATGCGTCGTTTTTTAAATGTGAAACAAAAAATCGCACTGCATTGCATCCCGCTGTCGGTTGCATCATTCTGGTGCTGGTGATTTCAAAGCTGAAGGGATGATGAAATGCTCCATGTCCTGGTTGAGCACAAGCTTTCAACTGCACCATCCATGGCTAGAAAGTGTGCTTTGTTCGAATGAATTAGCGCTCCCGTTAATTAATGGGCGGGGGTTGGGCAAAAGTTCTCAAGCGGAGACTCCGTTATAGTGAATAGCTAGAAGGGGTGCGATGCGAAGGATATTCTGAACCAGCCATAAGGCATCGTTGCTGGACAGTCTCTCTCTTGTTATGTGATTATGGTGGGCAGTTCAATTGGTAATGAGGCTTGCCAAGCCGAGCAACGATTATCCAGGGGGTGAATGGATGTGCCAACGTTCTGCATACCGTTAGTGCTGATGGTGCATTACTTAATTAAAAGTTGCTGTTGGCTTTTGGCTTGCAACTGAACCCATGCGCATGTCTGGTTACTACAATGTAGTTACCTATGATAGCTTAGGTAATGTCACCCATGGCCAGCGATTGGCCCTCGACCCAAGGGTACCATGTAGGGCTGAGCAAGGGGATATGGATCGTGTAAAGAGTAAGACTCCAGAGTCGAAAAATCAGTGCGCGTCAATTAATTTTCGCGGTATATATTTTAAAACGCCCTAGATTATTTCTGTCTTGCTTATCAGGTTTTGACAATGCTTCACCTGGTCCAGGTGGCCACTGATGGAGACGGCACAAAAGAAGGGGTCAGAAGACGGGCAACCTGGCCGACGGGCAACCTGGCCGGAGGGGAGGAAAATCTCTGGGATAACCTGCTCCCAATCAGTGGGGTGAAGGGGGAGCAGAAAAAGGGGTGTATGTAGAAGCAGTCCCGGGCAAGCTAGCCAAAAAAAAGAAGAGCTTTTGAGTTTGTAAAGATGGCAAATGTACTTAGTTCTGGTCTCTTAACCCAACTGGAAGGAAGGGCCCTTGCTGTGCAGGACGAATAGGAGAAGGCATGCGGTGACACAACTGAACACTTTTGTGCACACTGTGTTGTCAGGGATGTAGAGGCGATATGATGCCCGTGATGGTAGCCATAATTCGAGCTGCTAAAGACCTCTTGGGTTTGGCTTGGGTCCTCTATGATGCTGCCTACTGTCACCAGGCAGTGCCAAATGACAATCGGAGCGGTCAAAGATAAACCCCTCGCTCTTTTCCCTGTTATTCACAGGATAGGTATAGGTAACCAAGTGGTGACCTCTGCCTGGCAGCCCCCCACTCTACAAGCAAGTGTGCAAGGGCATCAGAGGCCGAGCTGGACATGCTGCCAGATAGAATGAAGGCCTTGTAGGCAGCAGTGGTGGCCTTTTCTCACACCCGCTTAGGAAGGGATGAGTGGCACATACCTTGCCGCTATCGGGGAGGAGGTCTGCTGGCAAAGGAACGAGGGGAGATTCTACTACTCAAGATGCTGATTGCACCATGTCTGCTCGGGATGTGGTGGAGCACATCCCATGGTACCGGGCCCCGCAGCTGGAAGACAGGAGAGGGGTGTTGAGGCAACCAGTCAACTAACCACCAAGAGCAATATTCCAAATCCCAAACCAGCCCCAAAACCTGGGGAGGGTCATATAACTGATAGATAATGCAGGTAGTTGCTTGTGTGCTAGATGCAAGCTGATAACAGGGGGGGAGGAACAGGGGGGGCGGCCGCCTGACCAATATTTTGGACCAACTGTATCTTGTGTTAATAATTATGGAACTGGTGCAGCATTGTTTACTTAAAATAGTACTATATTACCTTACATGTGGCCAGTCACTAGCTGTATTTAAAATTAACACCCACTTAACCAGTCATTGATTGTTACATGAGATGATGTCACTGAGTGACTTGTTTAATGATGCATGCAATACATGTGCACTGCCAGAGCAGGTGAGCACTGAGCACATGGCAATCATTAGCTTTGATTTCTAGGATTGCATGACAGTCTTTCTCGGTGTGTAATCAGTTACCATGGCTTCAAATTCTGCCTCACTCTCAGCTAACACCAGCTTTCCAGAGCAAGAAGTAGTTTTAAGTTCCCAAAGAAGAGATATGGTAAATATGAAAGATCATTCAGAGCTGAGTGGTGTCAACAGTATTCCTGGCTTCATTATGATGTACCACTTGATTCTGCTTTTTGTTACCTACATGTATGTATGAGGGCTGAACATGAAGGGAAGTTCTTGGTAAGCACTAAGAGAATAGCCATCCTTTCTTAGCAAACGTTACACAAATTGGAAAGAAGCAACATCCTCGTTTAAGAAACACCAGACCAGTGCCTGTCATCTGGAGGCACTTGAAGCTGTAGTCACACTCCCCGAACAGATCATTGGTGATATTGGTGAAGTATTGAGCAAAGAAAACAAGGAAGTGAAGACAGTCAATAGAAAAATGCTTTTAACTGTCTTCGAGAATATTAAGTTCCTTGCTCGCTAGGGATTGCCACTAAGGGGTAGTCATGGTCAGGAGACTGAAAGCAATTTTATCCAACTGTTACTCCTGCGAAGTTTAGATCGTCCCGAAATTCTTGCATGGATTGATAAGAAAACCAACAAGTATACTTCGCATGATATTCAGAACGAATGTCTGCAGATTATGGCAAACAAGATTATCCGGGAGGTGAGTCAAAACATTCGTAAGAGTAACTGCTTCACTATCATGGCTGATGAATGTACTGATTATAGCAAACAAAGAGCAATTCACTATTTGCATTAGGTGGGTTGATGATGATCTTCAAGATCATGAAGATTTCATTGGTCTCTATGAAGTATACAGCATAGATTCCGACACTCTCTTCCATGCCATCAAAGATACTATACTTCGGATGCCAGATCTCAGTATCTCTCGGTGCCGAGGCCAATGTTATGATGGTGCAAATATGAGTGGCATCAGGAATGGTGTATCGGCAAAGATACTTTCGGAGGAAAAGCGTGCAGTCTACACACACTGTTATGGGAATGCTCTAAATTTGGCTGTCAGCAGTACTATAAAGCAATCCAAGGTGTGCAATGATGCCCTAGAAACAGCTTTTGAGATTTGTAAGCTGATAAAGTATTCTCCAAAGCGAAATGCTGCGTTTGATAGATTTGATAGAATAAAGTTTGAAAATCGTGATGAAGATACTCCCATGGGCATACGAAAATTTTGCCCTACCCGGTGGACCGTTCGAGGTGAATCGATCAGCAGTATAATTGAGAATTACACCATTTTAAATCAGTTGTGGGATGAATGTTTAGAGAAAAGATTGGTCCCAGATGTAAAAGGAAGAATAATTGGAGTGAAAACACAAATGGCAAAGTTTAATTTGCTGTTTGGTCTGCATCTCAGTGAACGCATCTTAAAGATTACAGATAATTTGAGCAAGACATTGCAAACAGAGTCTCTGTCTGCATCAGAAGCGCAATTTATTGCGAATCATACAGTCAAAACTTTAAAAGCAATGAGGAGTGATGAGATGTCTGAGCTCTTTTATAAGCATATTCAATGTTTCTGTGTTTGTACACACGCTGAAGAGCCCTCATTGCCAAGAAAAGAAGAGTACCAAGCAGGTTCAAAGTGGGTGAAGGAGATGGTTACCACAGTCCTACAGTTGAAGATCACTATCGCAAGCTCTATTTTGAAGTACTGGATTTTGCTATCTCAAGCATTCAAGATCATTTTGATCAGCCAGGGTATGCTGTCTACCAGAACCTTGAGGAAGTGTTAATGAAAGCAGTTAATAGGAAGGACTACTCAACTAACTTGCAAGCTGTCATTGACTTTTATGGTGATGACTTCAATGGGAGTGAGCTTTCAACACAATTGCAAGTCTTCAGTTCAAGCTTTCCCAGGAATGAACAAAGCAAGATTATCACTCTACACAAAATTCTACATTTTCTGCAAGGTCTCTCTAAAGGTCAAATGGTTTTTTACAAGCAAGTTTGCTGGATAGCCCGTCTGATCCTTGTTTTGCCTTCTACAAATGCGGCCAGTGAAAGAAGCTTTTCTGCTATGAAGCGATTGAAGACCTACTTACGTAGTACAATGAGTCAACCAAGGTTGAACCATATTATGACTCTAAAAATATCTACAAGGATATGTTGGATAAAGTAGACCTTACCGATATTGCCAATGAATTTGTTTGTGGTAATGAACACAGACTTCGAATCTTTGGTAGCTTTAAATAAACTCATGACTCACTGTAATTTATTAGTATTCCTTTGTCATTGAAAGTAGTTCTGTTTTCATGTTCTACCTAAATTTTTGCCTGACCAATACAAAATAGCTTCCTCCACCACTGGATAATGTTATGCATGCTGGGAGTTAAGTTGTAGGGCCGAGGCTTGGGAGATGGGCCATGTAGGGGAGTGTTAACATAACATCATGTGCGAGTAATAGAGGGGAGTGGCAAGAAAAGGCAGAGGCCAAAAATTTAATAAGCAGAGTGCAGGGGAAAGTCCAGTTACCTAACCAGGTGATACACAACAGGGATACTCTTTACCACCCATAGCCATGTACCTCTGTTCTTGAGCGCTGGATTGGTGCAAAGCAAGAATACTCGCACAAACGACTTGAGCACGATACTTGAAATCCCATCCACATCGAGAGTTTGCTGACTACATTGTGCAAGGCCTGGGGGGTGGGTTTAGGATCGGCTTCAACTATCCTTGGCATACTTGCAAGAGCATGCTACAACATGCCATCAGCACTGGAGAAATGTCAGGTAGTAAGGGAATACCTGGTGAAGGGATAGTCTGGGATCTTTAGAACCCCCAGCAACGCATACCATGGTGCATATCAGTCACTTCAGAGTGATCCCTAAGGGCGACATGGGAAAGTGGCAATTGAAGTAGACCTAACATCCAAGAGTGTAAAGTATAAAATTACTGTTTCAGAACAACTAGGCACATTGTCATATTTCAGTCGATGATGCAATCCTTGGAAGAGGGAGGGACTCGTTATAGCCAAGGTCGACATTTGTATTGCAGACAGAATTGTGCTTGTACACCCAGAACACGGGAACTACTTGGAATGTCTTGGGAAGGTGCTCTTTATGTATATATACACGGTGCTACCGTTCAGCCTAAGATCAGCCCCAAATATAATGTGTGGTGGCAGATGTGGTCGAAGGGTGTGCAAGGTAGGCAAGCACAACCCACCTGATCATGCAGCTTGAAGGGAAGGTTCACAACCCACTTGATCATGCAGCTTGAAGGGAAGGTTCACAACCCACTGATCATGCAGCTTCAAGAAGGGAAGTTCCACAATCCACCTGTCATGCATCTAAACCATGAAATCAAAATATTCATCCAGCATAACGCTAAGTTTGGAACAGTTTTAATTGATCTCACTGCTACATACGACACCATGTTTTTCCAGGCTCTGCCAATTCAATCCCATTGTAAAATTGGTTAGAATTAGCAAGCTGCTTGTGCAGGGCCTCGTATTTACTCGAAACATTCAGACGGGAACAGAGTTCAAATATAGTATCCTTGCTTTATGCTCAGTGCTGGTACCAACTTGTATACAGCTGACATTTCCCATAATGTCTCTTCAGAACATCTATGCCAATGATACTGAACCTGGTTTCGCTAACAAGGCTTTTTTAAATCAATTTAGGAAACTGACCTCTCTATAAGTGGGGGGAGTCTAATAATTCGTGGTTTTTAATCAATTAAAAAAAAGAAATCATAACTATTTAATGCTCAAACCATTTAAAAGATTATGGTCTCAAAATGTAGCCCATTCTAGATGCTTTACAATTAAAATGTAGCCCATTCTAGATGCTTTCCAATTGCATTAGAATAATGGTATTGCAATAAACTATGGCTGAAATATGGCAAAGGTCCTTAAAATGTTTATAAACACTCCTGTTGTGATATTAGAGTGATCACAGATGCATGTTTTGAATAGTTTTCTTGGATTTTTTTAATTTCATTTTTGTGCTGTCAGACTTGACTATATCTCATCAGAAAATGACTGGATTGGGGGGAAAACTATTTAAAACACAGAGCAATGCACGTAATATTATGAAAGCTCTTGCATTGTCACTTGCGTTTGTAGTAAATAATTTTTTTATATTATTATAAAAATTATTTACTACAGACAAAAATTGAATGAGTTACACGGTTTTATGTGATGGGTCTCTTCTACCGACGACAACTGGAATGCTTAGTAGCATTAGAAATTGCACTGGAGAGGTGTGATCAAAGTTGAAAACTGAGAAAGAACAACGTGGTGTGCGCAGGAGCAGACTTTTATACCCCCCTTTGCACAGATAGCGTAGAAATGACGGAATAGCACTGAATGATATTTTAGCCAAGTTTCAAGTCTTGGCCATTGGTTATTGTATTATTAACGATCCAACTTGCTGCGTTATTCAAGCTTCTTATCGCACAGAGGTGTGCGATGAAATGGGAGGATAAAAAGTATAATAACTCAAGAATGGTTGACAATAAAGTGTTGAAACTTGAAATATAGCTAGTTTAATAGTGAAGGTATAGAATGGCGGAAAGAAAATAATAATAATAAGGTATACTCCCCCCTAACAGATACTTCCATCAGTGGGCACTTAAAAAAAATGTGCTGGCCCAGCATAATCCTCTGCTTTCTATGCTAAACAAAATCTAGCTCTATATCCTCTAAATGCTCAAAGCTAAGTTTATGAAACAACACTAACCTACTTCAGAGTTTTGTTTCACCACAGCCTGATGTTTACACACCACATCAAGATGTAACACTTGATCCCAAGCACATGTCAAAATCTCTTGTGAGCTTCACCACCTTCCACACATCTGCACTCATTCTTGCCTTTACAATTACTGAATATGCAGCACTTGTCTGGAACCACAGAATATATACCAAGTTCTTATGTGCTCATCAATAATGCCATGAGAGATTCATCTTGGGAGCCATAGCACCAACCAAGTTACTTCCACTGAGGCATTTAGTGCAACAAGCTGACAAGGCAAAGAAATAGACAGTATTTTTCTCTGCCCAGAAGATAACACTACTCATGTGATTTCCTGGAAGCTTTTTGCTAACCAAGCAGAGCAACTTATTGCTGCTAATTCACCTCCTTCTTGTGCATCAGATGAGCAACACGAAAGGACTGCACCATCATGTCCAGAACCTTCTAATGGTCTTATCAGGGTGGCAGTTACCAAGAAAAGTAAGGGTGCAACTCGATCTATTCCATTCTGGCTGGTATAGTAACAGAGATGTTCTGAGAAAGTTTGGCTGAGAGACTTTTGACACCTGTGAGTGTGTCCCCCCCCCCTTGAAACTGTGTACCATCTAATCTCTGTTCAAGTTTCCCAATGGAATATGAACCTTGATGGCTAGAGCAAATCAACCTCTGAGTTTGATGTTTTAATGGAAGGAAAAATCATATGAAGGTAGACAACTTCCTCTAAATTCACGGTTCAGGCAGACAACAAATAACAAAAAGATTATGCATTCAGTGGCATTCAGTGGCACGAGATGAGGTATTAATACCTGGGAAGATTGATACCAGCAGCATACTCACCACATTGATAGCTGCAAATACACCATTGATAAGCAGATTCTGTAGTAATGGGGCAGGAAGCACTCTTCCTAAAATATCCAGAGCAAGTGTTTAGCTGATCAACTTCATACTGTTTGATTTGCCAATGTTCAGTGTGTAGTGTACAAATCCATTTTCAGACAATCCACATGCACAAAACTGACTTGCAAAACACTGATGGTTGTTGTTGTAAGCTGTCATAAAAGGGGCCATCCATCATTTTGATGGGATAGGTTAATCCATAACTCAGTCAACCTAATTCTCATTCCCATCTCACGCACGACTAGCTTCAAGGTCACCCTACACATCCAGCATGAGTGACTACCTGCCTTCAACCTTGCTCTCATTGCCAGCATGAGTGACCACCTGCATTCAACCTTACTCTCACACCCAGCTTATGTGAACACCTATATAGCTGTGTAGCCCCATCCCTTCCTTACGCTATTAATGTGTTGCACAACCACTGATAACATTCCCAGCATATAGAAACTTCAAGTATTTTAATATAGCTTTACCATACTTTTCCAGATTTGTTTATATTATACAAGTCCACCAAACCCGCAGGCAATAATCAACAGACAAAACTTCCCTATTTTCAGCCAAGTTTCTGAGACAGTCCTCCTTGGCTTAGGTCTGTCTAGCAAGATAAGCTCTAGTCACACATTAAAAATATTCCTGTTCAAAGTCAAACCTTCACTTAGATAAAGCTTACACTCCATCTGTCCATGCTTCATAGCTGACAAGTATGGGTGGTGAATTTTAATTCTGACTTAGCCGCTCTGTTCATCAAACAATCAAGCTATGAACATGTTTGCTATATTGGAAATGATAATCATGGTACATTGTCATGCTAAATTGGAAATAATAGTAGTCAATATCTGAAATAGTTCTCATCTTGCACCAGTTTGGAATCTGTAATAATCTTAACTACTACTCATCTACAATCGGATCACCCTCAATAATTTACAGTGGGACTTCAACTATACCAACTAAACTTTGGACTTTGGGCAGGACAATGGGATATTAAGATCTCAAGCTAAAACAATTATCATCTGCATTGCAACTTCTCTCACCACTCAATGCCTGGCATTATTTACTAGTAGAATGAATTACATTGTTGATCAATCTTTGTAATCCAACTAACCTATGAGGATTTAAAAAAAAAGGAAAAAATTTAAACCTACTTTTATAAATCAATAGCTATGGTTTGTGCACACACAGGAAGAATGTTAGCTTCTAGAAGTGCTACAAATATTCTCCAGAAATTTGAAGTTCAGAGAAGTGAACTGCATAATGATATCTTGCGTAATAGCTGGCTTTCACAATTGCTTAACTGTTAGTGTTTGGCTGTATAAGCTTGATAGGCTCTTACAAAAACGGCCTAGCAATCTCATTATTGTTTGTTTTCTCATCAGAAGTGAATTATATTGTTTCACGGTCAGTTGCATAACTAAAACATAATTGGTAGAACATAGGTTCTACAAAAATTAACATGAAATATTTTCCTTAATTAAAAAAAGTATTCCAGATTTACTCTATTAATAATAACTAGCCGATTCCCTCAAAAACTCGGCAGATATTTACTTCCTCTCAGGGCTGTACTCTGATTGTAGGGATGAGCATAAGCTAGCTGCTCACCTGTGGCTTGCCACACTGTTTGTGTTGACATCATTTCTCTTGTGGGTGAATCGCTTGCTGGCTGAGGACGTGCTTCAAACTCTAGCCGTGTCCAGGCTCGGCTCAGAGAATAGGATCCCTCCTTCTGAATCTACTCGACCCCTCTTCGACTGCTGTAGGAAGCAATGCTATCTTGTGCCTAGGTTGCCATTGTTTCATTGTTGCAGATATTAATGGAACTTTTTGGACTTGACTCGATATAATTTAACTGTTTTATGTTAAAAAAAATTGTTTGCTAGCGTTGTTTTCATAATTTTTTTGTTGTATTTATGTGTTTTGTTTTATATATGTGTATTCCCAAACAAAATGGCTATGACATAAACTGCCATGCTGTTTCAATGTGTATGACCACCAAAATGTAAAAATTTAACCATTTTGAATGACTAACCTGTCTACATCATGAAATCTACCTTAAATTTTTGTGGTGTGAATCCTACTAACAGATGGAAAAGGAAGAGAGATAGACAAACAAACAAACTGGAATGAAAATATTACCTCCTCATTAGAGGTACAACCAACAAGTAAAGTGAGCCCTCAAGGGGTGTTGGATAGAAAACTTAGTTTTGCATATCTATTTATCAATGCACCATTTCCCCCATAAAAACTGGTAAACCATCTTAAATCAAGTTTATGTAAACCAGAAATGTTCTTCATAGTGAAGAGAAATCGAGAAAGGGGCAACGGATTCCAAACTAGAGGAAAGAAAACTAGCTGAACAGAAGTGACAATGGGATGAATGGTTAATAGATGACTGGAAAGGTTCAGGGAATTTAATTTTTACTTCTACTCAATTCATCAGCATGCTCTAGCTATGAAGATGCATACTGCCTTGAATAAAACATGTTTGCTAAACTGGAAATAATTGTAACACCATAATATCTGAGCGGCTCTTGCATACATGTATATACTAAAACCATAGCTTTGTGTAATTGATATTTCCAACAGCATATATATATAGCTAGCTGATTATTGGTCTGCATGATAATGAAAGAGTACAGAAAAGGAGAGGAAAGGTCAAAATGACTATTTATTAACATGCTTGAGCTGTAGAAAAGGGTTATGTCATTTTTGTCATGATGCAGATACTATTATCAATCTTGGTAGGGTCAAGACAATACTGCTACTCTCTATGGAAAGTGAACTAGGTATTAGAGAAAAATTGTGCTAATGCACAGTTCTTATCCACCTCCGCATGAGTTTCTCTGAGAATTCCAGCAGAAAGCATTGTTTGAAACCTCTCTCTTAGTATATTGTAAGGAAGTTTCTTCCAAGTACTCTTAAAAAACCCTCCCTCAAGGCCAAAATCCACATTGAGAATGTCATTGTAATTTCTTTATGTCAACTGCGAGTTAATTTATAACTATGATTTTGAACAGGAATATTTTTAATGTGAAGCTAGTTTATCTTGTTAAATGCATGACAATAAGGAGATACATTAATTGTCCCAGAGACTTGCTAGAAATAGCCGGTTTCTGTCTGCTGATTTGAGTTAAATGCTAGTTTTAATTCCTAACTGATATTGTTGGTGAGTTTGGTGGAGTTCATAATTTATAAGTTATACGTATCTGAAAGGGTTGGTATTAATAAAACAGAGCTATGTTTATAAAGAAGCTAATGTTGTTCAATACACAGTAGATTTACTCTGGAAGCCACATGTATGAATATGCACTTATATCGATATCTAGTTATTTGAAATATACTAGTAGCTACATATAAGTAATGAATGCCAGGCACTGAGTGGCAAATGAAGCTGCAATGGAGAGGGCTAATAAATAAATACCAATTGTTTTTGCTTGAGAACCTATTACAATTGCCTTAGCTATTGTCCTTCACTAAGTATTAACAAGATAGACAGATGGAGTGTAGACTTTTACTTGAGCCTAAGGAGGGTTCTTGTCATTGACCACTAGCAATGAAGGTAAGAAATAGACAACTGATCATGAACAGGAATATTTTTTTAGGAATCCATAAACTCTCTCAGTGACTTAATTAAGTTTTGTCTGCTGAGTTAGGTTGATGCTAGTTCTAATTATATTGTTTGTAGGGTGTTGATACTTGATAAGCTAAATGAATCTGCAAAATTATGGTGGGTTAAAAATTTAATTTACAACACAAGTTTTCTCTTTATCTGTCCATGCCCTCATGCATGTACTTCCCCTCCCTCCTCCCAACTATTGATAGGTAAAACATGGTAAAATGTTTGTACATATATTATGCAACACACACACAAATATACATACTTGTCCAGATTTCAGATAACCAGATATCAGTACAACTGTGAATTCATACCTGTTGCTTCCAGAGTAAATCTACTATATATTGAACCATGTTGCATAGTTCTGTTTTCTGCATAGGCAGAACCATTCTCACTTGCCCATGCAACAAGTTTTCTTTTTTTCTAGTGGTGTTGTTATCTCATTCTATTTTTTTATGAAGACCCTTTCCCATTTAAATGAGCCCACATTATTTAAAATTGGTGTCTTGTTCCTATTTTTTACAGATGAACATTCAGTATACATAAATGGATATGATATGCATGGCATCACTTAGTTTTCCGTCCAACTCCCATGAGAGCTCCGTTTATTTGCCAATAAGATTCTCAGTGAATTCTCAGTTGATATAACTTAAAATTTATTATCTTTGTAGTCGACTAGATGCTCTCTTATAGTGTGCAACACTAGTGGAGTGCAACACTTACATAGTGTGCAACATTTACAGAGTGTGCAACATTTACAGAAGTTGGCTTATCTATGTAGCTATCAACTCCACCAAACCAACAGACAATATAAATTTGGAAGAAATAAAACCAGCATCAACTCAAATCATCTGACAAAACTTGGCTAAGTGTCAGCGACAGTGTATGAATTCCTTTACTATACTTCAACTCCAATCTAATAAGATAAACTGGGTACCTACACATAAAATTAATTGTGTTTAAAATGAATCATAAGAAGCTTTCTTAGGCTCTGGTAAAGCTTCCATACTCGATCCATCCATGTTTCAATAAAAGAAGGAGCATCACAAAAATCTGTCATTGACTACTTGAAGATTACTTTTGAAATCTAGATGCTTGAAAAAATTCAAATGGACACTAAAGTGTGAAAACTATACAATAGAGCACTTGAGTGCTGTGAGAGAGCTATATATAGCTACAAATCTCATCTGTAGCTGTAGATGCTGCACTGCTTGGGTCTAGAGCAACAATACTAGAAGGTTTTCCCCACATAGTCTTGATCGTCGCAGATACATGAATGCTTTGGAGAGCCATTATCAAACTCTGGTATACTTCTAATCACGAGATTGAATACCTGGTAAGAAAAAGTAATTTACCTTTTCATTTAGAAGGTCTTGATGGCTATTAGGAGGAACCTTAGATATAGTGCCTTGTAACGTTGAATGACTGTGGAGTGACTGTGAGCATATAGTGGCTGCAACAAAATAGCACGTCCCTATTGGAAGCTTGAAAGATATATCTTGAGGTGTTGGGATAAGCCTGGGCTGGAGTACACTTAAAAGAAGTTCCATATCACTGACTAGCTTGACTAGTATCTTCTGACTTTATGATACGACAATTGGGACAGTAAAAGGGTCACTTTGGCAATGTACCCATTGTTGATATACATCATCACAGTTATTGTGTTCTCTGCTGGTTTCTCTCTGGAAGAGGTGACACAGATGATTTATTTGCAAACAGGGACAGATATGGTTCGTTTCCTGGGTCTTGGTTTGTTAGCTTGTGCTTACCTGGTTGGGGCATTATTTGATGTGCACCTTTATCTGAGTGTTGGGTTGTTGGTCACACTTTAGTGTCCATTTGAAGTTCAAGCTTTTTGATGTCATAGGCAAATTTCAAAGCTTGGCTAAGGGGGGGGGTGGGGGTCGCTGGTATTTTTTAAATATTTTTAAAAACTTGTGGTTACAACTTTAGAGCTCCATAGATTCTGCAAACTTCATGATATGGACTTGATATATAGCTCAAAAGATAGGTCTCTCTGTGTGCTCTCTTTTGATACTAAAATATGTTTCATAGGTATAACTATAGGCAATTACTAGACCCTAAAGTCAAAAACCAGAATCGCTCCAACCTCCACAAAAATAACTCAAGATTGCGAGTGGAAGCTCGCACCTTGAATAGGCGTTAAAAATTTATTACCCCGCGGGTGGAAAATTGAGGGCGTTGAAAATCAACGCCTTCAATTTTGCACATACGTGTCTGACCAGGTAATAAATTTTTCAAAAAGGTGATTGCGTGCGCCACTCTCAATTTTTTGTGCACTTAGTTATTTTTGTGGAGGTTTGAGCGATTCTGGTTTTTGAGGTCCCTCCACTTTAGGGTCTAGTAATTGCCTATAGTTATACCTATGAAACATATTTTAGTATAAAAAGAGAGCACACAGAGAGATCTATCTTTTGAGCTATATATTAAGTCCATACCATGAAGTTTGCAGAATCTATGGAGCTCTAAATATGTATAATATTATAACCACAAGTAAAAAAAACAAAACAAACAAAATACCAACGACCCCTCCATTTGACATTTATAGAAACATGGACCGATGGAGTGTAGAAACTTTACCAAAGCTTCTTGGTCATGGATGATGCCAAGCGCTAGCAATAGCAATGAAGGTTTGAAAAAGGCAATGAAATTAATGTGTAGCTAGTTAGGCATGGAGATAAGGCAATTCATAAGCTCTCTCAAAGACTTAGCTGTATAGAAGTAACAAGCAGTGTTGCCATAATTTTTTTGGTAATTTCCAAATTACTCTCCTGTGTTATCAATTTTTTTTGGCAACAACAAATCCAAACAAAATCCAAACAACAATTTCATGAGAAATAACATACTAAAGTGTGTTCATAGAATTTACACATGTCTTTAATAGTTCAGTGTTTGGTTTAAATTCATAGCATTTTTGAGGAACATTGAATTGCACTGTTAAAAGTGAATATAATGTAGAAATTCATTGTCTGTTTCTGTGCTTCGTTTTGTTGAAACTAATGTGGCTGAATAAACGTTCAGTATCAGCATTGTCATGGGGTATAACTAGAATGGCTTTTGCGAGTTTTGCCAATGTGGAGTAGCGATACTCAGTTTCCAAGCAGTCTTTGATTTGGCTGATTGCCTGCCAATACTTATCCACCTCTGTGATGGCCGTGACTTTAGGAGGTAATGGTGATGTGCAGAAATCCATAAATTCCTCTTGAAGGCTGGGTTTGTCACCAACTTGAACTACCTGAGGAACACACTCTGCAGCAGCAAGCACCTGACCAGCCATACTGTAATTGTTGTAAGCCTGGTTGAAGCAATTTGAGATTGGAGAGTAACTTGTGACTCATAGGTAATTGTTTGACAGCTCCCTTGGCTGCAGCAATCAACCAAGCTTGGATAGTCTCCTTACATTTTCTCACACCTTCAGATGATAATCCATCCTCTTGTTCAAGGTGTGATAGTGTGTTGTGACCTACGAAAATTTCGTGTAAAGGGCGATACTCCACACTAGTGAAACATGTTCAGCAGCACACACGTACTCAGAATTCATGAACCGCAACATAAATTTTCGTATTAAGCCATTGAGCTCTTGGTAGAGAACATGAAGAATTGGAGATTGCTGCTGCATGTACCTGTTGAAATTATTAACAATTGGTAATGCAGAACATGGAAAGAGCAAGTAAGCTTTGGTCAGAGGATGTTCAAGTACAATTTTTACTCTTCTAACTACTGCCTGCTTATCCTCAGTACTTAGAAAGTATGAGAGTAAGGCTTCATATTGCTCGATAAGACGATTTACACAAGCTTCAAGGCTGAGCCATCGTGTTTGGCATGCTTTTAACAACTTGTGTGGCTTGCATTCCACAAAACTCTGAAATTCTTCAAACTGTCGCAGCCTCCTTGGGCTCTTCTGGAAATAATACCATACATCAATTGTCAGATCTTCCAATTCATCAGGAAAGACTTTGCAGGCCTCATTTGCTGCTATCTGACAATGACAATGAAGAGCAACTAAAGCTGGCTGCTTACATCGTAACCATGACATCACTGAATTTCGTGCTCCCAACATTACATTGGCCCCATCTGTACCTAATCCGACAAGATTATCATAAAGGAAGGTAGTGGATTCTTATCGATTGCGTTAAATAGCAGCTCTGCAGTTGCCCTCTCTACACTTTCTAGGGCAAAGAAGGCACATCTCACCTGTCCTTGGGTGTTATCGAAGAATCAAAGCATAATAGCAGCTTGTTGTGTGACCGTAATATTAGTTGTCTCATCAGTTTGGAGGCTGAAGTATTGAGTCTCTCTAACTGCTGCAGAAATGGTTTTCCAACAATCCTGGGCAATAACTTTCAACACAGCTGTTGCTTTATTACAACTGCACTTAAAATCTTTAGCAATAGAAGAATCAGGAAACATCAACTTAAATAGTTTGGTACACAATGATCTCCCAATTGAAAGGCAAGATGGTGCTCTCCAAGGAAATATGCGAAGAGTACTTCTGCATGGATTACAGAATCCTCTCTTATTGGCCAAAAGTAGGACTGTAGAGGCAGAGTACACACACACCATCTTTTTCTGAGTGTTTATGCAATTTCATTTCCTGATGTCTCCTGAGATCTCCAGTACCACCTTCCCAAGGCTTATATCACAAGAGCACTTCATACAGAAGGCAAAAGAAGATCCCTTTCTCGAAGTTGTGACTCATGGGAAAGTCTTTGCATACTGTCTACGATAGACACACAATCACTTTTTTGCAGACTTAGAAGACCTGATAGATGTAGAGATTTGACTGTCAATGTCAATTTGTGAAACCTCATTATCAGAGTCAGAATCCATATCTGAAGAATCTTCTTCTGGTAACCTTGAAGTGCTGGATTCTGAAGATGCCATAGATAACTCCCTCTGACATTCACTGTAAAAGATTCTAACTCTTGCAAAAATTAGGCTTTAAATACCAACCAGATAGCTCATGCATGAGCATGCACATAAATCAAAGGGTTCTGGCTCTGCAGGCATATTCATGCACAGACCTGGGTGAACACAGTGCACAGACCAGGTGACCACATAATAACACAGGACAGTGCAGAAATATACCTGCACAGACCAAGTGACCACATGAATATTCCTGCACAGACCAGGTTACCACAAAATGAGCACACTCAGCTAATACCACAGAGAGTGGTTTTGAAATAGGCTGCACATGGTCTGATATGCATGAAATGTCAAATCTAATGATGAAAAATCCAAACATTTATTGATAAAATCCAAACAGAAAAATTAAGGGCAAACAGTTTTAGACAATACTAACTAAACTATAGACCTATATGTATGCATATCACTACGTAGAACCCTTTACCTTGACGATCCCTTACCATGCGCATGTCTATTCACATACAGTCAGTTCTGCATACATCTCTTACATGCAACTTGTTTTATCAATCCTGTTACATCCTTTGTTAAGAGACGGCGCAACGCGCTTGACTATGTATGCAGAACTCACTGATAGCATCTTATAACTACCACACCTCACCAGCAAGAGTGCTGGCTGGAGGATAGAGAGTTTTTCTATTTGGAGCCCACCACATGGCAGTAAACTGTCCCTACCCGGGCTGTGACTTCGCTACCACAGATGGACTGGCCCCAGCAGTGGTAGCTGCCCTCCTCAATGGACATATGCTGGTCCACAGCCGGACTGCCAGAATCAAGCCGACCCCAGTCCGCCGACCAGAGATCGCGGCTGGGGGGACCACAGAAGGATGGCACTACTTTTTAACCAGATGGAGGGCCTACTCCTTGGCCGTTCGTCTGGTAGGCACGGACATCCCGATCCAACTGCTCGAGTGCCGCGACCCGAAACTCCGCCGCGATGTCACCCGCAACATCGTCGACACCGTACCAATCGAGATGCACTCTGAGGCCGACCTCCTCGAGGCGATCAAAGCCCTGGCCGTCCAGGAAGAGAACCCGAAGGTGGCCCGTGTTGCCCTCTCCCGGATGGTCCAGGATCGAGGTGAGACAATCAGATCGTTTGCAGCTCGACTTCGCGGCCAGGCTGAGGTGTGCCGATTTGTGATGAAATGCACCGGCTGCGAAGTCCTGAACAACCAGGGCGAGCAGAGGGTGGCAGACCAACTCTGCATTGGGCTGGCCGACCAAGACATCCAGGAAGATCTCCTGAAGGACCACAACCAGGCCATGACCGTGGAGGAAACCATACGGTTTGTCGAGGTGAGGGCCGCAGGCAAGCGATCTGCGGTCACCATAACCACACCCACCTCGGCAGACGCCATCCACGAGGGGACCGACCAGGAGGACGCTCTACCAAGCGGCCACAGGCAGCAGCAACGCCAGCTGACGCCTCGCCCATCACCAAGGCCCACACCTACCAAACCCGGCCGCCCGCGGAACCTCACACCTCGGGCACAACCACGGAACCAGCCCAACCCGAACAAAGGGCAACCCACCGATACCAGGCCACACAACACCTCGAAGGCCACCTGCTGCTTTTGTGGCCACCAGGGCCACGGAGAGAGGGCACGCACGGCCATTAGGAGAACCCAGTGCCCCGCCTTCGGTTCCACCTGCTCCTCATGTACCCGCCCCAACCACTACGCACACCTGTGCTGGCAAACAACGACAGAGCAGGAGAGTGCCATAAATGAAAATATCCTCACCATGACAGAGGGCACCCTACCCCACCAGTCCTGGGACTCCTCAGCCGGCACATGGATCCAGCGGCGATCCCCACCCCAACCAAACCTGGAGGTGATGGTGTCCTCACACGCAGAGGACTTCAGGGCACATGGCCACACCCTCAGGGAGGAGTGCCACAACCTGCCCACAACTGCTCTCGCTGACACGGGATGTCAGAGCTGCCTGGCCGGACCAACACTCATGCAGGGCCTCAACCTCAGACACCACGACCTGATACCAGCCACTCTGGCGATGAACTCGGCCAGTGGCAATCCGCTACCTATCATAGGGGCAGCCCTACTAAGGATCAGGACCCGCCACTCCAACAAAGCGACCAGGCAGATGGTGTACTTCTCCCCACTAGCCACCAAACTTTATCTGAGCCTGGCAACTTGTACTGACCTTGGGCTGATCGCTAAGGGGTTCCCCTCTGTACGCCGACGCCACCTTCGGGGAACGGCACGGGTACATGGGCGACCCCTGATCAGCCACTGTCGCAAGTCCAGGACCTGCAGACCAGACCTGTGGACCTGCAGACCAGAACCAATCGACCTGTGAGCAGACCAGACATCCCACCCCAGATGAGCACCCCAGCGGACCTGCAGGCCAGACCCTCGGGACCCCACACTCCATCAGTGGTGAGCCAGCTCGCACACACCCCACCCAGACCCTGCTCATGCCCAACCAGGGCACCCCCCCCAGACAGACCCACCTCCCTGCCCTTCCCAGGTACGGAGGAAAACCGCCACAGGCTTGAGCGTCACTTGCTGGACTTATACTCAGCAAGTGCGTTCAATGTCTGTGAGCATCAGCCCCTCCCAATGATGTCTGGACCCCCCCTCTCCCTGAGCATCAACCCAACCGCCACCCCCAAGCCTTGCCACACCCCCATCCCCATCCATTGGCAGGATGAGGTGAAGGCAGGCCTTGATAGGGACGTCCGCCTTGGCGTGCTGGAGAAGGTCCCCCTGGGTACGCCCGTCACTTGGTGCCACCGTATGGTCATCTGCACCAAGAAGAACGGGTCGCTCAGGAGGACCATCAACTTCCAACCCCTAAACCAGCACGCCACGCGTGAGACCCACCACTGCCCCTCCCCGTTCCACCAAGCTCGAGCCATTCCACGCAACACCAAGAAAACCATCTTCGACGCGTGGAATGGCTACCACTCGGTGGCCCTCAACAAGACAGATAGACACTTTACCACCTTTATTACACCATGGGGAAGGTATAGGTATCTTACAGCACCCCAAGGCTACATCGCCTCGGGTGACGCCTACACGGCGCGGTATGACGCCCTCGTCGCCTCCGTGATGTCCAAAACCAAGTGCATCGACGATGCACTGCTCTGGTCGGACGACATCACGGGGGCCTTCCACCAGGCGACTGAGTGGCTCCACATATGCGCCGTGAATGGCATAACCTTGAACCCGCGCAAGTTCCACTTTGCTGAGGACACGGTGGAATTTGCCGGGTTCACAGTGACCCCCACCGAAGTTCGCCTAGCGGACAAGTTCCTCGTGTCGATTACCGACTTCCCGACACCCACCAGCATCACCGACATACGGGCCTGGTTTGGCCTTGTAAACCAGGTCTCGTACGCGTTCGCGATGACTGCTGCGATGCTCCCATTCAGAGCCTTGCTCAAGCCATCCACCCCTTTCGAATGGACGGACGAACTGGCCGAAGCATTCGCCACCTCCAAAATCCACATCTGCGAGCGCATCAAGGTCGGCGTCCAGATCTTCGACAAAGACCGTCCAACCTGCCTGGCCACGGATTGGAGCAAGAGCGGGATCGGATTCTGGCTGTTTCAAAAGCACTGCCAGTGCCCATCCCGTGACTTGTTCTGCTGCCAGGACGGTTGGCGTGTCACCCTGGTGGGCTCGCGGTTTACCCACTCAGCAGAGTCTCGCTACGCCCCGGTGGAGGGGGAGGCTCTGGCTGTGGCCGACGCGTTGGACAAGGCCCGACACTTCGTCCTCGGGTGCAAAGATCTCACCGTAGCGGTTGACCACAAACCGCTGCTGAAGCTCTTTGGAGATCGCTGCCTCGAGGACATCCCCAACCCCCGACTAAGGAACCTGAAGGAGAAGACCCTCCGTTACCGGTTCCGGATGGTGTACATCCCTGGCGTGAGAAACCATACCAGCGATGCTCTCTCACGCCACCCATCCGGAACACGGACACCTCCCAGATTTCACCTCCCCGATGATGTGGCAACCCCCGACCCAGCCTGCCCAGGAAGCCTCGACTACCCCGTTGACACCACTCACGCACTAGACGAGGACGACGGACTACCACTGGCTATCTGCGCAGCAACTTCTACCATCCCAATAGCTTGGGAACAGCTCCAGATTGCAACCACGTCAGACCCCACCATGCAGGACCTCATGTTTTACGTTGAGGAAGGACCACCAGTTGACAGGCACATGCTCCCCGCGAGCATCCGTGCCTTCTTCCCAATTCTACACGACATCACCATCATCGACGATGTCGTGTGCTACGGTGAGCGAATCGTCATTCCCACCTCCCTCCGACCTACGTGCCTGGCCGCCCTTCACGCCGCACACCAAGGGACAAGTGGCATGATAGCCAGAGCTACCTCATCGCTCTACTGGCCAGGCCTGACCGCTGACATCGCCGCCACAAGAAACAGCTGTCCTGCGTGCAACAGCAACGCCCCATCCCAACCGGCTATGCCGTCAACTACACCCGAGGAGCCAGAGTATCCCTTCCAGCACATCTGTGCGGATTTCTTCCACCACGAGGGATCCGCATACCTTGTACTGGTCGACCGATACTCTGGCTGGCCAATCGTCGCCCCCGCCACCAATGGAGCCACAGGACTCGCCAGCATCCTGCGGGACACATTCGCTACTTTCGGGATCCCCGCCACACTGACATCGGATGGCGGACCCGAATTTGCTGCCCACTCCACCAGGGAGCTTCTGACCTGCTGGGGCGTACACCACCGAGTCTCTTCAGCCTACAACCCTCACTCCAACAATCGGGCGGAGACCGGGGTAAAGACCATCAAGCGACTGATCGCGGGCAACACTGGCCCGGGCGGATCCCTCCAGACGGCATTCTTCAAGGCCCTGCTCATTTACAGGAACTGCCCCAGCCCGGACACAAAGATGTCCCCAGCGATATGCCTCTTCGGCCGCCCCACCAGGGACCTGCTCCCCAACATCCCGGCCCGACTCAAACCATCCCAGGAAACACCCGACCGACTCCAGCACCGAGACCAAGCCCTTTCCCGCCGACAGACACTTGGCCGCGCCCGGTGGGACGAGCACACCCACGGCCTCTCCCCCCTTCGTTGTGGTGACAGAGTATTCGTCCAAAACCAGACAGGCCGTCACCCAACGAAATGGGACAAGACCGGAGTCGTCGTGGAGGTGCTCCAGTTCCACCAATACCAAGTGCGGATGGATGGAAACGGCAGGCTGACCAAGAGAAACCGCCAATTTCTCCGCAGACAGAGCAACAAACCCCCCCCACCCGACCACCCTTTCCAGCGACGCCTGCCAGACCAGATATACCCTGTGCGACCACTACCGAATCCAACCCAACCCACCCATAACCCACTAACCCCAATCACTATGCCACCTACCCCCCTACCCCCCCCCTGCCTCAGATCCAACCCCAACCACCGATGCACCCTCCAGACCCGACGCCCCAGACCAAAGTCAACACACCCGTGCGCACTCCGGACCCGACGCCGGACCAACTTGTACCACCCTTCATCACACCTGCCAACCAGCGGTCATACGCGGCAGTGACCGGCACCCCAACCCCACCCCTGCGTCGAATACAACCTGACCCTGGAAACCTGGCCAGGACCCCAACCCCCGCCCTACCCGAGACTCCCACCCCTACCCCCGAACCCAGAAGAAGCAAGCGAGGCCCGAAGCCCATCCTACGCTATGGACAGTCAGTCCCCCTGACGTCGGACTTGGGGGGAGATAGACAATACTAACTAAACTATAGACCTATATGTATGCATATCACTACGTAGAACCCTTTACCTTGACGATCCCTTACCATGCGCATGTCTATTCACATACAGTCAGTTCTGCATACATCTCTTACATGCAACTTGTTTTATCAATCCTGTTACATCCTTTGTTAAGAGACGGCGCAACGCGCTTGACTAAGTTTGGATAAAATCCAACACTATGGCAACACAGCATGTTTTGTCTGCTGATTTGAGATGATGCTGGTTTAAATTCCAAATTTATCTTGGCTGTGGGCTTGGTGGAGTTGATAATAAGTCAAACAAATATGTAAAGTCATGTTGGCTTGATAATAGAAAATTGCTAGATAATGGTAAAACATGATTGCCATTGCATCAGTATTCATGTGTCAAGTTATGATTTAATCGAGCTTGTTAGGCTAAAACACAAGTTCTCATTTGCCCTCATGTGCCTCCTCTCTCTCCTCTCAAGTGTTTGTAAAAGACTGGTAATACAACTTAACAATTTTTTCCCCCCCCACACACACACACACACACAGCCAGTGCAGGATATAGTCATCATTATTTCCAGTTGATAAAGACAAAATGAGCATTCATGACAAACTATATACACAGAAGCCTGCTTGTAACTTTTGGGTAAGATTCCCTGGGAAATGAAAATGTCATTTTGTCACAATTGCTCACTATAATTAAGCTGATTTCAGATAACAGATACCAAATGATGTGCATGGCATGAACGTTTAGAACTATTTCTCTCTATATATATAATAAATAAATAAATAATAAAAAAATAATAATAATGATAATAATAATAAGGTTAGTTATATTATGTTTGTCAAACAATACAATATTGAGGGACAAACAATACAAATTTAATGAAAAATTATTAATGGGAAAGTGTCAGATGCCCGTGCTGCCCAGTACAGATGTGCAGTTCCCCCACTGGACCGCCACGGATAGTCTCTATATAGTAACATCGTATGGATGCCATGTTCCATTTTGATCAATTGCAAACTCATGGTTCAGAAAATTGGGACTGGGATGCAAATACACGGACTAAAGCTCAAGGATTTTTACACTCCTTAACTTCTGGTAGAACTATAATAGTGAATAATACAGTAACTAGCCAATACGTAAGGCGACCCCGTACCGGGCGAACCCTGAACTCATAGGTAATTACATTGTGACCCCTTACCAGTTGTAATGTGCATTGTCATGCTCACTTGCTATAATTATTGTGCTGCTGCAAACAAGCTTAAGGCTTTATTCTTTATGCACATTACAACTCGAGTCTGATAGCAGAGGCCCAAAAAGAGTTAGTGGACGCTAGGCTGACGCCTCAGCCCAAGGGAGAAGGCTCCAGGAGAGAAGTTACGGAACTCCAATTAGAGCGCACCATCTTGTGATAATGCCTATCATCAGATGCCCCGTCGAAGGCTGCGACTACAGGACCCCGGACGGAGAGGCAATAGTAGGAGTAGCACTCCTCAATGCCCACACCATCGACCACCAGGCGCCAAGGCAGGCAGCCAGGGCAGAGAAGGTCAAGAGACCGGAGGTGTCATCATCAGGAACCACAGAAGACTGGGTCTACTTTCAGTCAAGATGGGGAGACTACGTCAGAGCCACCAGGCTGACAGGCCCCGACCTGATACTCCAACTGCTCGAATGTTGCGATGAGCAACTAAGAAGAGATCTCACCCGAAACGCAGGGGGGACGCTCACAGGAGGCACAGAGGAGCGAGTACTGGAGGCCATGAGGGCCCTTGCCGTCCGAGAAGAGAATGTGATGGTCGCCCGAGTCACACTTCACCACATGAAGCAAGACAGAGACGAGCCCGTCAGAGCATTTGCGGCAAGGCTGAAGGGACAAGCTGGAATATGTAAGTATACTAAGGCATGCCCGGGGTGTAACCATGAAGTCTCGTATGCCGAGGCCATACTCACCGACGTGTTGTGTAGAGGTATCGCGGATAGCGAGATACAAGTGGATCTGCTGGGGGACGCGAACCAAGACATGACACTAGAGCAGGTTACAAGGTTCGTGGAGGCCAAAGAGGCCGGTAGACTGGCCGACCCACAGTCGGCAGAAGCGATAGGGAGCTCGTACAGACGGCAGAGTAAACCAAACCCCCAAACAACCACGCCCCCCAATCCCGAGGCACCCTACCAGAAAAGGAGGAATTCACCACCCCTGCCACCCAACTCAGAGACATGCTCATATTGTGGCACCAAGGGACATGGAAATAAATCCCCCACCAGGGTGAGAAGACAAGAATGCCCAGCATTTAACACCAAATGTGACAACTGCGGTCGCGAACACCACTTCAGCAGAATGTGTAGGAACAAGGACAACCAACGGGCCCCTACCGGAGGCAACCAACGACCCTCTACCAGAGGCCAATACGAGAATGCCCTATCCGATATGGTCTGTCTAGTGACCTCAACACAGGGATCGACGACAATCGACCACCACACCTACAACAGAGCAACACGCTCGTGGCACAAGAAGCCATCAAGGCCACAACCATACGTCACCCTGACAGTGGAGACCCAGCCAGAGGATTACACCCATCTGGGTCAACAGCTGAAGATCCCCAAAAAGAGTTTCACCACACAAGCCATGGCCGACACAGGCTGCCAGAGCTGCCTGGCTAGCACCGCCACCATGAAGAAACTGGGACTCACACCCAAGAAGCTCCTACCCGTCAGTCTCAGGATGCGCGCTGCCAACAACAGCCAAATCAACATCCGAGGCGCCATTCTCGTCAAGATGACAGAACCACAGGGCAAGAGATCCACCAAGCAGATGATATACATCACTGACCACGTGGACAAGCTCTTCCTGAGTCAGGAAGCCTGCGCTGACCTAGGGATCATCCCCACGGGATTCCCCACGACAAAATGTGACACCACAGAGACAGCAGCCGCCTCCGACCAGGACACATCAGTACCACCGGAAGCATCAAAGCACTGCTCGTGCCCACGTCGCACCACCCCACCCCCAAAGCTCAGCGAGTCACCCATACCCACTACGCCAGGAAACAGAAGCAAAATCGAGGCATTCCTCCTTCAGCGGTACAAGGCCAGTACGTTCAATACCTGTGAACACCAACCCCTACCCCTGATGGACGGACCCCCCATGCGGCTCATGATTGATCCAAACGCCACACCAACAGCCCACCACTCTCCCATCCCAGTCCCACTACACTGGCAAGAGGAAGTGAAGGCAGGCCTGGACAGGGACGTGCGCCTGGGAGTGCTGGAGCCAGTACCCGTGGGTGAACCAGTCACCTGGTGCCACAGGATGGTCACATGCGCCAAGAAGAATGGTTCTCTTCGACGCACAATCGACCTCCAGCCCCTAAATGCCCATGCAACCAGGGAAACCCATCACACCCAGTCACCATTCCATCAAGCCAGAGCCGTACCACAAGACACAAGAAAGACAGTCTTTGACGCATGGAACGGATACCACTCAGTCGCTCTCCATCCTGACGACCGTCACTTCACCACCTTCATCACACCCTGGGGCAGATACAGATACAAGACAGCCCCCCAGGGCTATATCGCTTCCGGCGACGGATACACCCGCCGCTACGACGAGATTGTCTCTCACATACCCCAGAAGACGAAGTGCATTGACGACACACTCCTGTGGTCCTCCACCATCGCCGACAGCTTCATGCAAGCCCAAGAGTGGCTAGACATCTGCGGCAGACACGGCATCACACTCAACCCCAGCAAATTCAGATTTGCGATGGAAACCGTGGAATTTGCAGGCTTCGAGATTACAGACGACAGAGTAAGACCATGCAAGAAGTACACAAAGGCAATCTCTGACTTCCCAACCCCCACATCACTCACAGATGTACGATCGTGGTTCGGTCTGATAAACCAAGTGGCATATGCCTTCAGCATGACAGACATCATGCTACCATTCCGGACACTGCTCAAACCAACAGTGCCCTTTGAGTGGACAGACGCCCTTCAGCAAGCATTCGACAGCTCGAAACTGGCCATCATCGCCGAGATCGAAAATGGAGTCACAATCTGCGACAAGACAAAGCCCACATGCCTTGCCACAGACTGGTCCAAGCAAGGAATAGGATACTGGTTGTTCCAGAAACACTGCCAGTGCCCATCCACAGACCTGTTCTGCTGCAAGGAGGGATGGAAAATCACCCTGGTTGGCAGCAGATTTACCCACCCAGCAGAGTCACGCTATGCCCCCATCGAAGGAGAAGCACTGGCAGTAGCAGACGCTCTAGACAAGGCTCGCCACTTTGTCCTGGGCTGCCACGACCTCACCATTGCAGTCGATCATCGCCCACTCTTAAAGATCTTCGGCGACCGCTCGCTAGACATCAGCAACACCCGCCTGAGGAACCTCAAAGAGAAAACACTCAGATACAGATTCAAAATGGTACACATCCCAGGAGTGAAGAACAGAGCCCCTGACACCCTGTCTCGCCACCCCACTGGAGACCCCTCACCAGATAGACTACATCTCCAAGATGACGTCAGCGGAGTCTTGCACATGACTCAGCCTCAGATACGCATCCCAGACCACATACTGGCAGGACCACACAGTGTCCACTCCGAGATCAGCCAAACCACGGATGATTCAGAAACCCTACTACGGGAATCGATGATATCCACCCTGGACACCATATCTACCCTAGACGCCACATCAGTGGTCACATGGGAAGAAGTCCAGACAGCTACCTCTTCGGACCCAAGCATGACCATGCTCCTGGAAGCAGTCGAGGAGGGCCTCCCAGAGTCAAGACTCCAGATGCCCCCTGACATCAGGCAGTTTCACAATATCAAACAACATCTATACTCGGTCGATGGTGTAATCATTTACAAAGACCGTATAGTAATCCCACCCACCCTCAGACAGACATGTCTAAAGTCGCTACATGCTGCCCACCAGGGCACATCTACAATGATAGCCAAAGCTGAATCGTCGATCTTCTGGCCAGGCATTACCAAAGACATCCACCAGCAAAGAGCCACTTGCTCCACTTGCAACCGCATGTCGCCATCACAGCCAGCACAGCCACCGACCCCCCCAACTCAACCAGAATACCCGTTCCAATGCGTGTGCTCAGATTACTTCCACTACAAAGGACATGCATACCTGGTAATCGTAGACAGATACTCGAACTGGCCCATCGTTGAAAGAGCGATCAACGGGTCAAAAGGACTCATTGACATCCTCAGAAGCACATTTGCCACCTATGGCATCCCAGACGAGCTGGCTTCAGACGGGGGCCCAGAATTCATTGCCCACGACACTCAACGATTCCTGCAAGACTGGAGAGTTCATCACCGCCTCAGCTCAGTGGCATTTCCACACAGCAATTGCAGAGCAGAAGTAGCAGTCAAGACGGTGAAACGCCTCATATCCAACAACATAAAGACAGATGGCAGCCTCAACATAGACTCCTTCCAACGAGCCATGCTGCAGTACAGGAACTCACCTGACCCCGCCACCAAAGAGTCACCGGCATCCTGCCTGTTCGGCCACCAGACGAAAGACCTCATACCAATACTACGTGGCAAATACCTCCCACACAGAACGTGGCAGGAAAGCCAATCTCTGCGTGAACTGGCACTCCGCCAAAGAAACAGCCTGGCACAAGAACGCTGGTCAGAACATACCAAGACCCTCACCCCACTCAAAGTAGGTGACAGGGTCAGACTACAAAATCAGACGGGGAATTTCCCAAACAAATGGGACAGAACGGGAACGGTGATAGAGGTGAAGCAGTTTCACCAGTATCGAATCAGAGTAGACGGAGCAGGGCGGGTCACCCTCAGGAACAGACAATTCCTGAGACGTTTCACCCCGGTAAACCCTCCGCCCACCAGAAGATCCATACTGGACGACATGGCCACCATCCCCAGGCCACTACCAACACCTCCCGTCACCACCAGAACCCCCGAGCCACCACCCACGCTCCAGGCTACCCCAGCCACCCCCCCACCACCAGCGATGGACATTCCCACCGCTACACCGGCCCAAACCCCCACACCACTGCTGCCAATGACGGACATTCCCACCACCACGCAGGCTGAGCCCTTCACACCACCTACCCCGTCCAGCCCTATGACACAGGCTGGGCCCCCCATACCACCTCCTCCGGCCCACCCCATCACTAGGGCCCCCACTATGACTCCTCCACGAGACACGGCCTCAAAGCGGCCACAACCACCGAGAAGATCCACAAGGGTCAGAAGACCACCCGACAGGCTGGCCATGAGGGTCAGAAGACCACCCGACAGGCTGTTCTGAAGACGAAAAGAAAACAAGCCTTTGCCCCCGTGGAACAAAGACTGGGGGGAGATAGTGAATAATACAGTAACTAGCCAATACGTAAGGCGACCCCGTACCGGGCGAACCCTGAACTCATAGGTAATTACATTGTGACCCCTTACCAGTTGTAATGTGCATTGTCATGCTCACTTGCTATAATTATTGTGCTGCTGCAAACAAGCTTAAGGCTTTATTCTTTATATAATTACCATAGTCATTCTAAATCGTGTTCTTGATTCAGTTAAAGGACTGAGTGCAAAGCTTCAAAAACGTGATAACGGATGTGGTTATGGCATATAAGTACATTGATCTTGCTAGAAGTGAGATTCATGATCTCAGAACTAACCTTGGCACAATTTGGAATGATTGGTACAGGAAAGCAGAAGTTATAGCGAAGAGTGTTGGGAGTGAATTAAAAGTACAGAGAATAACCACACACCAGCAACACCGCCTTAATACACCTTCTGAAAACACCAGTCAATACTTCAAAAGAACTATTTGTATCCCATTTATTGACAACTTTTCTCAGCGGTTGGATGAAAGATTTTCAACAGACAATGGCACTATACAGTCACTTTTGTCTCTTGTTCCAAAAGTAGTGGTCCGTCTCAATGATGGTGGTATGGATCTGCTGGTGGAAAAGCTACTTTTCTGGGAAAAACACTTTTCTTCTTCAATTTCACTAAGGAATGAACTAGTTCGTTGGAAGAGATATTGGGAAGAGGAAGAGAACAGAGATAACTTACCTGACAATCCAATTAATGTACCGATGTATGCTGATCCTGATATGTATATTTCCAAATTTGAGAGAGCTTGTTCTTGTTGGATGTACATCTCCAATCAGATCATGTGAGGCAGAGAGATCTTTCTCAGTAGTAAGACGCCTCGAGACACATTTACGTTCTACTATATATGAGTGAAGAGGCTTGCAAGCCTAGCACTGGTGGCTATGCATTATACCTGTAAACAATTAGAAACTGAAACTACCGTTCAGCATTTTATTCAGGCTCACCACAAAGAATGTTATTGTCTTATTTTAATACTACGAATGTTTGTCACTGAAACTATGTCAGATTCTTTTTTTTAATCACTATATTCCACTTGTTTGACTTACTTCTACAGTTACCACATGTATTATTGTTATGAAAACTTGTCACTGAAACTATACAAGTGATACTATTACCATAAACATAAGCAGTCACGTGATAATCCTGATCGACTTTTAAAGACATAACAGGAGGGAGGAAGAAGTGGGTTTTTTAAACCATAGACTTTGAACTTACAAAGTCCAGTATTGTAATGAACATCCAAATTTGGTTGTGTTCATTGTTATGGTGTTTACAAGCAACTTAATATATAACAGGCCTTGTGTTTTTGTTGGAGCACCTGGAACAATGAAAATCTTATAATTTTTGTTAGTAGCTATTTATATTAGATGCCTATCATTAATTTTATCTAAAAATAAACATATCTGATTCCAGAAAAATTTAAAAATAAATGTCTTGAAAGACTAATTACAATGAAAATGTTATATTATATAATGTTATATAAAGAGAATGTCCAATAACAAAACATAGTTGATGCTTTTGATATTTAAAAATGATCACTTAATATACAAATGAGGTTAATGACAAATTTCACTAACGCTCCAGCCCAAATGTCCAAGAATAAACCCCCCCTTACTGATACTCTAGATCTGCCCCTGCCAGGCACCAACAACAACTGGCTCTATACCAAGCACCACCAACAACTTGGACAGCCAGTAGAACCATCTTTTACCTGCCGCCAGAAAACCAATTTTGGTCACACGACACGCCAATGGAATGATCATGTGACTACCCTGGTTTCAGCCGGCAACGGCGGGGGAAAAAAAAGGGCTGCACTAAGGTCAAAGGGCTGGTCGTCATGATACGCCTTGGTAAAGGGTGTGGTCGTCATGATCCGCCTTGGTAAAGGGTCTGAGGACAAGACAAAAAAGGATTCCAACTCTCCAAAGCTTTTCCCAGATGGAAATTGAATCTACACAGTTGAAATCTGAAGTCATTAATGACAACACTAAGGTAGTTTAGGAATAGCACTATTTTACTACATATTTAGTTAGTTCAAGGAGCGTGGTAGTTCTAGACTACTTGTTTTGCTGGTTTATTGCTGGGTCTCCTGATCCGAACTAACATATCATCACGATATCTTGAGCACTAGTAGGCCTGATTAGGTCCAGTGCAATAGGTTAGATAGAACTGGGCAGTAGCCAGGCTTGGGGGGATGTGTAGAGTAATACAACCTAATTATAATCTGATGATGTAATGTTAATATTGTTGTAATGTCAGTCACTCTAAGGGATAACACGATTAATACATTATCTGACTTCCATAGTTTTTCGTAGGTTTTCCATATACACGTACCAGGTTTTGTTTAGGTGTTTGTGTTTGAGAGTGAGATGGTTCAGATGTCAGTTGACCCCAATAATGAATATAGGCTGCATGAGAGATACTTGAGTATTGTCATCTTCCATGGAGAAAAACTACCTGAGAATCGACATTTGTTCATGACAACTGAACTCGTCTCTACTCAGTAATCATTACACTACTCAGGAATCGTTGCTCACTCTGTAAGTGTTGCACTCTGAACTCTGTAGGCGTTGCACACACTGTAAGTGTTGCACTCTGTAAGTGTTGCACACTCTGTTAGTGTTGCACACTCTGTTAGTGTTGCACACTCTGTAAGTGTTGCACACTCTGTAAGCGTTGCACACTCTGTAGGTGTTGCACACTCTGTAAGTGTTGCATACTCTGTAAGTGTTGCACAGCACACTCTGTAAGTGTTGCACACTCTGTTAGTGTTGCACACTCTGTTAGTGTTGCACACTCTGTAAGTGTTGCACACTCTGTAGGTGTTGCACACTCTGTAAGTGTTGCATACTCTGTAAGTGTTGCACAGCACACTCTGTAAGTGTTGCACACTCTGTAAGTGTTGCACGCTGTAAGTGTTGCATACTCTGTAAGTGTTGCACAGCATACTCTGTAAGTGTTGCACACTCTGTAAGTGTTGCACAGCACACTCTGTTAGTGTTGCACACTCTGTAAGTGTTGCACACTCTGTAGGTGTTGCACACTCTGTAGGTGTTGCACACTCTGTAGGTGTTGCACACTCTGTAGGTGTTGCACACTCTGTAGGTGTTGCACACTGTAGGTGTTGCACACTCTGTTAGTGTTGCACACTCTGTAAGTGTTGCACACTGTAAGTGTTGCACACTCTGTAAGTGTTGCACACTCTGTAAGTGTTGCACACTCTGTAAGTGTTGCACACTCTGTTAGTGTTGCACACTCTGTTAGTGTTGCACACTCTGTTAGTGTTGCACACTCTGTTAGTGTTGCACTCTGTAAGCGTTGCACACTCTGTAGGTGTTGCACACTCTGTAAGTGTTGCACACTCTGTAGGTGTTGCACACTCTGTAAGTGTTGCATACTCTGTAAGTGTTGCACAGCACACTCTGTAAGTGTTGCACACTCTGTAAGTGTTGCACACTCTGTAAGTGTTGCACACACTGTAAGTGTTGCACACTCTGTAAGTGTTGCACACTCTGTTAGTGTTGCACACTCTGTAAGTGTTGCACACTCTGTAAGTGTTGCACACTCTGTAAGTGTTGCACACTCTGTAAGTGTTGCACACTCTGTAAGTGTTGCACACTCTGTAAGTGTTGCACACTCTGTAAGTGTTGCACACTCTGTAAGTGTTGCACTCTGTAAGTGTTGCACACTCTGTAAGTGTTGCACACTCTGTAAGTGTTGCACACTCTGTTAGTGTTGCACACTGTAAGTGTTGCACACTCTGTAAGTGTTGCACACTCTGTAAGTGTTGCACACTCTGTAAGTGTTGCACGCTCTGTAAGTGTTGCACACTCTGTAAGTGTTGCACACTCTGTTAGTGTTGCACACTCTGTAAGTGTTGCACACTCTGTAAGTGTTGTCATAGTTCTCCCCAGAGCATTTAACCCACTCACCGTCATAAGCATATATATACGTCCAAACCACATAATTATCGGTGAAAAATCATTAAAAAATCAATCGTTCGGTTGTAAATTAAGATATGAATATAAAAAAATAGCTCAATTCTTGCTCTACGTACGTGCCGAATATAAGAGCCGTACGGGTTCGGTAACTAAGGTAAAGTAAAATTGAAATCGCTGACCGTTCATAAGTTGGAAATGATGGTCAGACTAACTTTAGACCAAGTTCTTTCTAGGATTCAAGACGACGACTATGTCCTATCAGAGGACGAAAGTAGCAGCGAGGAAGGTGAAGTAATCTATTCCTAACTTGGGAAGAGTAGCATTGATCCTGAAATTGTGCTATCGATGGATGGGAGATACTTTTTGGACAATTTTCTGGCGAGAGCGGTGCCGCTCGATAGTCTGTTTGGGCGGAGGAGAGTCTAGCAGTGACGAAGAAGACTATGCCAGTGAGTTTTGTTTACTTGCTAGCTAAGTAGCTAGCAAGTAAAGCATGTTCTGGATAGAATTGTTTAGCAGTTCTTTCGTCATATATAAATTCATTAGGTCGAGGAGGCAATACTTTTTGTTTATGTTGACATTATTCTTTTTAGGTATGGTGCAACCAACCCCTTCACTGTCACCCTTCCTCAAAGCCACTTCTTGTGGAGTTCTTATTCCTTCGGTTCATACTCATTCAAGGCCTGTTGGTCAGCGTAGTCGCAGAACTAGAGGCAGTAGTAGAGCTAGGAGTAGTCAACTTGGACGTCTGAGTACACGTAGTCAAGTAACTTCCAGTATATTCATTTGGATACCTCAATGGCTTCTTGTACCAGTCATGTTTGATGATACATACATTGTGTACCAAGTGTTATAAGAGTAAATGAAATGTGAAAATATATATGTGTCTATACATTACATTGTGGTAGTGTGTGTAGTGTATAGTGTATGGTAGTGTGGCACAATGATGTCTTCTTGTATGCTGGCCAGTATCTTATCAAGCCTCCTTCCTGTCTGAGTGGCTGAAAACAACTTGATTATATACCATACTAGAGGGGGAAATGAAATAAGGCCATATACGTGTGTGCACGTACATAGATCATATTACTACAATTGTTAATTATCTGTGAAACCAGAACTCAAAACTTCTAATTAGATTCATGACATTGTGGTTTGTTTCTATGGTAACTGTAGGTTACCACAATGTTGGTCATTATAAGGGCTTTCATGTGAACTATGGTTGCTAAGGACTTTAGTCAACCTTTGCTGAAATAGCATTGCATATGTCTATGCAAGTCAATTTTTGGTAATTTTTCAAAATAAAGTCAACGGTGAAAGGGTTAAGGGTAGCGGTGCGCTATCCCTTTGAAACTTTAAGGATAGCGAGCGCTATGCTTGTATTAGTACTTTTTTTTTCTTTTCCTTTTTTCCCCTTTTTTTTCTTTCCCTTTTTTTCCTTCTTTTTTTCCTCTTTTTTTTCCTTCCTTTTTTTTCCTTCCTGTGACACCGTTGTCACAGGATAACATCACTGTGCATGGTAGATATGGTTATTTTATTCATTTTGGTCAAATTGAAATGATATTTTTCTATGATGTAATAATTTTGTAGGTGTGGTTAATTGCAGCATGGCTATTTAGTTGCGCACAAGTCAGTCGCTGAAAAGATGACAAAGCGTGGACGTTCAAGCGAAGTTGGCTGCAGCAGCTTTGGCAAGCACCGAAAGACCGGCATTAACCCGAAATGGAAGGAAGAGTTTCCGTGGCTATTGGAGTTGGAAGATGTGTGTTCTTTGTAGGAAACATAGTCGCAGGCCTAACGTTGGACGAGCGACCTGGGTAGACCTGCCATGCAAGACATTGACTAGGGAGAGCTTGGTCAAACATGCCAAAAGCGAGTCACCTGTCACGGGAGTCAAGATGGAGGCTGATCTGGGCTGCTCTAAAAGAGATGGTGGCATAGCAATGGCTCTCCAAGGAGTAGTTTCAGCTAAGAGAAAGGCCTTTGTTGGAGCACTGAAATGTATGTACTTCCTGAATCACAGGGAGATAGCACATACTACTAACTTTGGGCCTCTCATGGAGCTAGGTAAGTCATTGGGAGCATCTTACCTTACAGACCTGAACCTGGGTGGAAATGCACACTACACATGTCATCAGAGCGTTTCATGCAGGAGATTGTACAGTGTCTAGGAGAAACTGTAGCTGAGCCCATCACTTCTAACTTTTCTAAGTATCCTTTTTTTGCTGTGTGTGGATGAAACCACTGATATTTCTGTCACCAAGGAACTTATAGTATACGGTCGTTACATCATAGCAGGTCAAGTGGAGACAAGCTTCCTTCCTGTACTGGAACTAAAAATGGTACTGCCGCTAATATAACTGACACATTAATTAAGTTCTGTAGTGACCTGGGATTAAATATGCATCGTTTTTGTGGCTTGGGTAGTGATGGAGCATCAGTGATGTTGGGAAAAAGTGGTGGAGGCTCCAAGTTGCTAAAGTCCATGTTTCGAATCACTGCATTGCACACCGATTAGCGCTTGCTTGTGGACAAGCAGCTAATGAGATTTCTTTTCTCAAGCTGTTTAAGAGCACTGTTGACCAACTGTACCGGTTCTATAAGTATTCATCTGTTCGAACTGCGGGGCTCAAAGATATTCAGGAAGTTCTGAATGACCCTAGGCTAATATAACTCAGGCAAAAGATGTCCGTTGGTTATCACATGACCGGGCAGTCAGTCACCTTCGCAAGTGTTTCTCCTCAGTGATAGTTAGCTTGGAAAGGGAAGCTCAGGAGCGCAACAATGCTGAGGTTGCTGGGCTCGCTTCCTTTGTAAAGAAATATAACTTTGTGGCTGCTCTCTATATGTTTTCAAATGTTCTTCCAACATTAGCTGCCTTATCACGTGGTTTTCAAAAACAAGATATTGATTTCACCATGGTAAAACCCTTAGTGGTGGGTACTAGAGCTACTATCAATGCTCTTCTTCTGAGTCCTGGTGAATTCTTTCAAAGTCTTCCAGATGTCTTGTTAGGGTTGAAAGAGTTTGGAGTACAGCAGCCTAGTAATAGCATGGTGGATAATTTCAAGAGCAACAAACTCTCTCTGAGCACATAGCCTATAGGTTTCCTGACATGGAACTGTTTGAGGGATTTGAGATCTTTAACCCCAGTGGTGTTCCAGATGAGCTTGCTCATCAACCATCACATGGCACAGAGCATTTGGATATTCTTATCTCTCACTATGGAAAAGAAGTAGTACAGCCTGAAGAAACCAAGTGTGAACTTATAGTTTTTAACACTGTAGTGGCTGCTAATAGAGCTTTGAAGCAAATGACAACCAGGCAGCTTATGAGGCATGTTATTGGGACTTCTGAGATGACATCAATGTTCCCCAATCTAGCGAAGCTTGCAGCGAATGGTCTGATTATTCCAATGTCCTCTGTAGATTGTGAAAGAGGTTTTTCTACTCTGAATCGAGTCAAGACTGACACGAGGAATCGTCTCACCAATAAAAGCCTCAATCACCTCTTAACCGATTGCACGCCGTATTCCTAGTACCCGCGGGCAAATTATTCATGAATTAACGAGGTATTTTACTTATTATTTTTATATCTTCCGTTCTGCAGGGACTCCACCCATGAAACTTGGGTCATATTCAGCCACATGATAGCTCTACTTCCTGTAAAAAAATCGAGCCTTCCTTACCAACTGGGCAGAACTAACCAGCATTATAAAACCTTGTCATCTTCTTGGGGGTGAATATTTTCATATTTTCACACTATTATACACACATTATAATGCCAACACAAGATGGAGCATCTATTTACAAACCCTCTACCAGCTGCAAAGCCAGTGGGTTGTTTTCCCCATCAAAATGCTAACACATAATAATACAAAAAAACAAATTATAAGAGAGTGAAAATGCTAACACATACTAGAATAAAACCATAATATAAAACACAATTATGTAAGGGAGTGTCTTGGGTAGAGCTCCGGTCTTGCTGTCACGGGTAGAGTAGAACTTGCTCAGTCTTGGGTATAGCTTGCTTGGTCTCCGGCATGATATTTCACCATGTTTTTATTCTACACAAACATGAGATACCAGGATAAGAATAACACTTGAATACTGGAGAGACGAGAGAAGTAGACGAAGGGACAGGGAACGAGAGAAGTAGACGAAGGAGCCGGGAACAAGAGAGAAGTAGACGAAGGAGCAGGGAACAAGAGAGAAGTAGACGAAGGAGCAGGGAACAAGAGAGAAGCACAGAAAGGAGCAGGGGGTGCATAAACATTACTGATAGTCCACCAAGGTATGGTATTACGAAAACAGTCACGGCCTGTTGATCCACCACACAAAGGAACCTTACAAAAACAACACTGGGACCTTGCCTCATGCCTGTAACCTTTACTAATGCAAACTACACAGC
The DNA here is from genome assembly GCA_028752905.1 of Cladorhizidae sp. MBARI D1340-BT2. Lineage (NCBI taxonomy): Eukaryota > Metazoa > Porifera > Demospongiae > Poecilosclerida > Cladorhizidae > Cladorhizidae sp. MBARI D1340-BT2. Next base: position 55,376,229 of record JAQNBH010000011.1, read on the forward strand.
GCTTCTTTGCACAGCACTGTGGGAAATGACCTAGTTTTAAATTGAGGCGATCTAGCCGACTATTTGCCTGACTACAACGTTGACCTGCACGCTGCCGAGAAGAGAAAGAACCAATCAAAGATTTAGCTAGAACAATCCTAGCTTCTAGATAATTACCCTTCCTTACTGATATTGGAGCTCGGACAGAAGAAAACAAAATAAATGAATTCAATAAACAAGCTTCTATCAAATTTGTAACCAACAAACCATCAATAGAATTTACATGCATTAGCTCCAAAAACCGAGTCCTAGGCATTACTTTACGAACCAAAGATCCAGACAAATCCGAGTGATTAGTGGACCAGTACAATTCTAAGTATGGAAGTGTGGAAACTCCCATTATTATCAACATTCCTACAAAAGCTTTCATTTCCTCTATATTAGTATCTACCCATGGCCTGGAGAGACTAGCCATCCTAGAAACGTAACTGTTCGTCTCTGCTACTAGGAGTTCCCACACTTCAAGAGTAAAAAAAAGGTAAAATGCATCTAAAAATGTACTTGATGCACCAAGCAATGAAGAAGTTGGACCAGCTGTTGCTGTATAGTCCAATTTCAAAGGAGTTGGCTCCTTTATTTCCCACTTACCTGTGACCTCAGTTAGCCTAGAACCAGTGCCAGATGCTTGGGCAGAACCAGTGCCAGATGCTCGGACAGAACCAGTGCCAGATGCTCGCACACGCCTATAACCTCTGGCCCGCCTACTACCAGTACCTTTTGGAGGACCACTAGCAACACTTACGACTCCACTACCACTTGAGCTGCTTCCCCCTTGGCCAGTACTCCCTCGCCCGCCTCTCCCTCGGCCAGTACTCCCTCGCCCGCCTCTCCCTCGCACAACTCCAGCACCAGTCGTGTTCCCACACCCTGTAGAGACTTCAGGCAAGGCTTCCTCATCCTCCAATGTAACAAAAGGAGTCATAGATGCCTCATCTCCACTCTCATCATCTGATGCTGTAGGAAAAGTAGTGGGGAGGGTGGGAAAAACAAGATATATATAATTATATCAAGTTTGTGGTCAACATTTGAAAATTCAAATTCAAATGAAAATCAACAACTCAACAACTCCAACCTACACTCTTAGCTATAACTTTTTTTTTATAACTATCCTGTCTGAATTTGGAATACCAACAGAATAAGCTAGTATTTGGCAATAGTACACTCTCAGTTGACTATAAACAAAGGCTATGAAGCGCTAAGGTTAGAAGAAACTTACAATCGATAAGTCCATCCAAGCGCGCCTCTTCTCTTAGAGCAACTGGATCCAGAGTGTTTCCTCGGTATGCATAGATGTCTTCACCTTCTTCCCCAAATGAATCTGACCCAGAATCGCCAGAATCGTCGGCTAAAAGTTGAGAAATAACGTCCTCACAGGAGAGCATCTTTGAGCAGTTTAAAAAAAAAGCTCGACCAACAAAAATGGCGTTCAACCGCAGGATTTTTGTTGCACGATGCATCAACCGGAAATAATCATTTTTGTGACGTTCTCTAGTCTACTAGGCATGTGCAGAACCCAACCGGGGCTGTTAGCTCGTAACGGTTCATTTTATATATTTTTGTGTGGCGAAGGATGTAAGGTCTCGCGCCATATGGCGCTTACGGTGTTTAATCGGTTAATGATGTCCATTGAAGGACCAAGTCCCCATATGAGTTTGTGTGCGATAGGTGGGCTTCCATGAGGAACAGGCGGATTGATGTAACCGAATAATCAATGACGCTTACATAATTAATGACAATCTTTTTCCATGTAACTTCATTATTTAGGCTAGTTATTGTATACAGCAACACAATATTTCAAGGAAAGTTCACAAGTGTTTTATCTACTGGAGTGTGTGTGTGTGTACTTTAAGGTATTTAACAAAGATATATCATTCACAGACTGTAAAAATGATCAGCTCCCCCAGAAGTTCCTAGATGAAAACGAGTTATATATAGTCCACTATACTCTGCAACCTGTGAAATACATGAAACAATAACATAAAAAATATTGTTCGTCATAATTTATCAGTCACACTCCAACGACATTGCCCCTATCCTTAACAAAAATCCTGGGGAGAACTGTGAGTTACTTGCACACTCTGTAAGTGTTGCACTCTCTGTAAGTGTTGCACTCTCTGTAAGTGTTGCACACTCTGTTAGTGTTGCACACTCTGTAGGTGTTGCACACTCTGTAAGTGTTGCACACTCTGTTAGTGTTGCACACTCTGTAAGTGTTGCACACTCTGTTAGTGTTGCACGCTCTGTAAGTGTTGCATGCTGTAAGTGTTGCACACTCTGTAAGTGTTGCACACGCTGTAAGTGTTGCACACTCTGTTAGTGTTGCACACTCTGTAAGTGTTGCACACTGTAAGTGTTGCACACTCTGTAAGTGTTGCACACTCTGTAAGTGTTGCACACTCTGTTAGTGTTGCACACTCTGTTAGTGTTGCTCACTCTGTAAGTGTTGCACGCTCTGTAAGTGTTGCACACTCTGTAAGTGTTGCACACTCTGTTAGTGTTGCACACTCTGTTAGTGTTGCACACTCTGTTAGTGTTGCACACTCTGTTAGTGTTGCACACTCTGTAAGTGTTGCACACTCTGTAAGTGTTGCACACTCTGTTAGTGTTGCACACTCTGTTAGTGTTGCTCACTCTGTAAGTGTTGCACGCTCTGTAAGTGTTGCACACTCTGTTAGTGTTGCACACTCTGTTAGTGTTGCTCACTCTGTAAGTGTTGCACGCTCTGTAAGTGTTGCACACTCTGTAAGTGTTGCACACTCTGTTAGTGTTGCACACTCTGTTAGTGTTGCACACTCTGTTAGTGTTGCACACTCTGTAAGTGTTGCACACTCTGTAAGTGTTGCACACTCTGTTAGTGTTGCACACTCTGTTAGTGTTGCTCACTCTGTAAGTGTTGCACGCTCTGTAAGTGTTGCACACTCTGTAAGTGTTGCACACTCTGTTAGTGTTGCACACTCTGTAAGTGTTGCACACTCTGTTAGTGTTGCACACTCTGTTAGTGTTGCACACTCTGTAAGTGTTGCACACTCTGTAGGTGTTGCACACTCTGTAGGTGTTGCACACTCTGTAAGTGTTGCACACTCTGTAAGTGTTGCACACTCTGTAAGTGTTGCACACTCTGTAAGTGTTGCACGCTCTGTAAGTGTTGCACACTCTGTAAGTGTTGCACACTCTGTAAGTGTTGCACACTCTGTAAGTGTTGCACACTCTGTTAGTGTTGCACACTCTGTTAGTGTTGCACACTCTGTAAGTGTTGCACACTGTTAGTGTTGCACACTGTTAGTGTTGCACACTGTTAGTGTTGCACACTCTGTAAGTGTTGCACGCTGTAAGTGTTACACACTCTGTAGAGCACAAAATGTCAGCCGTCCATCGGCCAATCTCCGACCAATGTACCTGAACGACCGAGAAGACAGCTTATGGTCTGCCAGATGGACCGGCCAATGTTTGTTGGTGGTGCTAATCTCGATCAGGACATGGACATGTTCATTGCGTGTTAGACGTGCAGTACTAGTCAACTTTTTTGGTGTAATAATCATGCCCTAGTAATCTAGTGCTAGCTACCTACCGCTGTTTAAGTTGTTTTAGTTCTTCGCGAGTTGTTACACTGCTATGACTCGGAGTAGTGATATTTCAGTCCCAAAGCTTATGAAAACTAACAGCGTGAAAAGGGAGGATTCCCCCCCCCCCCCCCCCCATCCTGCAAGATGAAGCTTGACTACAGACAGTCCTTTGGAGTAGCCCTCGACATTACATCATCTGAGGAATGATTGGAGAAGCTGTAGACATCGAAACTGCTACCGAATGATCGCTCGTGGTCGCTGGACAGGAAACAGCGACGAAGCCCTTAACTAAGTAAATGCCATTACAAATGAATTCATGGAGGGTCCATGCATCCTATTGATTCTGCACGGAATCCAACACAACGGAAATATCATGTTTATTTTGGCATCTCTAAGTAGCTAGTGCTCAGTTACTACATCAAAAAAGTGAATGAATATTTGTCCGAGCAATCTAGAAGTGGCCTATCAAAATTGCAATTGGTATGACAAATGTCCTGCCAGCCCTTTTCTGTTATTTTGTGACGGCACTCTGTAAGTGTTGCCCACTGTGTAATTATATAAGTTGGTCTAGCCATAATAACTCTTTATTTATATCTGGATAGGGTAAAACAACTTTTCAATTTGCAACAATAATTATTTATTTTATGACATTTTGTGACATTTGGCTCACTGACTGGATGGCTAAGATCTCAGTTGAGACATAAATCATGTAGTCTATTGTCCAGATCATTTCCATTCAGCAGTAGTGGTTCAGCTGTTAAATGAGCTGGCCCATGAGACTATCTTAATAACACCAAACAGCAAATAACAAGCTAAGTGGCTACTACTAGTCAGCTGCTTAGTGTTGCAGCTGCAGTGGTTACCAAGAAGTAAAATTCACTTAGTTGTGAAAAAGAAAAAGGAGGGGGAAAAAACATAGTGTGGTTAGCTAATAGCATGCAGTGCACACAAAACATGTCCATCAAATCTTATGGCATTTAGCATAGGACAATCTGGCCAAGCAAGTAGTGATTTGGTTGGACAAATTGGTGAATTGCTCAGAAAATGACCATGACCGCCTGTTATTTCTAGCTCTGTAAGCATATAAGTATAAGGTTAAAATAACACACTCCACTCCTTTTACTTACACATGTTCAAACACGCACCCCATCACACTTGCTTGACCTGCTGTGCACGTGCACAGCATCTCTGTAGAAGTAAGGTGAACAATGAAAGTCCTGAGAAGCGACAACACCATGTCTGAGCAAGTGAGCATGCAAGGAGACAGAGGAAGGCCCTAACAGTGTCAACCACATCAAGGCAGATGATGCAAGGTGGAGTTTCTAGGAGAGTGGAAAATTAATGCTCCCGAGCCTCTTACAGAGTAGACGAGACAAAGTAGAGTACCAGTAGAGAGCAGAAAAGCTGAAGGGCAATATCTGGTGTTTCCGCTACTTCAAAATTGTGGAAGGTAAAAATTATAATAAAAGCCGAAACTCCGTTCTCACCCACAACTGAAATCAGTGGTTTTTTAGCCTCATCTTTGTGTTTCCAATGCATCCGAACCTCCCACAGCTGCAGGGAATTCTATACACAACTGATGAGACCTCAGTGATTGGTTTGATACATAGAGCAAGCAAGTGGAGGGAATTTGTTGTGAAGGAGGCACTGCACAGTCATCTTGCGCCTAAGGACCAGCACTTCAATCGTGATGTGGGGATGGAGCTACCCAATTGCTGGATATCAAGATTATGCATGTGAAACCATGCCCATCATTATCTGGCTGATGTGTTACTGTTATTGCATGTTATTGCATTCAGACAAGTCAAGAATCATTTGCACGTTGTGTAAAATTTGTTGACAGCGAGTATTATTGTAGTGTGTTGAGTTAGCTTTTTCATTGGCCCTGATGGAATCTGAGCCATTCAGGAATAAAAAAATCGATGGAAAGATAAATCTTCAATGAAATTGAAAAACAAAGGAAGACAACTGTATTGACCTCTCAAGAAAAAAGCACTATTCCGAATAGCTCTAGTCCTAGTCCTTGGGCTTCAGCCTCTTCAGATTAGTGAAATGTTCAGATTAGCGGAATATGTGGATATTATTACAGAGACATGAATATCCTTAACTGTCTTATTTTCTAGCTACAGATTACAGCCCAAAGTTGATAGTGAATAGAAATAGAAGCCACGATGTGCAGCATATGCTTAGTTGGTGGTAGTACTATGCATAGCACATGTATAACACCAGAAGTAACCAATCATTTGCCATGATTATTGAAAGTAGACGCACGCATATATGTCATCATATACACAAGCGCATCATATATAAGTACCTATTTGATCTAGTTTTGTTGAAGGGCTTTGCTGTGTACTACTTCATATGTTTATGACATTGGAGAAAAGAAATCTGAAAAACTGCTTCTTCAAACTGCTGATCTCTTCCAATCTCTGCCTATCTGCTGCATCTCATCTTTGGAATGTGGGAATTCTTACCCCATACAGGCAGACTCTTGTAGCTCTTCTTTGCAATCTCATCCAGAATCTCAACTTTCTGCTAGATAGGTTTGTGTGGTCTTTTTGCAGTCTTTATTTTTCTTCCTCATGACAGCCATTTAGCATGCATGTGCACTTTTTTTAATTGCTTATCAGGAGGGTGTGTTTAGCGCAAGTGCAATACCCGATTCGGATTTGCGAGGTTATGGATTAATGGATCTGAATAAGAGGAGGTCTACTGGACTTAAATGATTGGTGTATAATGGTAAAGGGTCATCTTACTGGTTGTGGTCTATATGGATACAGTCTTCCTTTCTTCTCTCTGAACAGGCCAATCCTTGGTTTTTAAATAGATCTTGCTTGACCAAGTGAACACACATGGCAGGAGAGATCATGTCAATTGGACGATACGATGTCCGAGTGTCACCTTGTGAAGAGGCTTAGCAATAAGGAGCCGCAGCTGCAGCCAGTCAGATTTTTTATTCTTCCCCACTTTAACTGCATGTAGCTGTGGCATGTAATACAATGCAACATTTTTAGTATCAAAACAGAGCAGACAATTGTGGAGAACCTTAGGAGCTCAGAAGTCTTAACCACATGGTTTTTGTGTATTTTGCTGTTGATTGCCCCTTAATTAAAAACCATCTTAATGCACAAGTTGTGTCAGATAATAATCCAACATTAATGACCGACTCTCGTGCATGTCACTGACCCATTATCTACTTCCACTACCTTCCAATTAATATACAGTTTGTATCTACAGGCCCTCTAGGAAGGCAAGTCAGAGCCTTGAACAAAACTTGGCCAATTTCATATTGTACATGGAGGACTTGGTCCCCCCCTCCCCCCTTATGAGGGAAAATTTTAGCCTTCTATGTAAAAGTTTGGTAGAGCCTTGCCATTAGCAAGTTCCCCCACTACTCATTGCTTCTCATAGTCAACTAACACTGTAATCTGTACCTTAACATGTGGAAATTAGTCCCAGCATGATAGTAGTTCAGCAGCGGACATTGCAAGGTGCATTATTTGCTAGATTCTAGCATTCTGAATGGATGCAACCCAAACACTCTGCTAGGGTTATATAGGAAACCAGCCTTAACTTGAAACATCCTGCTAGGGTTAGCCTTAACTTGAAACATCCTGCTAGGGTTATATAGGAAACCAGCCTTAACTTGAAACATCCTGCTAGGGTTAGCCTTAACTTGAAACATCCTGCTAGGGTTATATAGGAAACCAGCCTTAACTTGAAACATCCTGCTAGGGTTAGCCTTAACTTGAAACATCCTGCTAGGGTTATATAGGAAACCAGCCTTAACTTGAAACATCCTGCTAGGGTTAGCCTTAACTTGAAACATCCTGCTAGGGTTATATAGGAAACCAGCCTCACTTGAAACACCCTACTAGGGTTATATAGGAAACCAGCCTTCACTTCATACACTCTGCTAGGATTATATAGGAAACCAGCCTTCACTTCAAAAACTCTGCTAGGAAGCCAGCCTTCACTTCATACACTCTGCTAGGTTTATCTAGGAAGCCAGCCTTCACTTCAAAAACTCTGCTACGTTTATCTAGGAAGCCAGCCTTCACTTCAAACACTCTGCTAGGCCTTAATCCTCTTGTGGATATGAGCGTCATATGATGCAAGGCTGAACTTACTTCGCAAATAAAATCATAACAAATGGACCATTACAGTCACGAGCAAGTCGTTGTGTACCAGCGCATAACCAGAGAGTATCTCTATTCAAATATTGAAGCCTACGTCGGTAACTAGGGTAGCCATGACCGTCAAACTTCGACTTACGATGGCAGCCATGTTCAGTATGGGCGAGGTGGAGTCAAAGTACTATAAGAGTGACTTCAGCCTCTCGGTATGAATCCAGCTGTGCTGAAGGAGAGGAGGTCCATGCCTCATTCCAAGGTGAGTAGTGAATTTTGACAGAAAAATAGAGCTCAGAAAAATAGATAGCACAAGATTGCTTAGTACTGTGGATAGTCCTCAGATGATGAGTTTGACTCCACACCTGCAGTACGTGGTATGGTCAAGGACTTACTAGAAAGCATCTTAGAGGTCTGGAATGTGACCTTGACCTCTCTTCTTGAGGGTGGTCAAGGCCAAGTGTTGTGTCATGTCTGAGGGCACAGACGAAGGAAGCATCTTTCAGAGTGTGGCAACAGATATGAATGTCGAACTTTGTGGTGTACCTGCCAAGTACACGAGCACAGACAATGAAAGTAGGTAATGTACTGCAAGCATATTATTGCCGGTGGTCACCTCAGTCCTGCCTTTTTTGTATATGAATTATTATTATTTTACTTGTGTGATGTGCTGTGTGAGTATGTTATGTCTATGGCATGCATACATGTACAGTGCATGTGTGTAGCACTACCCAACCTGCCATCATTTGAGTATGGATGTCATGTGTTATATGTATGGCAAACATCATCCACAGAGCAGTGTTTGTCTATGTCTGTGGTGTGAATGCCTGCTTGCTTATAGTATTTTATGTTTGTCTGGCTAAATCCTAGTCATACCTTCACATGGTAACACTGTCAATTGTTTTTGGTTGACTCACATGGCAGGTATCTGTTACATAAATATAATTTTTAGCATATTGTTAGTGAATTCAGTATTATATGCATGCATAAATACCAAACAGTAGCATTTATTATAGGTTTGTATAGAAAATACAGTGCAAGGTTATCATAACACATTATATTTTGTGTCTTTGTTGTTAGTTTGGTTAGCAACCATGATTGAATGGAAAATGATCATCAAAGCAGGACCTTTCTCATAGACTTATGGTTGCTATAGGTACTTCATCTCTTTTTTGTAAAGATATAAAATTAGTGCAGAAATAGAAATATCCCCGTGTAAATCTATCCATGAGAGGGTTAACTTCAAACACTCTGCTAGAGTTATACAGGAACCCAGCCTTCACTTCAAACACTCTGCAAGGGTTATAGGAACCCAGCCTTCACTTCAAACACTCTTCAAGGGTAATAGGAAACCAGCCTTCACTTCAAACACTCTGCAAGGGTTATAGGAAACCAGCCTTCACTTCAAACACTCTGCTAGGGTTATACAGGAAACCAGCCTTCACTTCAAACACTCTGCAAGGGTTATAGGAAACCAGCCTTCACTTCAAACACTCTGCTTGGTTATCAGCCTTCACTTCAAACACTCTGCTTGGTTTATATAGGAAACCAGCCTTCATTTCAAACACTCTGCTTGGTTTATATAGGAAGCCAGCCTTCACTTCAAACAACTCTGCTAGGGTTATATAGGAAACCAGCCTCATCTTGAAACACTCTGCTAGGGTTATATAGGATACAGCCTTATCTTCAAACACTCTGCTAGGTTAACCAACCTTATCTTCAAACTCTCTGATAGGATTATAGGAAACCAGCCTTTGGTTTATTTATATATGAAACCAGCCTTGGTTTACACAGGAAACCAGCCTTTGGTCTATATAGGAAACCAGACTTTGGTTTTCTATAGGAAACCAGTCTTCACTTCAAACACTGCTAGGATTACTTCAGAAACCAGCATTTTTGACTTCAAACACTGCTAGGTTTAACTTGGTTTACTGGTCTATGGTCACACATATATATATATTAATTATTCTCATAGACTTCATCATGGCTATCTCTGCTGACCTTGGATTACTACCAAACCTACTTCGACGTCACGACTTATCAGGTGTGTATGTATATTACCAACCCCCTCAGTCAATTATCACGCTTGCTCTCTCCCCTGCAGGTTGGAGAGCGCATGCTTGCGGGCATGATTCCTATTAGGCTAAGACTGGTTGAGAAGTTGTACCCTCAGCCAGACCTATACGGGCCTTTTTGGTTGGCCATGACTTTCATTCTTGTTACTGCCATCAGTGGCAATATTGCCATCATTGGCGGGTAAGTTCAGAACAGCTGTTGTGGTTGGTGTGTGTATGTTTTCGGGACGGTATCATGTTGGCAGCTTCATAGCTGCCTAAATGGTGGTTTTAGTTCAGCTTGAATTAGCTCCACAAAGACTCTTAGCATACCTTGAATCCTTTGTTATGGTAGCAAACCAGCAGCGCCATTGAGACTATCAGCAAAACTTGAAGTTGATGTTCAAAGATCTTTCTGTTTCTCCTCTCTTTTTTCCATTGGCATAACTTGCATACAAGAGGTCCAGTCATAAAAACTGGAGTAACGGAAGACTCCAAATGCTCCAATGCATGCCCATGACTACTCTGTCTCCCCAGAGCGTTTAAGGGCTCGACCTAGCCCTACCATTTCAGTGTTCTCCCCAGAGCGTTTAAGCGTATTAGTCTGACATACCTTCAAAATTGAAGGCGTGTCGACCGATATGCTGTACCGTTGAATTATTATAGCTTAAAGTTCATTTTTGTTAATGATAGATTTTCATTTATATGCATTGTGGGTGTGGTTGGTGAATTTGCAGCAGTTCTAGCTCCATAAAGTAGTTTCCCTCACATCAGGGAGACGTACCGAAGTGTTGAAGTCCAGACGAGGGTGTTTCTAGCAGCGCTCAAACAAGCATAGGAAGGATAACAAGTGGAAGTTGAACTTTCCTTGCAGTTGGGGGATGGGGCATGTTCGCTCTGCTGATAACTAATCATAGTCCTAGGAAGGTTGCCATCGGCCAGCGACGTGGATCAACTTGCCTCGCATAACTTTAACGAGGCATTAGTGAAGCATGCAAAGAGCGAGTGTTATATCATGATAGGCTCACTTAGATTTTGGGCGATAGTACAGTGCTTAGGAGCTTAGCCCTCACTTTCCACCTAAAGAGTCTCCTTTTTAATACATTTCTTCCAGAATCATCATTGTGACATTTACTTCACCCATGAAATATTTCAAGAAAATTATATTCACTATTATAATACGAGCATTCATAATATTTATATATGTCAATCGTATTATGTACTGCTTGTTGCATGATACTGTATTGACTCTTTTACATGTTAAAGTCTAGTCCAGTGTACCTCCTGTAAACACAGTAATGAATACAAAACCAAAAAACACACACCATCATGGTTTATTAGTCTGCTAGACGCGTGACATACACGCGAGAATGATACAACCGTTCAAAAAGAATTGTCTAAAATTAAGCGTTTGAAAACTTGGGAGGCGGTGCCTAGATAGTTGGTCTACTTGTAATAAAAGTATTGTAGGCTAATTATATAGGTATCCAGGGTAACCGTGACGCCGAACACACCTTACTGTTCGTGTTATGGTGTCTCGAAAGTTTACTGTCGACGATGTGCTTTGGATGTGCTACAATAGCGATTTCGGTTTTTCAGAGGATGACTCTAGCTGCAGTGAAGGAGAAGAAGTCCATGCCTACAGGGGTCAGCGAGTTATTCAGCCTGAAGAGGTGACAGCTCTGCAGGCATGTAGCTCAGCTAGCTTTGTCAAGGACAGCAATTCAAGTGATGATGAGGAGAATCAAGGGAACCTTGAAGGTACATGTAGGCAGGTATCTTTAGGTAAAGTTTGATGTTTAGAAAATATGTATAGAAAGAGCAAGAAACTTTCTTTTCCTGAGTGGAAGAAAAGCTGGGTGTGGCATTTTTCCTGGGTAGTGGGCGGGCGTTTGAATGTATATGGCTTCCAGTCATTTTTAGATAGTTATAGCATCCATATAGTCTGTTTGCCTTCTTCTATTTCAGAGCTTGACTAGCTCTCTTCTTTATATGTATGTCATCTCCTCCAGGCCCTTCACCTGTGAGTGTGCTCCCTCCATGTCCTACCTCTTCTGTTTCCATGGCATCCCTTCCATGTCCTGCCTCTTCTGTGTCCATGGCATCCCTTCCAGGCCCTTCCTCTTCTGTGTCCATGGCATCCCTTCCAGGCCCTTCCTCTTCTGTGTCCATGGCATCCCTTCCAGGCCCTTCCTCTTCTGTGTCCATGGCATCCCTTCCAGTCCCTTCCCCTTCTGAGGTATTACCTATTTCAGCAATTATATTGCCTACTCTATCCTGCTCACCTCAATTGCTTGGTCCTGCTTTTGCAGACTCATTGAGTGACGACTCAGAACCTGCACCTACTGCTCCACAGCATGGTCGTAGACATTTGAGAAGTCAGGATAGATCTAGAAGTAGAGATATGGGCACATCTAGAGGTAGAGCTCTACGTAGAGGTCATAGAGCCAGGCAGAGAGGACGTGCAAAAGGCAGAACTTCTGCTAGTGCGACTGCTCCATCTTTACCAGCAACTGTTGGTCTACCTACATTAGTTACTGGCACTTGTAGTAGTTGTACTGGTATGGACCCTTTTGGAGGTGTCTGGGTGAGACAGCAGCCATCTTGTAGTCGTTTTCATTACACTATGACTCCTGGACCAACATCTGCTTCAGTTAGTCCTGAAAGTTCTCCTATTGAAAACTTTAACCTTCTTATAGTTGAGACTAATCGTTATGCTGCCACAGTTTGTGGAAGTAGTACTCATGCCCATCCCTGGACTGATGTGACAGTGCAAGAGATGAAAGCTTTTTTGGCAGTTCTTTTATATATGGGAATTACAGTTCAACCTCGGTTAGAACTGTATAGGACTATGAAGTATCCCATCAATGTCCATGGTATCTCTGATGTCATGACTTTGAACAGGTTTGAGCAGATATTCAGGTACCTCCACTTAGCTGACTCCACTTAGCTGACAACTCCAGTCAGATCCCATATGGCCAGTCAGGCCATGATCGCCTCTTCAAGGTTCGTCAACTCCTGGATTTGGTGGTTCCAAGATTTGAAGCGGAGTATATAATTCACCAGGACTGCACTATTGATGAAGCCATGATCCCCTTCAAGGGCAGACTGTGCTTCAAGTAGTATCTAAAAGACAAGCCAACAAAATGGGGAATTAAAGTGTTTGTACTAGCTGATGCTACCAATGGTTACATCAAAACATTCCATATACACGGCAAGGGTGTAGAGGATAGTATTAGTAGTGTAGGATTGTGCAGTAAGGTAGTGTTGGATTTGATGTCCGGCATGGAGCATAGTGTTTTTCGTCTATATACGGACAATTATTATACTTCCCCCACCCTCTACCATGATCTCTATAAAATGCCTGTGGGACAGCTCGTCCTAACAGAGTGGGTTTCTCTAAAGAATTGGTTACAGAGTCTACTAAACATAATCGTGGGTTTATGGACTACCGTTCCAATGGGCCACTTCTTGCTTCTGTTTGGGTAGACAAAAGAACTATATGTATATATTTTCTATCCACTATGCATGTTGCTGAGCTTCCAGCTGGTGTTACATGCACAGTGAAAAGATACACTGCCACTGGTAGCCAAGCTGACATTGCATGTCCCACTCCTGTCCCTGATTACCAGAAGCATATGAGGGGGGTTGATCGCAACGACCAGATGACCCAGTACTACAACATAGGGAGGCGTAGTACCAAATGGTGAATGGTGGAAGAGGGTATTTTTTAATATAGTAGAGTGTGCTATTTTGATTAGTTATATAATGAAGCACATGTTAGGCCTGCTGAGCATGTTCTAAAAGGAAGAGCCAAGAGGGACTACCTGACCTATAGACTTGAGCTTGCTATGCAGCTTGTGGACACTTTTAGTTCAAGAAAGAGGCCAGGGCATCCTCGAAGTGATGAGCATGCTCATCATACCCGCTTGAACCGTGATCTTGACCACTATCCACATCAGATGGAGAAGCACAAGCGTTGTGTGGTGTGTGAGTGCATCAGGAGAAAGAAGAACCTTCCAGAAATTGGACATTGGCATGAAACCCGTATGATGTGCTGTACGTGCCAAGTCCCCCTCTGTGACAATAACCGCTTGTGTTTTGACAAATACCACAAGTTTGTGGACTATTCTTGAAGACTTATTCTATTCATAACACAAACACGCATGAACAGTAGTAATAAAGTAACTTTGTATAGTCACTAGTGAGCACTAAGCACTAGCACTTGTATCTATATGTGTCCGTTTTTGGCAAAGTCTTATAATAAGCTATGTGGTGGGAACAATTGCTAATGTGATGTAGCGATGTAGTACAATAAATATAGCATCAAGTAGTTAATAGTTTATTAGCGAATTCTAGCGAATTCTAGTATAAAATTGTGATTACATTTGTAATGATATGCATAACCGTGGTTTTAGTTGCCAAGCAACCTTGGTAACCACAACGTGTTTGTCAATGTTTACCACAAATACTTCAAAGGTTGCTATGGAATTTGTTACTTTCCCAGGTTACTTTCCTGGGAAGGTATAAAATTTATAGTAAAAGTAGTACAATAATTTTCAAAAATCCTAAAATAATCTAGGGTGAAAGAGTTAAGGTTACCTTCAAATTTAAAATTAGCTAACTATTCAAGCTTGCTTAAGCTAAGCCAAACCAGCTTATAAACTGTAAACTTAAACCAGGTTATCTAGCTAAACTAAGTTTAGCAAGCTTTACAAATGTGACACACATACCTTGTTCCATGAGTCTTATGAGCTGATAGTAGAGCTACTTGGAAAGTCTATCCTAGCGCGGTCCTGCACAGTAGAATAACACGCAGTGAAATGTTGTAGCCCTTGTTTAGTCTTTAGCAGACACTGGAACTAGTTGACAGTTCGTCAGCTTCATCTGCTCCTCTGTATTTCTTCGACGCTGGCGGTACAAGAAGTGAGAGGCTACCGTACGACAAACAAACTGGAAGAAGCTGGACCACAAAGCTAATTGAACTTGAAGCACGAGGTTGATGAATGACCGTGCAAACAAGGGCATGAAAATTCAACCACAAACGAGTTTGAAATGAAAAAATCTTCGCCATTGGAATGGGGCTGATATTTAACGGCATTAGAACGACGTTGGAACGATGTTGCTCAGAAACATCAATGAACCAGAACTTTTGGGGGACTCCTATTGTATTTGGCACAGAATCAATTATGTCATTACATAAGGGCTAAGACAACAATTAACAGCTTTTAGTATATGTCATGCACACCTAAACTTACACAGCTTACAATGTGTGGCATGCACACCTAAACTTACACAGCTTACAATGTGTGGCATGCACACCTAAACTTACACAGCTTACAATGTGTGTCATGCACACCTAAACTTACACAGCTTACAATGTGTGGCATGCATACCTAAACTTACACAGCTTACAATGTGTGGCATGCGTACCTAAACTTACACAGCTTACAATGTGTGGCATGCATACCTAAACTTACACAGCTTACAATGTGTGACATGCACACCTAAACTTACACAGCTTACAATGTGTGGCATGCACACCTAAACTTACACAGCTTACAATGTGTGTCATGCACACCTAAACATACACAGCTTACAATGTGTGGCATGCACACCTAAACTTACACAGCTTACAATGTGTGGCATGCACACCTAAACTTACACAGCTTACAATGTGTGTCATGCACACCTAAACTTACACAGCTTACAATGTGTGGCATGCACACCTAAACTTACACAGCTTACAATGTGTGACATGCACACCTAAACTTACACAGCTTACAATGTGTGACATGCACACCTAAACTTACACAGCTTACAATGTGTGTCATGCACACCTAAACTTACACAGCTTACAATGTGTGGCATGCACACCTAAACTTACACAGCTTACAATGTGTGTCATGCACACCTAAACTTACACAGCTTACAATGTGTGGCATGCACACCTAAACTTACACAGCTTACAATGTGTGTCATGCACACCTAAACTTACACAGCTTACAATGTGTGGCATGCACACCTAAACTTACACAGCTTACAATGTGTGGCATGCACACCTAAACTTACACAGCTTACAATGTGTGGCATGCACACCTAAACTTACACAGCTTACAATGTGTGGCATGCACACCTAAACTTACACAGCTTACAATGTGTGGCATGCACACCTAAACTTACACAGCTTACAATGTGTGGCATGCACACCTAAACTTACACAGCTTACAATGTGTGGCATGCATACCTAAACTTACACAGCTTACAATGTGTGGCATGCACACCTAAACTTACACAGCTTACAGTGTGTGGCAT
Source organism: Cladorhizidae sp. MBARI D1340-BT2 (assembly GCA_028752905.1). Classification (NCBI taxonomy): domain Eukaryota; kingdom Metazoa; phylum Porifera; class Demospongiae; order Poecilosclerida; family Cladorhizidae; species Cladorhizidae sp. MBARI D1340-BT2. Next base: position 55,392,330 of record JAQNBH010000011.1, read on the forward strand.
GCACACCTAAACTTACACAGCTTACAATGTGTGGCATGCACACCTAAACTTACACAGCTTACAATGTGTGGCATGCACACCTAAACTTACACAGCTTACAATGTGTGTCATGCACACCTAAACTTACACAGCTTACAGTGTGTGGCATGCACACCTAAACTTACACAGCTTACAATGTGTGTCATGCACACCTAAACTTACACAGCTTACAATGTGTGGCATGCACACCTAAACTTACACAGCTTACAATGTGTGTCATGCATACCTAAACTTACACAGCTTACAGTGTGTGGCATGCACACCTAAACTTACACAGCTTACAATGTGTGTCATGCACACCTAAACTTACACAGCTTACAGTGTGTGGCATGCACACCTAAACTTACACAGCTTACAATGTGTGGCATGCACACCTAAACTTACACAGCTTACAATGTGTGGCATGCACACCTAAACTTACACAGCTTACAATGTGTGGCATGCACACCTAAACTTACACAGCTTACAATGTGTGTCATGCACACCTAAACTTACACAGCTTACAATGTGTGGCCTGCACACCTAAACTTACACAGCTTACAGTGTGTGGCATGCACACCTAAACTTACACAGCTTACAATGTGTGGCATGCATACCTAAACTTACACAGCTTACAGTGTGTGGCATGCACACCTAAACTTACACAGCTTACAGTGTGTGGCATGCACACCTAAACTTACACAGCTTACAATGTGTGGCATGCACACCTAAACTTACACAGCTTACAATGTGTGTCATGCACACCTAAACTTACACAGCTTACAATGTGTGGCATGCACACCTAAACTTACACAGCTTACAATGTGTGTCATGCATACCTAAACTTACACAGCTTACAATGTGTGGCATGCATACCTAAACTTACACAGCTTACAATGTGTGGCATGCACACCTAAACTTACACAGCTTACAATGTGTGGCATGCACACCTAAACTTACACAGCTTACAATGTGTGGCATGCACACCTAAACTTACACAGCTTACAATGTGTGTCATGCACACCTAAACTTACACAGCTTACAGTGTGTGGCATGCACACCTAAACTTACACAGCTTACAATGTGTGGCATGCACACCTAAACTTACACAGCTTACAATGTGTGGCATGCACACCTAAACTTACACAGCTTACAATGTGTGTCATGCACACCTAAACTTACACAGCTTACAGTGTGTGGCATGCACACCTAAACTTACACAGCTTACAATGTGTGTCATGCACACCTAAACTTACACAGCTTACAGTGTGTGGCATGCACACCTAAACTTACACAGCTTACAATGTGTGTCATGCACACCTAAACTTACACAGCTTACAGTGTGTGGCATGCACACCTAAACTTACACAGCTTACAATGTGTGTCATGCACACCTAAACTTACACAGCTTACAGTGTGTGTCATGCACACCTAAACTTACACAGCTTACAGTGTGTGGCATGCACACCTAAACTTACACAGCTTACAATGTGTGGCATGCATACCTAAACTTACACAGCTTACAATGTGTGGCATGCATACCTAAACTTACACAGCTTACAATGTGTGGCATGCACACCTAAACTTACACAGCTTACAATGTGTGGCATGCACACCTAAACTTACACAGCTTACAATGTGTGGCATGCACACCTAAACTTACACAGCTTACAATGTGTGGCATGCACACCTAAACTTACACAGCTTACAATGTGTGGCATGCACCCCTAAACTTACACAGCTTACAATGTGTGGCATGCACACCTAAACTTACACAGCTTACAATGTGTGGCATGCACACCTAAACTTACACAGCTTACAATGTGTGGGATGCACACCTAAACTTACACAGCTTACAATGTGTGGCATGCACACCTAAACTTACACAGCTTACAATGTGTGTCATGCACACCTAAACTTACACAGCTTACAATGTGTGTCATGCACACCTAAACTTACACAGCTTACAATGTGTGTCATGCACACCTAAACTTACACAGCTTACAATGTGTGGCATGCACACCTAAACTTACACAGCTTACAATGTGTTGCATGCACACCTAAACTTACACAGCTTACAATGTGTGTCATGCACACCTAAACTTACACAGCTTACAATGTGTTGCATGCACACCTAAACTTACACAGCTTACAATGTGTGTCATGCACACCTAAACTTACACAGCTTACAATGTGTGTCATGCACACCTAAACTTACACAGCTTACAATGTGTGGCATGCACACCTAAACTTACACAGCTTACAATGTGTGGCATGCACACCTAAACTTACACAGCTTACAATGTGTGGCATGACCACCTAAACTTACACAGCTTACAATGTGTGGCATGCACACCTAAACTTACACAGCTTACAATGTGTGGCATGCACACCTAAACTTACACAGCTTACAATGTGTGTCATGCACACCTAAACTTACACAGCTTACAATGTGTGGCATGCACACCTAAACTTACACAGCTTACAATGTGTGTCATGCACACCTAAACTTACACAGCTTACAATGTGTGGCATGCACACCTAAACTTACACAGCTTACAATGTGTGTCATGCACACCTAAACTTACACAGCTTACAATGTGTGTCATGCACACCTAAACTTACACAGCTTACAATGTGTGTCATGCATACCTAAACTTACACAGCTTACAATGTGTGGCATGCACACCTAAACTTACTCAGCTTACAATGTGTGGCATGCACACCTAAACTTACACAGCTTACAATGTGTGGCATGCACACCTAAACTTACACAGCTTACAATGTGTGGCATGCACACCTAAACTTACACAGCTTACAATGTGTGGCATGCACACCTAAACTTACACAGCTTACAATGTGTGTCATGCACACCTAAACTTACACAGCTTACAATGTGTGGCATGCACACCTAAACTTACACAGCTTACAATGTGTGGCATGCACACCTAAACTTACACAGCTTACAATGTGTGGCATGCACACCTAAACTTACACAGCTTACAATGTGTGGCATGCACACCTAAACTTACACAGCTTACAATGTGTGTCATGCACACCTAAACTTACACAGCTTACAATGTGTGGCATGCACACCTAAACTTACACAGCTTACAATGTGTGGCATGCACACCTAAACTTACACAGCTTACAATGTGTGGCATGCACACCTAAACTTACACAGCTTACAATGTGTGTCATGCACACCTAAACTTACACAGCTTACAATGTGTGGCATGCACACCTAAACTTACACAGCTTACAATGTGTGGCATGCACACCTAAACTTACACAGCTTACAATGTGTGTCATGCACACCTAAACTTACACAGCTTACAATGTGTGGCATGCACACCTAAACTTACACAGCTTACAATGTGTGTCATGCACACCTAAACTTACACAGCTTACAATGTGTGGCATGCACACCTAAACTTACACAGCTTACAATGTGTGGCATGCACACCTAAACTTACACAGCTTACAATGTGTGGCATGCACACCTAAACTTACACAGCTTACAATGTGTGGCATGCACACCTAAACTTACACAGCTTACAATGTGTGGCATGCACACCTAAACTTACACAGCTTACAATGTGTGGCATGCACACCTAAACTTACACAGCTTACAGTGTGTGGCATGCACACCTAAACTTACACAGCTTACAATGTGTGGCATGCACACCTAAACTTACACAGCTTACAATGTGTGGCATGCACACCTAAACTTACACAGCTTACAATGTGTGTCATGCATACCTAAACTTACACAGCTTACAGTGTGTGGCATGCACACCTAAACTTACACAGCTTACAATGTGTGTCATGCACACCTAAACTTACACAGCTTACAGTGTGTGGCATGCACACCTAAACTTACACAGCTTACAATGTGTGGCATGCACACCTAAACTTACACAGCTTACAATGTGTGGCATGCACACCTAAACTTACACAGCTTACAATGTGTGGCATGCACACCTAAACTTACACAGCTTACAATGTGTGGCATGCACACCTAAACTTACACAGCTTACAATGTGTGGCCTGCACACCTAAACTTACACAGCTTACAGTGTGTGGCATGCACACCTAAACTTACACAGCTTACAATGTGTGGCATGCACACCTAAACTTACACAGCTTACAGTGTGTGGCATGCACACCTAAACTTACACAGCTTACAGTGTGTGGCATGCACACCTAAACTTACACAGCTTACAATGTGTGGCATGCACACCTAAACTTACACAGCTTACAATGTGTGTCATGCACACCTAAACTTACACAGCTTACAATGTGTGGCATGCACACCTAAACTTACACAGCTTACAATGTGTGTCATGCACACCTAAACTTACACAGCTTACAATGTGTGGCATGCACACCTAAACTTACACAGCTTACAATGTGTGGCATGCACACCTAAACTTACACAGCTTACAATGTGTGGCATGCACACCTAAACTTACACAGCTTACAATGTGTGGCATGCACACCTAAACTTACACAGCTTACAATGTGTGTCATGCACACCTAAACTTACACAGCTTACAGTGTGTGGCATGCACACCTAAACTTACACAGCTTACAATGTGTGGCATGCACACCTAAACTTACACAGCTTACAATGTGTGGCATGCACACCTAAACTTACACAGCTTACAATGTGTGTCATGCACACCTAAACTTACACAGCTTACAGTGTGTGGCATGCACACCTAAACTTACACAGCTTACAATGTGTGTCATGCACACCTAAACTTACACAGCTTACAGTGTGTGGCATGCACACCTAAACTTACACAGCTTACAATGTGTGTCATGCACACCTAAACTTACACAGCTTACAGTGTGTGGCATGCACACCTAAACTTACACAGCTTACAATGTGTGTCATGCACACCTAAACTTACACAGCTTACAATGTGTGTCATGCACACCTAAACTTACACAGCTTACAATGTGTGGCATGCATACCTAAACTTACACAGCTTACAATGTGTGGCATGCACACCTAAACTTACACAGCTTACAATGTGTGGCATGCACACCTAAACTTACACAGCTTACAATGTGTGGCATGCACCCCTAAACTTACACAGCTTACAATGTGTGGCATGCACACCTAAACTTACACAGCTTACAATGTGTGGCATGCACACCTAAACTTACACAGCTTACAATGTGTGGGATGCACACCTAAACTTACACAGCTTACAATGTGTGTCATGCACACCTAAACTTACACAGCTTACAATGTGTGGCATGCACACCTAAACTTACACAGCTTACAATGTGTGGCATGCACACCTAAACTTACACAGCTTACAATGTGTGGCATGCACACCTAAACTTACACAGCTTACAATGTGTGGCATGCACACCTAAACTTACACAGCTTACAATGTGTGGCATGCACACCTAAACTTACACAGCTTACAATGTGTGTCATGCACACCTAAACTTACACAGCTTACAATGTGTGTCATGCACACCTAAACTTACACAGCTTACAATGTGTGTCATGCACACCTAAACTTACACAGCTTACAATGTGTGGCATGCACACCTAAACTTACACAGCTTACAATGTGTTGCATGCACACCTAAACTTACACAGCTTACAATGTGTGTCATGCACACCTAAACTTACACAGCTTACAATGTGTTGCATACACACCTAAACTTACACAGCTTACAATGTGTGTCATGCACACCTAAACTTACACAGCTTACAATGTGTGTCATGCACACCTAAACTTACACAGCTTACAATGTGTGGCATGCACACCTAAACTTACACAGCTTACAATGTGTGGCATGCACACCTAAACTTACACAGCTTACAATGTGTGGCATGCACACCTAAACTTACACAGCTTACAATGTGTGGCATGCACACCTAAACTTACACAGCTTACAATGTGTGGCATGCACACCTAAACTTACACAGCTTACAATGTGTGGCATGCACACCTAAACTTACACAGCTTACAATGTGTGGCATGCACACCTAAACTTACACAGCTTACAATGTGTGGCATGCACACCTAAACTTACACAGCTTACAGTGTGTGGCATGCACACCTAAACTTACACAGCTTACAATGTGTGGCATGCACACCTAAACTTACACAGCTTACAATGTGTGGCATGCACACCTAAACTTACACAGCTTACAATGTGTGGCATGCACACCTAAACTTACACAGCTTACAATGTGTGGCATGCACACCTAAACTTACACAGCTTACAATGTGTGTCATGCACACCTAAACTTACACAGCTTACAATGTGTGGCATGCACACCTAAACTTACACAGCTTACAATGTGTGTCATGCACACCTAAACTTACACAGCTTACAATGTGTGGCATGCACACCTAAACTTACACAGCTTACAATGTGTGGCATGCACACCTAAACTTACACAGCTTACAATGTGTGGCATGCACACCTAAACTTACACAGCTTACAATGTGTGGCATGCACACCTAAACTTACACAGCTTACAATGTGTGGCATGCACACCTAAACTTACACAGCTTACAATGTGTGTCATGCACACCTAAACTTACACAGCTTACAATGTGTGGCATGCACACCTAAACTTACACAGCTTACAATGTGTGTCATGCACACCTAAACTTACACAGCTTACAATGTGTGGCATGCACACCTAAACTTACACAGCTTACAATGTGTGGCATGCACACCTAAACTTACACAGCTTACAATGTGTGGCATGCACACCTAAACTTACACAGCTTACAATGTGTGGCATGCACACCTAAACTTACACAGCTTACAATGTGTGTCATGCACACCTAAACTTACACAGCTTACAATGTGTGGCATGCACACCTAAACTTACACAGCTTACAATGTGTGTCATGCACACCTAAACTTACACAGCTTACAATGTGTGGCATGCACACCTAAACTTACACAGCTTACAATGTGTGGCATGCACACCTAAACTTACACAGCTTACAATGTGTGGCATGCACACCTAAACTTACACAGCTTACAATGTGTGGCATGCACACCTAAACTTACACAGCTTACAATGTGTGGCATGCACACCTAAACTTACACAGCTTACAATGTGTGGCATGCACACCTAAACTTACACAGCTTACAATGTGTGGCATGCACACCTAAACTTACACAGCTTACAATGTGTGGCATGCACACCTAAACTTACACAGCTTACAATGTGTGTCATGCACACCTAAACTTACACAGCTTACAATGTGTGTCATGCACACCTAAACTTACACAGCTTACAATGTGTGGCATGCACACCTAAACTTACACAGCTTACAATGTGTGTCATGCACACCTAAACTTACACAGCTTACAATGTGTGTCATGCACACCTAAACTTACACAGCTTACAATGTGTGGCATGCACACCTAAACTTACACAGCTTACAATGTGTGTCATGCACACCTAAACTTACACAGCTTACAATGTGTGTCATGCACACCTAAACTTACACAGCTTACAATGTGTGTCATGCACACCTAAACTTACACAGCTTACAATGTGTGGCATGCACACCTAAACTTACACAGCTTACAATGTGTGTCATGCACACCTAAACTTACACAGCTTACAATGTGTGGCATGCACACCTAAACTTACACAGCTTACAATGTGTGGCATGCACACCTAAACTTACACAGCTTACAATGTGTGGCATGCACACCTAAACTTACACAGCTTACAATGTGTGGCATGCACACCTAAACTTACACAGCTTACAATGTGTGGCATGCACACCTAAACTTACACAGCTTACAATGTGTGGCATGCACACCTAAACTTACACAGCTTACAATGTGTGGCATGCACACCTAAACTTACACAGCTTACAATGTGTGGCATGCACACCTAAACTTACACAGCTTACAATGTGTGACATGCACACCTAAACTTACACAGCTTACAATGTGTGTCATGCACACCTAAACTTACACAGCTTACAATGTGTGGCATGCACCCCTAAACTTACACAGCTTACAATGTGTGGCATGCACACCTAAACTTACACAGCTTACAATGTGTGGCATGCACACCTAAACTTACACAGCTTACAATGTGTGGCATGCACACCTAAACTTACACAGCTTACAATGTGTGTCATGCACACCTAAACTTACACAGCTTACAATGTGTGGCATGCACACCTAAACTTACACAGCTTACAATGTGTGTCATGCACACCTAAACTTACACAGCTTACAATGTGTGGCATGCACACCTAAACTTACACAGCTTACAATGTGTGGCATGCACACCTAAACTTACACAGCTTACAATGTGTGGCATGCACACCTAAACTTACACAGCTTACAATGTGTGGCATGCACACCTAAACTTACACAGCTTACAGTGTGTGGCATGCACACCTAAACTTACACAGCTTACAATGTGTGGCATGCACACCTAAACTTACACAGCTTACAATGTGTGTCATGCACACCTAAACTTACACAGCTTACAATGTGTGGCATGCACACCTAAACTTACACAGCTTACAATGTGTGTCATGCACACCTAAACTTACACAGCTTACAATGTGTGGCATGCACACCTAAACTTACACAGCTTACAATGTGTGGCATGCACACCTAAACTTACACAGCTTACAATGTGTGTCATGCACACCTAAACTTACACAGCTTACAATGTGTGTCATGCACACCTAAACTTACACAGCTTACAATGTGTGGCATGCACACCTAAACTTACACAGCTTACAGTGTGTGGCAAACCTTTTTGCAATGCCTATCAAAGTTCATAAAAATCAGCTGGTACATCAGAACACTCTATAGGTGATTGTTAGTTGGTATATAATACAGCTACACTTAATGTGGTCACTATTTGTGTTCCCAGGAATAGAGGACTAAGCATTCTCCAGCCATCACCAGCCCAAGATATTGCACTGATCACACTAGGAGAAGATCTGTGTCTTGTTGGTTGGCAACATAGCACCACCATTATTGCAGGAAACAACTTCTACATTACAATAACCATCTCAATAATCAACTTGAAATTGTATTCTTTCAATGTTTCGACTAGATGCTCTAGCCATCACGAAGGCTAGTCTTTCAATGTTTCGACTAGATGCTCTAGCCATCACGAAGGCTAGAGCATCTAGTCAAAACATCAAGAGAGTACAATTTCAAGTTGATTATCGAGAAGGTTATTGTAATGTTATTATGTCAACTGAGAGTTCATGGGGAACTTCTACATGTTGTGGATAAGCATAGCACAGTGAACAAGCCAAGGAATAATTCTATAATACTTAGCGTAGTGGACAAGCGAAGGTGTAATTCTATAATGCCTAGCATAGAAACAAGCCAAGGCGTACTTCTATAATGCCTAGCGTAGTGGACAAGCGAAGGTGTAATTCTATAATGCCTAGCATAGAAACAAGCCAGGGCGTACTTCTATAATGCCTAGCGTAGTGGACAAGTGAAGGTGTAATTCTATAATGCCTAGCATAGAAACAAGCCAAGGCGTACTTCTATAATGCCTAGCGTAGTGGACAAGCGAAGGTGTAATTCTATAATGCCTAGCATAGAAACAAGCCAGGGCGTACTTCTATAATGCCTAGCGTAGTGGACAAGCGAAGGTGTAATTCTATAATGCCTAAGCATAGTGGACAAGACAGTCTGTACTTCTATAATACCTAAGAATAGATACCTAAGAATAGAGACAAGCCAGGATGTACCTCTATAATACCTAGCATAGTGGACAAGCCAAGGTGTAATTCTATAATGCCTAGCGTAGTGGACAAGCCAAGGTGCAATTCTATAATACCTAGTATTGTGGACAAGCCAGGGTGTAATTCTATAATACCTAGAGTTGTTGACAGGCCAGGAATTCTATAATGCCTAGCATGATGGACAAGCTCTTTCCTCCCTCGCACAACTTGCCTGCTTCACTCTATGCATCACTCTATAATTATGTCTATATATCTATCCTATCCACACAACTTGCCTGTCTCCTCTACTCACAAAAACTAGACCGGAAGTGAATAAACTTTGCTGTTGATTTTTTATGTATATTGCTCCGCCCACTTTGGGTGTGTTTTGTTCATTGGCCGAATATTATTTACAATTAAATATTTCCATGTGCAGGAAGGATGCGTCGTGGGAGTTTCATTTTCATGAAGTCACACTGATTGGTTGTTCTGTCTACACATATACTTGGCTAGTGCCGTGTAGTTTGTGGGGGTTTCTCTGGTGGCGTGGCAATCGTTCACGATATTCGCTGCTCCAGTTGTTGGCAATATATGGATACTCTGTGTCCATCTTTATCCCTCTAGTGGTAAGTTTGCTATTGTCATCTTGCGGCTTTTTGTTAATCTGTTTTGTCTGTGTGTCGTGCAGATTTTGTGGTTGATCAGAAGTGAAATAATCAGATGGCTGCTGTGGGCAGTGTTCACTGTTTCTTCAGGTCAGGATGAGGTTGATATGAATGCTATTGGAGTATGTTTAAGCACACACTAGTAATCAATGCAAGGCACGGAGTGGCAAACGAGGTGCGATGGAGAAAGAGAAAAAGCGAGCAAAACAAAACAACACCATCCTGTGGGACAAAGTTTAGCACTGTTAGGATTTGTTGATGTAGTCATTGCTCTAACCCTAAGATAGCTGAAGGCAGTATTGATCTGTACATTGTTGGTGACATCAATTGCAATGCTTAAATTATGATATGAGGAAGTAGCAAGAATTGTATACATTTCCAACTACTGCAAGGTTGAACAAGTCGATGTCCTGCTACAATATGTGGGAAGAGTTTTGTTCAGAGTGCTTGGAGGCAGATTCCATTGAAGATGGGCAGCACACTACACAAAGAGTGAGCTCATCATGCAGTGCTTTCTGCTGGAATTGGAAGACCTTGCAAAAGCTGGCAAGAACTTTTTAAGGTGTATTCGGTATGCTCTCCATCGTTAGGACATCTCTCCTTGATTGACCAGTTATCCTCCCTATATTTGCCAACTATATAGCCAGCTCTCTCTGTCCATAAAGAGCAGTAGTATGTGTTGACCTTACCAAGAATGTTGGTAATAGTTTCTCCATATAATAACAAAATGGTGTATCCCATCTCCATGGCTAGAGCATGTTCATGTATTGAGTAGCTTTGTCAGAATGAAACTCCAGCATCCATCCTTTCCTGTCAACAATTAACCATGCTGTCTATTCTCACTTGCCTGTGCAGCCAGTTTTTCTTTCCTTGATCTTATAATGTTGCCGTTTTCTCAATCTATCTCCTCACTTTGATGACCATTTCCCTTTGACATAGATGACTGCAGTTAAATCGTGCAAGTAGAATTATGTTGTTCACTGCCTTCTGGATAGTCTCTGTAAGAAAGTAGACCAAACCCTACAAAGTATGGGGAAAACTTCATGTCTGACCTTCAATGATATTCTTTAGATGATGGCAAGTAGAGTGTCGTGAAGTAGGGTGAGGGTGAGGGTGAGGGCTAGATTTTAAGGTGATTTTGAAATCAATGCCAAAAAAATACTAAAAGAGGAAATTCTTTTTGTGTGTTTCGGTGGGGTTTGGGTGGGCAAGAGGTTGGCCTATGGGGGGGAAAATTGAAATTTGGTATTTTGCAAAATTAGGTGGTCATGTGACCTCATGGGCGGCCATATTGGATTTCCCTTTTTTCATCAAATCTGTGATTAAAAACTACTTTTTCTCCAATAAATTCTTATGGGATTCACTGGATAATGATGAAGATACATAAAATGAACAAAAACATCATTATTTTCATCATTTTATTAATCAACTTTTGTCGGCAGAATCGTGAAAAAACATGAAATTTTCAAAAAATCACTGTAAAACGTGTTTTCCCCAACAATTAGTCATTTATACTCCATACAACCTTCTTGGATGATGGAATGCAGGTATTTGAAGTTCAGATGCATATTTTCAAATGTGTTTTGAACATTTATCTGGTTATGTAACCCTTAGTAGCCATATATTTTGGTCACATTGATGTCGTTTCAATCTACAGACATAGCATTGTCACCTTGGCCCTGTGCAGGGCCGCCCAAATCGAGCAAATCATCGGCCTTGTCCATGGAATACTCCCAATCACTGTCGGCATTATCATAGTCAACTGTTGGAAACGAATTACCTGTATCGTCCAAATCAAAGTTGTCCTCGCTGTCCGTATCAGCAAAGATCTGGTCCACAACTTAATTGACAGTGTATTGCTTGCGCTCACGCCATTTTGCTTCCTACCGCTGGGAAACACGACTTTCCAAGTGGAAATCACCTAGTTCATAGAAAAAAACAATAGATGGCACGTGCAGTACACGGCCAATTTAAAAATGACACATACCCGGTACTACCGGGTACGCGCAATTCAACGACATTTTTCCCTACCAGGTGCTACCGGTTATGCGCAGTGAAAAGGTTAACACAACAAATGAATGTGATTCATGAGTCAATCTGAAGTGTTACTGTATATGCACAGCAGCACTTCAGATTGACAAAGATGGGTCTGGGTTGTCGTGCATAGTCTTTATAGTTTAGACCCAGCAATCGTGTAGCTCCAGTGCTGTCCTCTTGGTATAAAGTGGATGTGCAGTGCCTGCTTCACGAGCAACTCTCTCCATTTGCTTGATCTATCAATCACAGAGTTTTCCCCCCACAAGATTGAACTGTCCCTTTCTGCAACCATTTTTTTTATGCTCTTCGATTTGGGTCTCAAACCTCCTCCAATAAACACTTTGCCACAGCTACAAGAAACCCTATACACAACAGATGATTTCATGGTAATTTCCAAAGCTGAGCCTTATTTAAAAATCAAATCAAATTTTCCACACACGTCTGATACTAGGGGATGATAAAAGGAAGGAGGGCGGATCCTCTCTACTCTTTTCAGTTTCCTTGTCTTTTCCTTCCTCCCTAATAGTGAAGGTATCTATCTCTATGCAGGGTTTTATCTAGGATTTTTTGGAAGGGGGGGAATACCGACATATGTTCTCAAAATCAGCTCAGTGTGGTACAATGTGGTAGTGTGTTAGCATACATTTTAGAGGCAATATATGATGATGGCATTTTGGTGACTTTGAGACTTTTCATGACTTTTCATGCTGACATAGTAGCCTTTTTCCACACCTTGAAAGGAGCCTTGATCCATGTTTGATGCAGTACACAATTTCCCTTTAATATTTCAGCACACTTCTCACACACAGAACAAAACATACCTTCGACACCAGGCTGCTCATCATACCTAACCCATCAGCAAAATATACTCACCATACCAAGTGTAGCTAAGCCTTGCTATGTAAACAAATTAATATAAAGTTCAAAAGTTCCCTAGGCCACATGGCATTACTTATCCTGCTGACTATCCTGCTGACCAACTCATCATGGATCTGAGAAAGCTGTTTAGGAAGCGGGCTAACAAGGATTCAACCGAATTTGACATCACAGACAAACGTCCTAGAACAGTAATAGTTTCTCAGTATGCTTAACATCAAATTCTGCAAGTGAGCCATCTACTTATATGTCAACAATGAACAGAAGTAGACCTAATTCATATAAACAGAAGTTGTCTTACAGACCCGAGTACAAGAAAGCTCACTGGTGGGTTAGGTATGATGAGCAGCCTGGTGTCGAAGGTATGTTTTGTTCTGTGTGTGAAAAGTGGGCTGAAATATCAAAGGGAAATCGTATTCATCAAACGTGGATCAAGTCTCCTTTCAAAACTTCTACCGAAAAATTACGTGAGCTTGAAAAGTCTCAAAGTCACCCAGTTACTGATGAAAAGGTCAAGATTTAAGCGTGCCATTTTCACTCCCTACTTCACAAATCTCATTGATAATATCAAGAGTCACTTTGAAGACAGTGCAGGAATAGTTACAGCACTAAGCATCTTTGACCCTCGCCACTTGCCAGAAAAGGAGTCAGAACTAGGAGGCTATGGACTACAACAACGAGATGTCTTGCTTGCTCACTATGGCCAAGCACGTTCGGTGGAGTTAAATGGAACTGCAGTATCAATTGCACCAGATATCAATCGAGAAGATACAATTGCTGAGTGGAGGATATTCAAGCGACTACTTTACGGACAGTACAAAACAGCAATGCTCAGGACATGACATCTACTGTACTTGCCAGTGAGTCACAGTGCTTAATGCTTCCTAATGTAGTAAAACTTCTTCAAATCTATCAAATTATCCCACTAACGACAGCCACAGTTGAAAGAAGCTTTTCTACGCTTAGACTTGTTAAGACCAATCTCAGAAACTGTCTGAAGGACTGTACATTGGACAAGTGCATGCGAATAGCAATTGAAGGGCCGGACTCCCTATCAGATGATGACATTGAGGCAATAATAAGATATGGAAGCAGAAAAAGACTAGGAGACTTATTGTGTGACCATGTTTATTATCTATTTTTTAAAATTCACGGACACTAGACACTCCAGTACATTAAATTACTGTTTTCATTACTGCCTATCTGAAGAGGTTTGTAATAGTGAAAAGATATATCATGAAAATTGCGGCAGGTTCGAAGATAGAGGAAAGGAAACTGGCTACACATGCAAGTGAGAATCTGCTGCATGATTATTAGCTGTTGGCTGGATTTTCATTCTGACATAGCTACTCTATTCATCAACGTGCTATAGCATATAGGTGGGATATACCGTTTTTGTCATTTCAAGTTATTATCAGCTTATGCTTGGTCTTCCCTTTAGTGCTCAGAGAATTGCTGCAGAAAGAGCTTCCTGATGAGCTAATTCTTAATTAGTGTGCTTCCTATCTCCAAGTGAGGCAGCCTCCCTACAGTCATATTTCCACAGGCACAGTTCTGTTTCAGAACCATTACATTGTAGGCTATCAGGTTGTTCAACCTTGCACCAGTTCGGAATCTGTAAGTAATACATAGATGCATTTGCCACTTCCACATATAACAATCTGAGCATTGCAACTTCATGATAACGTTAATGGTGTATGGATAAATACTGTATTAGGTGCTAGGACAATGGCTAGAGCAATGCAATCTAACAATGGTATGGATTCAGATTTTGTCCCATACAGCATCAAGAAGAAATATATTAATTTTCTTAATTCCCCCCCCCCCCTTCTCCTTATACCGTAGCTTGCCACTCAATGCCTTGTAGTTGTTACCATATTGCTGTAGGGAGTGTGTTATTGTAATACTCCTGTGTATATTGCTGAACGGAATGTGTTATTATATCTTCTATGAATATTGCTAAATATTGCTATAGGGAATGTGTTATTATATCACTCCTACAGGTGTATATTACTATAGGGAATGTGTTATTATATTACTCCTACAGGTGTATATTACTATAGGGAATGTGTTATTATATCACTCTGTGTATATTACTATAGGGAGTGTGTTATTATATCACTCTGTGTATATTACTATAGGGAGTGTGTTATTATATCACTCCCTCCTGTGTATATTCATAAGGAATGTGTTATTATATTACTCCTACAGGTGTATATTACTATAGGGAATGTGTTATTATAACTCCTGTGTATATTGCTATATATAGAGAATGTGTTATTATATTACTTTTGTGTATATTGCTATAGGGACTGTGTTGGTGATCTCTCTCTGGAAGCCGCTCTCTCAAGAAAGTCCTAAAGTGAGTTGCTGGTAATAAGGTCACTAATTGTTTATGCAGGAACCTCAGTTGTCAAAGATTTGGATGGAAATGGATGGTTTATACTGTTTTATTTTATTTGTGGGAGTTGCTTTACGAAATCACTGGAGATCAAGTGCTTAGCTAGATCTATATATATATACACACATACATACAGAGACAGAAAGTGTTTTATTAACATATGACTAGTTAAAGAAACAAGCATTTACCAATGTATACAACAAACATTTACAAGACCCTTTATAATGAGCTCCAAATATGTTAAAAAAAAAAAGCTGTAGTATAAATGTTCATTGTTCAGATTGGTTTCATTCTTTTTTTGAATAATTTTTTTTTTGTCTTGATTATAGTCAAGCAGCCATCACAAGAAGTGACTCAGTAACTCAGTATATATATATATACCGGTATAATGCCAATCATGGATGTTGATGACTGGAGTGCAGATGGAATTAGCATCATGGATAAGAATTAACAAACTTGGTTATATACCTATGACTTATGTTTACAAAAACTTGTGGATACGACTTTTGAGCTCCATAGATTCTGCACACTTCACTCTATGAACAGCTCAAAAGATAAATCTCTCTGTGTGCTCTCTTTTGACACTAAAGGAGGTTGTATAAATTTAACCATGTCAAAGTTATTGCCAGTCAAGGGGGGCCGATGGTAATTTTTAACTTAAATTTTTTTTTTTTAAACTTGTGGTTACAACTTTAGAGCTCCTTAGATTCTGCAAACTTCATGGTATGGACTTGATATATAGCTCAAAAGATAGGTCTCTCTGTGTGCTCTCTTTTGATACTTCATAGGTATAACTATAGGCAAAAGTGGAGGGACCTCAAAAACCTGCATCCCAAAATCGCTGTCCAAAATAACTCCAGATTGCTCCAGATTGCTAAGTGCAAAAAAATTGAAATTGGCTAGAGGAAGCTCTAGAGCAGGGATTCTCAACCATTCCTCCATCATTTACCCCCTCAGCCTGATGTATTTCGACATTTATCTCCTTACTCCCATACCAAAAATGCAAAGCCATCATAAAGGCACAGAAAAGTAAGACAAGAAAACACATTTATTATCTAGGTTTTGCATAAAATATAGTAATATACTTTGATAAAGAAAGAAATTATATAGTCCATTACATAGTAGTAAAACATTGAAAACAATCACAGACCAAAGGCAATAGTGTGAATAGTAATAGAAATAGTAACCTCAGGTAAGTTATATAAACCAACCTGCTGAGAGGTCTATAAGCCTTATATTCCCTTTTCCTTATTCAAGTATCAGGTACGGCACCCCATGCCATGTCATTTTTTACTACCATGGGGAAAATTTACCCCTGGTTGAGAATCTCTGCTCTAGAGCATACTTCATTAGGCGTTAAAATTTTAGTATGTGGTCAAGCACACGGGTGGAAAATTGAGGGCGTTGATTTTCAACGCCCTCAATTTTCCACCCCCACGCTTGACCACGTAATACATTTTTAACGCTTATTGAAAAAGGTGATTGTATGCTCTAGGGCTTTCTCTAGCCACTCGTACCAATTGAATTTTTTTGCACTTAGCAATCTGGAGTTATTTTGGACAGCGATTTTGGGATGCAGGTTTTTGAGGTCCCTCCACTTTAGGATCTAGTAACTTGCCTATATAGTTATACCTATGAAACATATTTTAGTATCAAAAGAGAGCACACAGAGAGACCTATCTTTTGAGCTATATATCAAGTCCATACCATGAAGTTTGCAGAATCTACGGAGCTCCTAAGTTGTTAAATGGAGGGGGAAAATACCATCGGCCCCCAAGTTGGGACCTCAAAATCTCCATACCTGGCAGCAGTTGTTGCTCCTAATTGGAGTGCTAGACGAATGAAATTGGTATCAGTGGCAAGGGGAAGCCCAGAATGAGTTTTTTCATTAGGCGCTAAAAGGTGACTCAGTGGTCAACTGTTTCATCCTTCCTGAAAATCAATTTTCTAAAATTTTATTTTTAACTCCCATGCTTGACATGCTTGACAATGTAATCCCTTTTAGCACTTAATGAAAACCTCATTTTGTAGCCGACACAATTTCAACAGTCTAGTACACTTCACTATATGTACTTGATATAGTGCCCAGTTGTGGGGCATCTGGATGAGGGGAGTTTGAGTGTATTACCAAATCTTAAAGAGGTAGTAGCTGACCCTACATTGCTCTAGTCAGCAATAGGATATGGCAGTGCTGATTTTTATACTGGACAACGTGGTGTACAAGGGTACACTCAGCAATAGGATATGAAGTGTGCTGATATGTGTACTGTTCAACAACAAGAAATCTTTGAATTGTACTCGTAGAACTCTGACTTGGTGTAGTTCTGCACCACTCAACTTAATACCAAAACAACAAAACCTTGAAACAAGAAGAACAGGAGTGGCCATGTTAACCACAACCGTTTTGATAACCCTTTACCACTCGAACCATGTACGCCAACATTGTGCTTTGTTTGCAATTAAATGGTAAAGGGTCATCCAATTGGAAGTGGTCATCCAATTGGAAGTGGTCAACTTGGATATACTTTGTTCTCGTATTTTATGGTTTGAGCGACTGTACAAGTTAGAGATCTATATATTCCAACTTAGAGTTTCTGGAACTCAAGACCTTTTAAACACTTTTTCTAACTGCTTCTTCTTGCTCTCCACTACACATATCAGCACATGCCATATCTTGTTGCTATTGTTGACTGTACCCATGTAGGGTCACTTACAGCCTCCTTTGGAGTTAACACTTGCCCAGAAGCGACAACTCGACATAACTACAGGAACTGAGAGCTGGTCAGCATATGCTTTAGCTTGATTCAGTCAAGGACAAACTTGCCTTCTGAATACTTTTTACCGACTTTATTTTGCAATTGAGAAAAGATGAGTTATGGATATGATTTGGGACATTTGGAGTCTTCTAGTGCTCAAGTTTCTTTGAATGTACATAATTTAAAATAAGGTAGAATTTCCGGTGGTCACACTTTTTATGGTTTTGAGCTCTGCCAGTTTACCAGCTTAGCGAAGGATTTATGCACGTTGGGGGTCTGTTAGAGCTAATACCACCTGAAACCACCACCATTCAGGCAGCTTATCTGGGATGTGGGCTTTGTTTTTTGGGGAAGGTTGCTGTCTGCCATTTTAAAATGTGGGTCAAAACATTTTTGTCTTGTTTCTATCGGTGTTCCAAACATTATGAATAACTTCCTTCTAGGATTTGCTCAGGATAACTTCAGAATTAACCTAACAAAACAGGTCATTTCTTTACCATGATGATAACACACATATATATTTGGACACATGCATGCATGACAAGTGCTTTATGTGGTTATGGTGAAGGTTTCTGCTGGTTATTGTCTTGATTAAGCTTCACTGAAAACAATTCAATGCTTTGCAATGAAAATATGCAAATACCAATTATTGCACACACTCACTGGTGTTACACTTATGTTGACGACAGTTACTGATGTCTGACATTTTACTATAGTCGTTGCGAAGCTTGGAAAGTTGGAGTCTGCTTGAAGTAAAATTGTTGAGGTACTCAAGTTATGGAAGGAGGGAGAGGTTTAACATTTTTAATCTGCTTGTTTGCTACCTAAGCAAAGGATTAGTGTTGTGCTGGAAACATTTTGCAGGTATAATTGGTCTAGACCACGGTTTAGGATACACAGGCGCAGGGTAATTTAATGTGTGGGTGTGAATTTCCTCATTTTGAAATGTCGGTCAAACCAATAGAGTTTTCTAGTACACTCCCTCAATACATGCATGCATATAGACAAACATACAATAATTATCTTGATAGTCAACTTAATTAAAATTACTCACTCAATATTTGGCAAGATGCTTTCACTTCATCAGGAGTAATGACAAGGCTAGAGCATCTAACTGAAATGTCAAGTGAGTAAACTCTGAGTTCGTTGGGTGTATATATATAATAAAAAAAGAAAACAAACAAGAAATTATCAATTTAGTCCACGAAGTTTTTTTACTCGGACTAATAGAGTAACACCAAATATAAAACAGGTTATTGTTTTTTTTATTAAAAAAGGACTGGTCTTCATTCTATTAATATGTAAATGGTCCTATTAATGTTCGTGTCTCTATAGTAAATCCTTGTTTCAATAAGACACCCCCAAATATATAGATATACATATATAGATATTATAACAAAACATTTTTATCATTTATATTCAAGAATAACACCAGAACTAACCAATTATAGATGTTACCTTTACCATGGTTATTACTACATATACACATAGACCTATTCACATACATGTATATACACGCATTATAAGTAGTTGATGGTTTTGTTGAAGGTCTCTGCTATTAATTAACTATTGTCATAAGAGTAAGCATCTTAGGACTAATCACTTATTGTTAGCAAAATGGTGCAGCTGTTTGCTGACTCAGCTCCACTTGATTTTACATACAGGCAGTCCTCAAGTTACAACAAAGTTACGTTCCTAAGATGCGGTGTAAGTCAAATTTGTATATAAGTTGAGTCAACTCCCTCTAAGGCTTATAGTAATTTATGTTGTACCACTTTTACGCTTAGGAGCCATAATTAAAGGTAGGCAAATATAGGTAAGAGTACTAACAGAGTAGATCACAAGCGACGTAGTGCTCTATCTGAAGGCTTGAGTTTCACTGCGGGAGGGGTCGACTTACATGACGTGACTCCCATTTTCTATCGCACTATGCACATTGGGTAACTAAAGTATTGTACGTAGTAGTGTCGTAACTTTGAGACATTGTATGTAACTCGGACGTGATTGTACTGATGTTATATATACATCGTAACTTCGAAGTGGTATAACTCGAAATGTGACTCCTCTTCCTGTATACAAGCATATATATTTTACCGACAACCTTTACCTAAATTATGAGGTATTTTACTGGAATCAAGGAAAAGATTACTGGTTGCAATGCATTCAGTATTTTAGGTCTTCTGGTATTAGGATACCAAGAACCTGCCGAAGTGAGTTTTAGCTGAGATTTAAACTTTTTGGGGAATGCCATTTTAAACATGGGAAGATTGAGGGTTTCACTAGTACTCCCTGTGACCCCTATTTTAAAATGACAATAAAAAAACACACAAAGGTTATGTCTTGGCTAAAACTGACTTTGGCAGTTTCTTACTATCCTAAACTGTGGTTATGGCTGATTTTAATCCGAAAAATACTTCTGGCCTATCTTGAATCCTTTGCGACTGTAGTAAACTGGCAACTTAAGGGGGTCGGATGGGCAAAAAAAGTATTTGAATGAAAAATTATTTTTTCCCCAGTTATATTATTGTCATAGCATTGGAATACTTTTTGCAGTGCTGAAATGCTCCTATTTTGCACGCACACACCAATACAGCGAGTTATCGGGGATCCCTTCCTGATTTTAATTGGGGTTATTTTAATTTTTACCTCATAATTTGTTGTGATTACCTCCAACTTTGGAGCTCCATATTTTCTATATGCTTTATTGTATGAACTTGATAAATAGCTTAAAAGATAGATATCTCTGTCTGCTCTTATGTGATATTAAACATATTATCATAGGTATAGGTATGCTAAAGTTATATACAGTTAAACATCAGGCCCTAAAAAACTATAGGTTAGGTGGCTAGGTAAGGGTATTTCCAGAGTGGTTAGACTTGAAGTGCTATAAATTGAACCGAGGTTAGCTAAACCTGTACTCTTCAATAGAGTGGGTTCATTAGGCTGTACTACTAGCTGCTAATGACCTGCCATGGCATGCTTTAGAAAAATTATTTTGTCGACCTCTTACCAAGGCCACTACAAACCTAAAGAGAAGGTGAGTTATTCATGTTACAAGGGTGTTCACGTTACAAGGGTGTAGTTAAGGGATTGTGTGTGTGTGTGTGTGGGGGGGGGGGGGGGGGGGGGGGGGGGCTAACCACCTTCCCCTCAGAATTAATAAGCTGTTACTGAGTCAGTGCAATGAGGCTAGTATTGTTAGCAAGTCTCAGATGAAAAGACCATTGGTGGAGTAGGACGCTTGACAGACACCCTGATTAATTCTCTCCAAAACTACATGGAGATGCAACCAGGAAGAGTGTTGGGGATCTGGATAGAATGATCAAGTCTCGACCCTACTCCACTTGAATTCCACTGACGAGAGACGCCGTCACCACCTTTGCTCAACTGGAGAGGCCTCTTGGTGCAAATACCAAGTGGCTTAGGCACTGCATGAAGACTATCATCACAAGCACACACCCATTCCAGAAGCCATTGTTAAGCTTTTGAAACCGATTTATGCCCGCCTGGGAAGTAGGGCACTTCTTGAGATGTTGCTAGGATGAAGAAGGCAAGATACAGGGCAACGGAGCGAACCAAAACTTTGAGGAGAAGGGCCAGGTAGGTGAGGAAAGGGTTTGAGGATCAGCAGCAGAGGAGTGGGAGTGTTATGTATGCTGCTGGTGCTTTGACACTGCTACCCCATGCCCTAGCAATCAGCCAGGACCTCCTAGCAACCAGTCAGGACCTAGCAGGGGAACTGGCAAGCGACCCATGAATCGCGAGCCAGGATTGGAAGAGGAAAAAAACAGTTTAGTTACTCTTGTATGTGTTGGTATATAGTGCCATAGTTTGTTGGTATGTGTCATTTTGGATGATTTTTGTCGGTATATTCCTCCCTTTTCAAACGTTTAGTTCAATGATTGAACTGTAATGCCTATTCCCGAATATGGCCCTAGGACGGATCTCCCTGCTTTATACTTGGAGTAAAGAGGAAATATTATATATATTCTGGTTCCTCTCAATGAGATCTACGTAATGACATTCTTAGTTTTTCATTTTAAGCAAGTATATTTGAATTGGCTTTAGAATAGTACAGAAAATATTTTTCATGACTAAAAAAATCATTAAAAATCATCAAACACATCTTTTCACAAAAACTCCATGTAGTTGCATTCTTTACTTGCTAATTTCCTTGTAGTAAGTTGTGAAACCCTAAAGTAAACACTACGGCTGTCCTGGCCAAACCACAAAAGGTCACTTAAGTCTGGATCAGTTGGAGCTGGGTGGCTGTCACAGTACCAGAAGGTAGTTCAGTGTATAGGTACACATCATACAAAATTTCAAACAAAAATTCCAAACAAGAGGGGAGTTATAATTTTTTTGTTTTTTTGTTTTTTTGTTTTTTTGCCCATCCGACCCCCATAAATTATTCTTTAGTATATGCATCATCTATCTACTTTCTTCCTTAACTTTGCATATAATATGTCTATTTTACTACTGAAGGCCTCCAAACTGCCAAGTACATTGCAACACCTATAATCTATTTCTTGATTCACCACAAGTTCAGAGCAAAATCGTAAAAGGTCATCGTTGTCATAAACATTTGTGCTCATGCAATAGTGAGTCTAGCTGAGCTCAGTCAGCAAGGAGCGGCACATTTTCATATACCAAGTAGTGATCAGTTGGTTATCTCAGAAGTTTGCTCTTGTGACAATTCAACTGCACAGATCAAAATTATATTAATATGTAAATTGTCCTTTAAATGTTTGTTGTCTACATAGTAAATTCTTGTTTCATTTCTTTTTTGACAGGTCTATGCAATATATAAATTGGTTGGCTTGTGTGAAGGGTCTCTCAAAATGTGTACACACCTTATATGCTAGAAACTATTTGTTCTACTATCAGAATTGTCTTCATTCATAGCATGTAGCAAAGAAGGAATGCAAGATTTCCACTTTGCACGCTTTAGAATTCATGTATGCGACGAGCACATAGTCTTACATTTCTTGGTCATGTGCTACAGCACTTCATTGGGGTAGGACTCATACGAAGTCTTCCAGGTCTTTGCTTGTATCTTCTGCACACTCTCACCTGCCGCAAACTTGTCACAGATATGCATGTTGATGATTGTGTTGCAAATTTACATCGCCACTGCCAAGGGGCTTTGCTTACACTCAGATTTCCACTACTAATTCAGTACCCACTTTGCTGAAAAAGCTAATTAGTAGCATAGACTATTACTATAACTGAATAACTTCTTGTCTACTTGTCTACAACCACTGTAATGCATAAGCCAGCTAAACCTAATATCATTGCCGTCCATGGATGGGGTGTCAAGTTAAAAGTTCAAGATAGCTTAACAAAAAATTTCAAAGCTATTATTGTGGGACACGAAGTACAACATTATGTAATGAAAGTAACATAAGTAACATAATACTAATAGTACGCAAATATGTATTCTGACTGTTTCTACAGATTTATACACATGTCATGAACTTTCTTTTCTTGATGTTCAGTTGGCTGGAACAATTCTTGTGATCATCTTTGTTTTACATGCAGCATTCTCTGCTGGGTTCAAGGTATGGTGCAATAACTTGTATTATTGTTCACATGCTGTGGTTATGTATGTTTGTAGATGTACTACTTCAGTTTTGACTTGGCTCCATCTGCAGCTGCTTCACACATGAACTTGTCTCGCCATTAAAACAAATGGTGATGACAGAAAAATAATTTTTTTAATAACATTGAAAGGAGTACTATATACTACAATGCCATACAAAATAATAATGTAGATGTGATGATTTTTAAATTAATAACTTAAACTAGTAACAAAACAATGCAACAATAAATATCAAGGTTTTCTGGTCACATTACCCATTGAACTACAACCAACAGATGTGTCTGAAGAGGACATTGCTACGCCACTCATAGTGCTGTTGCAGATATAATAGTTGTATATACTGTCTTAGCTGGTACTGTACTAGTCTATGTTACTACTAGTACTGTACGCAATGTAAAGTCAACTTGTTATTGAATGGTGTTGCAGTATCGGGTGACCCCTCTGTCACTGTATCCCAGTATAAGGTGACCTCCGCAGGATGGAGTGACCCCCCTTATCATGGATGATCAGCTGAGGAGGCACTTTTTTATAGCATAAATAGTACTAGATTCAGTGAGTGCATCTGTTATTGTAATAGTTAGCCAAGATATTAGTTCTGTCCTATCTGAGGATGGAGTGCAGTTGTGTAAGGAAACAGTGACCACTGTACTTGACTGTAACCACTTCGCTATCCATGATCTTCCGAGGGCTAGGGCTACATCCAACATTTTTGGCAGCAAAAAAGGCAGACCACCAGGCAGCCGTGGTAACTGTCTTCAATTAAGTTAAGCAGCCAAAAAACAAAAAAACAGAATATTCAGAAGAAAAGAAGGAAACCAACGAAAATTGTTCATGAAATTGAAAAAGAAAGATCCAGCAGTAACTAACTAGTAAATTTAAGCATCCACTCCCTAAAGATCACAGCTATCCGTTCTCAACAAGGAACGCGATTCGTTCCCAACTCGGAACAAGTTTCAGATTACAGCCAACCAGTACTGGACCTCGCGAGAAGGCTCGGACTGGCCGACTATTTCGGAAACATACCATCCGAGGCCAAGCCACCACCTTTCAAACCCAAATCTGCCTGGAACCAACCCCCAGGCAAAAACTCAACAGAAAATTACCTCCGACAGCTACCCAACAAACTGCAAACAATGAAGCAACGACCATTCAGGCACAATTCAGAAAGTGTATCGATCGCGGAACTGAAAAACAACGACAAAATTGTTGTGAGAAATACAGACAAGGGATTGTGCATATTTGTGGAAGAAGAGATAAGTATATAGAGGAAGAACTGAAGCACCTTGCCAACACAAACGTAAACTAACCCGTGCCATAAGACCCATCAATCAAGATGTACATCAGGACGCTCCATAGAAAAGGCTACTTGTCGCATGACATGAAAACTATATTGAGTTTGAACGACCACATGATGCAGAAAATCAATTTTCTAAAAAAAATTCACAAGCGACCCAATGCCGTAAAACCATAGTAAGAGGTTCCTCGGTACCAACCGAAAGATTCTCGTCCTTAATTGTTCAGCCACTCATGCAGAACACATAGAGTTACAACTCTGGCTCACTAATCTCCATCATTGAATCCACGGTATTCCCTACGGACTGCATCCTGGCCAGCATAGATGTCACGGCTCTGTACCTCAACATTCACCACAGTGAAGGAATGGACAACGTGACAGTTCCTGCAGGATGCAAACCAGAAAGACGTGTCTGTGCCATTCCCACCATCACATTCCCACCATCAGTCACGCAAGAGATCTTTGGAATCATACCCAAACAAAATTATTTTGAGTTATCTGGACAAATGTAGAAACAAGTCCAAGGCACTGCCATGGGAACAAAGATGGCACCTGCTTATGCCAACCTTTTTATGGCAGCACTCAAAACGCATCTGCTGCAAGAAGAACCCATACAGCCACTCCTATGGAAACGTTTCATAGATGACTTACTGGTCAACTGGCTGGGAACAACGAGCGAACTGGAAGTCTTTCTCCACAAAATCAATAGTGCTCATGCCAAAATCAAGTTTACCTACGTACACTCATCCGGAGAAATCACCTTGGTCTACATCATCCTAACTCGATATCAAGCTGCATTACATGAAAATAAATGCCTTTCAATACCTCCACTATTCCTCTGCACATCTGAGGTCCACCTTCACAGAGGAATAGTCAAGGGAGAATTTACAAGAATCCTCAGGGTATATATGCAGCAGCGAGACAATACAAAAAGAACCAGAGCATGTTGAGCAGAAAGTTCAGGCAGAGAGGATATCCATCAAGGATCCTGAAGCAAATCCAGAACTCCATCCCTTTCTCAATCAGGACACAAATACTCCAAAAATCTGACCAAGTCACCCAACAACCAGAAAAACCAACTCCTCTGCTGTTCATCATGCAATATAAGATCACATCCCTACATCCGAGCCCTGGAGCCCTCGGGGGGGAGGGGGGGGGGGGGGGGGGGTAGATCCACTGGTCTGCTTAAAGCCATTGCACAAACCCTAGTCAGAGCCAGATTGCCCAATTCTGACAAACCATCAACAGCATCCCTGCCACTTATCATCAGTCACAGACTCTCCATCAGAGGCAGCTCGACACCATGTGAAACTCAACTCCATCGAACCTGCATGCTCATGTCCCAAAAGGAGGTCGTATTCTCACCGAAGGCCAACCTTTCTGTGATAACTAACTGTGTCAGCAGAAATCTAATTAACCTGCTGGAATGCCAACTGTGCCCCTGCAGAGGAAGATACACGGGAGAGACATCCAAAACCATCCGTGTGAGAATCGCAGGGCATCGAGCAATCCACAAAAAGAAGAACATGCCCCTTTACGTGCATCTCAACCCTTTCGCTGCTAATGCTGCCATCATGGTGGCATCGGAAATTTTCTGTTGTTTACCAATGCCGCCGCTACGGCGGCATAAGTTTTTCAACTCGCCAGATCGAACTACACTGTAGCTACTCTGCGGCAATCTTCAGTAGTGTGTGTCAGGTTATACAAGTCAATTCTGCTTACCTTGTTTCTTGGCGAGTTGGGCTGGAATCGAGCGTGGCTAGGGAATGTAGCAGATCAGCTGACCAGTACTATTAAGAATGGCAAACTGCAGGAAGAAGTACAGGGCAGAGGAAGCAAGACCGCTCATTTTAGCTTATTTGGAAAGTGATGAACGTGATAGCGATAATAATGATGAACAAAGTGATGGTGAAAATTAATATGATGGCTCAGAATCGGAGTTGGAAGATGGTTTCGTTTGCAAATTTGGCCCATGTCGATGACAATGACTGTACATGATGTGGGCAGTGCTGATAATACTGGTGATTCAGAGCCTGATGAACTACATCCTGCTAAATGCTGATGCTGATGGGTCTTATGGCACGGGTTATTTTACGTTTGTGGGCTAGGGTTGTAGCCAGGCCCATAGTCTTGCGGCCCGTGGCAGGGGTCTGCAAGTACAGCAGGCTGGTGGAGATGGTCAGCCACAAGTGCAGGCTCGTTGGCATGGGCAGGGACCCCCCCAAAACAGTTCAAAAGGGCCAATTTTTTCTTTGGTACATGCTACCTACAGGGTCATAACATATTGGAAGCACAGCTCATTAGAAGTGCTACTTTTCTATTTGTAGGGCCTAATTTTTTTGTGCTAATTTTGTGGACATTTTTGCCTTTTTGACTTTAAAAGAATCCCTGCTGGACCCCAATGATGAAAAAAGTAGCTTTGTAATGTTTACTGACAAGAAAAGTTCACTTAATTGATAACAATTGATTTTCTCTCCTCCATGACATTTTTATGTAGATGTAGAAGTTAGAAGTTAGAAGTATCAAAATTGGCCAAAATTAATTCGGCAAAATCGACTGCATTTTGGGGAAAAATCAGGCAGCAAAAGGGTTAGAAGTGGAGAACTTCCGAGTGACCTTTCTCCAGCTGCTAGCATGCAACACAGAAGCAACCACTTCAAGAAGAGTCACCAGACTAAGCACAAGGCTGGTTCCCTGAACTTTTACATATCATCTCTGATAGACATACATATTATATACTTGGAAGGTAGTTTGCTGGTGAAGGCTACAAATAGTGCTCAATGCTGTGTTAAAGCAGATAGTATTGGGATGGCTACATAGTTCTGCTATAGTTTCATGCTAATGCAATCATCAGGGACAATGAGCAACTGAGGTGGCATGTGAGCATGTATGAGGTGGGGCAGGCAAGTGGGGTGATGCAAGTCCATATGGGTGTTGATGAATGTGATAATTCAAATGCTCTTGAGGAGAAACTTGTTCTTGTGCCTACACTTTCAAAGGAATTCTGATCGCTTGTTCAATGATGTTTGGCTGTCGGAGTAGATAATGTGGAATTTTTCAGCAATGCATAGGTTGATATGGTGGAATATGATGCTGCTCTGTCGATAATGGCCCATTTTATGTTGTGTCTGGTTTTTCTGTCTTTAAGTTTCCATATATATTGGGAGAGTTCTGTAGTGTTTCTCTTGTTTTCAAGGTAGAAGGATCACTCGACGTTTCGCAGCGTCGGAGCTGCTTTTTCAAGAGCGAGATGCATGCAGTGTGGGTGACTTTTAAGGTTGTGGTCAGGATGATAAGTGCGGTGGGTATGGTATTAGTGGTTGCAAAAAATAAACAATGAGTAATTGAAAAAGTGGAAATATTACTAGTGATGGTGATTTAAATACTTGTGGGTTTGTTGTGGATTTAGAGATAAAAAATGATGGTGAATTGTTGATGAACATTTAAATTGTATTTAGTTAGGGTGATTTACATATGGTGATTTAGAGAGTTTAAAGAAATGAGTTATTGAGAAAGAGTGTGTGTGCATTTAGGCATAGAGAGAGTTGAAGACATGGGACAATCTTGTATTGAGCTCGGTGATCCATTGTTGCTCTGCCTCAAGGAGTTGTTGCTCGGTGGCACTCGGCAGGTGTTGCAGGATGGTGACTGAGAACTTGGAAGTCGTGCTTGGCTTTCTTGAGGTGCCTGTATAGTGCATATTCTTGTTTTTGTGAACCTAGGGCTATGGTTGGGGGGGGGCGGGGGGCTAGGTCGAGGCCGAGACCACGCCTTTTACTGATACCAAATCCGCGAAATGCGGAGGATCCAGTGAAGAATGCAACAAGGGCAGTGCTATGAGCTGACATACTTGGAAAAAACCAGTCCCAGACAGGACTCGAACCCACAACCTGACTTACATGGTCAGTGCTCTAAACATTGAGCCACTGAGACTGTCTGGCTAGAGCTAGGTGCAGATTCGAACCCTATCTGAGGGCTAGAGCTAGGTTAGGGCTGGGGCTCAGGGTTCTGGGCCCGGCCGGAGCAGCACCAACAGTCTGCATCATGTTATCATTATTGGTGAAACTGCATTATTGGTGAAACTGTAGTCCAAGCCGGTTCTGGCCATGGACCTAGTCCTGATGTTCATAAAGAGCTTGTTATCTGCTGGTTTGTTAGTGATGGCTGTTTCTTGTTTTTCCTTTTATTTTTGGCAGAGTTGTATTTTCATGCTTCAATAAACTTCTCATTTATCACACCGATCTGGCAGGGTGAAATAAGAGAGAAGCAGCCAGCAGAGAAGGGTGGTTATTCGACAAAATTTGGTGTGTGATATCATAATATTGCGTAATCTTAAGTGGGTGAAGTGGATTAAAACCATGAGAGAGTAACGAGTGTGTTGGAGTGCAGCTAATTAATTAAGTGAAGTGGGTGCGGTGCATTGAAAAAAATGAGAGAGTCAAGTGTGTGAGAATCTAACTAATTAAATTTATTATGCAAAGTCAATTAATTAAGAGTACATAGAGTTCAGGCCGTAAGGCAGCCAAGTGTTCAGTTTCTTCATCCAGTGGTCTTCTCTGGGAGTAGTTGACGGGTATCGGTGACGACTTCCAGGATGGAGAGCTGCCAACAGAGTGCTGGGGGCTAGAGCTGGGTTAGGGCTGGGGCTCAGGGTTCTGGGCCCAGCCTGAGCAGCACCAACAGTTTGTGGGTATCCACTGCTCTGTCTGTTTGGCAGGTCAGTGGAGTCCAGGCCTTCTCTGACCCTGGACCTAGTTTGCATGCTCATATCTTATGTCTTTTTTCGATTTTCTTTTTTCGCTTGGCTTATTGCAGAGTTTTACAGTACTTTACTTTTCAACAAAATTCAAAAATTCATCAGTTCAAATATATTTCGCTCTGATTTGCAGAGCTTCATCAGTAAATGCCAAGCACTTACAAATGTGGGTGGTATTTATAGTAAGAGACAGATATTGTGTAGTAATGGTAATTAAGTGTTGTGCAATGGTTCACTTAGCTAGAGTACTTGGTGGAGAGCAGGAGAAAAGACACAGAGAGAGAGTCACATGATAGCCACAAGAGTAATTACATGATTGATTAAAAAATTAATTAAGAGTATAATGAGTTCAGTCCTATGAGTTCAGTCCATGTTGAAGTCGAGTGTTGAGCGCCTTCATCCACTTGTCTTCCACTTCCAGCAGTTTGTTTTGGTCTGAGACGACTTCCAGAATCGAGATCTTCCAGCACATGGGGTGCCTGTTCTTTCTGAAGTGCTGGTATAGTGGCATCTTCTTGTCGGCTGCCAGGGCCGCTCTGTGGCCAGACATTCTTTGACCGATGGTCCTGCTCGTCTGCGCGACGTACTGGCGTTGTTCCTGCAGATGGTGCACTCCAGCAGGTAGACTGCATTCTTGGTCTGACAATTTGTGTGTCGGGGCAGTTTGTAAAACTTTCCCGTGGATGCAGAGAATGTCTGGACTTTGTTTGACATTATGTCACAGCATATGCAGCCTTTGGTGTTGCAGGGTGTTGATGATGAAGATAGCGTGACTATGGGCAGTTGGACGGGCGTTTGCTGAGCGGGTGGCATCTCTAGACTGTGCAGCTGTGCTCTTAGCAGCGAGTGGGTTATCTTTTTGCCGAGCTTGAAGGCAATCCTTGATGATTGCACATTCAGGGGTGGGGCTATATAGGGCCACGCGGATGTCTTTTTTGATGATGTTGAAATTGTATTCCAATTGTATTGGAGTGGGCGTAGCTGCTGTCTGACAGGTTTTTGGAAGAGAGTTTTCATTCATCAGGCGAGTTCTTTCCGAGTAGGGCACTTGATGGTATAGGAGTCCTTTTGAATCTTAGCAAACAATAAATGCAACTCAATAAAGACAGGTAAGGTATCAAAATATCACGTGCGTGTGCATGCTACAGTTACATCATGTGAGTTCAAAGTTTGCAGGGGAAAAGCCAAGTCGCTACAGGGCTCCCCCAGTGACGTAAGTCACCAGCTTGGCTGGGAGTCTGATTACCTGTCCTGCTCTACTCCTTCCCACGATACGCAGTGGTGTGTTAGCAACATTCCGTGTGGGTGTCTGAGATGTGGTTGGCAGGTGAGTCAAAGTCGTCCGTGGTTCTGCAGCTCCTGTATTCTCATGCAGTCCAAAATCAGCATCCAAAGTCCAAAAAGGCAGGCTTGAGGCGGTCGACTGAAACTGTATCCCGTCGACCGTTGATGTCGAGAGTAAAGTATTTGGTAGCTCTCTCAAGGACTCTAAAGGGTCCATCGTAGGTACACCGTAGAGGAGGGCGATGTGCGTCATGGCGTACCAACACAAACATACAGCTCTGTAAGCTGACAGGCATATGGGCAGTGTGTTGCTTGTGATGTGTAGTCTCTTTGGGTCTCAGCCAGCCATGGTAGTGCGTAGGCGTGCCAGAAGGTCAGAGACACTGGGCTCAGCAGAAGATGTCGTTTCAAGGAATTCTCCAGGTAGGCGAATCGTTGTTGTACCATAGACAAGTTCGGCAGGGGCACATCCGAGGTCCTCTTTGGGAGCTGAACGAAGGCCAAGAAAGAGCAATGGGAGCTCATCCATCCATGAGGGCCCTATCAGACGAGCACGTAATGCTGCTTTCAACTGTCTATGGAAGCGCTCTACAATGCCATTGGCTTGCAGGTGATAGGCAGTTGTGCGATGCAGTTGTGCTCCTAGTAGTGTATTCAGGGCTGTCCATAGGGCTGAGGTGAATTGGGGGCCCCTGTCAGAGGTGATGTCCGTTGGTACTTCAAACTGTGCGATGTGTTGTGAAAGGAGAGCATGGGCACACAAAGTGGCTGTAGCGTCTGCCATCGGTATGGCTTCTGGCCACCGTGTGTAACGATCAATAACAGTAAAGAGGTAAGTTTTTCCTTGTGAAATGGGCAATGGTCCCACGATATCAACATGGATTCTCTGGAAGCGTCGATCCGGAAGCTGGTCATGCTCCATTGGGGCAGACACGTGTAGATGGACCTTCGTTTTCTGGCAGGGCACACATGTTTTAGCCCATTGACCCACTTGCTTGTTCATACCATGCCACACAAAACGTGCTGCTACCATCTTCCTGGTGGTTCTAATGCCTGGGTGTGCTAGGCCATGGATAGCATCAAAGACAATACGTCGCCAAGCAAGAGGAACCACAGGTCGCGAAGTAACAGTCGCAGTATCACACAGTAAGGTCACATTGGTACCTAGAATTGGTAGGTCTGCAAGCACTAATTGTGTGATGGCCGTGTGATACGCTTGAATCCCAACATCCTCCTGTTGTGCACATGCTATAGCAAGAAGGTCGAGATCAGGTTGCCCCACGGCCATACACACTGGGTCTATACAAATTTCAACACGTGAGAGGGCATCTGCAATGGCATTATCTCGACCCTGAACATGTCGCAGATCTGTGGAATATTCTGCAATGCTGGAGAGGTGTCGTTGTTGCCTCGAAGACCAGCGTTCCGAGCTACTGGCAAAGGCGAATGTGAGGGGTTTGTGATCGGTATAAATGTGAAACTGACGCCCCTCGATGAAATAACGGAAGTGTTGCACTGCAGAGTGCATGGCAAGGAGTTCCCGGTCGAAGGTGCTATATTTCTTCTATGCTTTGTCCAGCTTCCGCGAGAAGAAGGCTAGCGGCTTCCAGTTACCATCAAGAAATTGCT
Source organism: Cladorhizidae sp. MBARI D1340-BT2 (assembly GCA_028752905.1). Classification (NCBI taxonomy): domain Eukaryota; kingdom Metazoa; phylum Porifera; class Demospongiae; order Poecilosclerida; family Cladorhizidae; species Cladorhizidae sp. MBARI D1340-BT2. The sequence goes on from JAQNBH010000011.1 coordinate 55,425,373, forward strand.
CGAGGACTACCAGGTCAGAGGCATCCACAGTGAGGCATGTGGTGGCGGTGGCGCTTGGATGGACCAGTAGGGTTGCTGCGGCCAAAGCATGTTTCGTTGCATCAAAGGCTGACTGAAGCTGTGCTGTCCACTGGAAGTCCTAGTATAGACATCGATGAGGAGGTGGTTGCTGCAGAAGAAGTCAGCACCCAGCATCGGGCGAGTAACGTCAGCTAGGACAAAATGCCATTTGAATTTATGGAAGCCCAAGTTGATAGCAATGGTTCTCGTACCAAATGTGTCAATTTTACTGCCATTGGCGGTGACCAGATGCTCTGTTTTCTGTCTACGACGGTCCTGGGAAGAGGCTGGGAAAACACTGACCTGTGCTCCTGTGTCTACAAGAAACTTGTGGCCAGTATTCCGGTCCCACACATACAATAATTGGCTCATATTCCGGCCAGCCACCTGAGCCACTAGGTGCTGGCCTGACCGTTTCCCGAAGGTAAGTGGTGGTCTGCGACTGCCGGAGAATAGGCACAGGGTGGTCTACAAGCCTTGGCTCTGTCGCCAAACTTGGCGTGATACCAACAAAGATTAGTTTTCCCAGAAGGTCGAGGTGGCAGGTTCTTCTTCGGTGGTCGGAAGGACGTGTTAATCGTGGACGAGGTAAGTTTGGCAGCCATGATGATGTCGGCCTTGCATGCTAAACTGGGTAAGTTTTCTGTGACAAGTGTGGCAATTTGTATCCAGACCTCTTCTGGTAGTTGGCGCAAGAAAATGCGTCGAAGTAGTACTTCCCGGTCAACTGCTAGACTTAAAATGTGCGCACAAAGCTCAGAACGCTTCCAATCACCGAGTCCTGCGAGGTCAAGGAGCCGGTCTGCCTTCTGATCATCTGTGAGGCCGTAAACCTCCATCAGTTTGGCCTTAAGGTATGTGCACTGATCAGCTGGTGGTGTTGATGCTACATCTCCAGCCATTCGCTCCGCAACCACCGGATCCAAGGCAGTAAGAACGTAGAAATACCGAGTGGTGGAATCAGTAATATTTTGAAGAGAAAATTGAGCCTCGGTCTGTTGGAACCAAACGTCAGGCCTGGAGGCTAAGAATGCTGGCAACTTGAGAGACACGGCGTTGACCGTAGTAGCCGCGGCCGTAGCGGCAGCAGAATCGGTCATAATGGAGCCCACTCGGTGGGTGTGGTGAAGCTGAGTTTCGAGAAAACGCCAGTTGGCGAGAGGATTGGCTAGTAGTAAGTTCTACTTCTGTTCGCTCGTCGGGGTCACCACTATAGGAGTCGGTAAGCGCCTATTCGAAGGACTCCTATTCTTTTGAATCTTAGCAAACAATAAATGCAACTCAATAAAGACAGGTAAGGTATCGAAGTATCACGTGCGTGTGCATGCTACAGTTACATCATGAGTTCAAAGTTTGCGGGGGGAAAGCCAAGTCGCTACAATGGAATGTCTGCCTGATGACGTGGCGCGGGTAGCCTCTGGCCAAGAAGTGTGTTGCTAGTTTCTTCAGGACTGCCTTGTAGGTGGTTTGGTCTGAGGAGGCTCTCAGAATTCTCGTTGCTTCGCCTTACGATGCCTCTGAACACTGCTCTGGGATGTGCTGAGCTAAAGTGAACATACTGGAAGCAATTGGTCTCTTTGAATAGCGGTTTCAGATCCAGCTTTCCTTCGTCAGCGAATCTCTTTCCTTTATACAAGGTGAGATCTAGGAAGTCGACAGATGTATTTGATGTTGTGTGCGTGATCTTTATTGTTGGATGATAGAGGTTGAGGTTGGTGAGGAAGGTTTGCAGTTGCTCTTGGGACTTGTCCCATATGGCAATGATGTCATCGATGTAGCGCTTCCACAGCATGGGTTTGTGGTCCAGCGTGTTCAAGAAATCTCTTTCGAGTTTGTCAATAAATATGTATAGGAGGGGGCCATTTTTGTGACCATGGCTGTGCCTTGCACTTGGTAGAATATTTTTTGGCCGAATTGAAAGTAGTTTCTCTGCAGTACGATCTTGAGGATAGATTAGGCCACTTGTGGTGGGAATGGTGGTTGCTTTCTGCCAGCGTGGTAGAGTTGCTTGAGGCACGCTTGGATGCCTTCCTCGTGAGGTATATTCAAGTAGAGTGCCTTGACGTCGATGGTCAGCAGCGTGCAGTTCTGTGGCAATAAGAAGGTCTCCAGAACTGCACTACATGTTTGGTGTCTTTGATGTGGCTGTTTATTTCTGGCTATTGGGCTCAGAAAGTAATCTGCGAGGGCTGATAATTTTTCTGTCGGGCCATTGCAGCCGGTCACTATTGGTCTTACCCCGTGTGGATTCTTGTGCAATTTTTTCAAGAATGTTGAGTTCTCGTGTCCTTGAGTTGCAGATGTTCATGTGTTGGCAGGTCTATGTACCCTCTGGCGAGCAGAGTGGATACAAAGTTGTTGATGACCTTGACCAGCTGTTGCATTGGGTTATGGCAGATTTCTTCGTATATTTGTGCATCTGACAGGTGTTCAATGCCCGCTTTGATTTAGGCAGCAGTGTCCTCTATTACAATACAAGCCTTTGTCGGCCTTTTTTATTACCAGACCTTCATTGTTTCTCAAGTCTGCAATGGCTTTTCTCTCTCGGTAGGTCTCAGACACTTGCTCCCCCCACACATACAGACGTGGGCCAGGCACTTGCTCCCCCCACACATACAGACTTGGGTCAGACACTTGCTCCACCCACACATATAGACTTGGGTCAGGCACTTGCTCCCCCACACATACAGACTTGGGTCAGACACTTGCTCCCCCCACACATACCGACTTGGGTCAGACACTTGCTCCCCACACACATACAGACTTGGGTCAGGCACTTGCTCCCCCCACACATACAGACTTGGGTCAGGCACTTGCTCCCCCCACACATACAGACTTGGGTCAGGCACTTGCTCCCCCCACACATACAGACTTGGGTCAGGCACTTGCTCCCCCACATACAGTACACACCCAAAAAACATAGTAGGGGGCCTGGCACTAAGGCAGGTGGAGAAATGGGGTGTCAACTTCATTGAACCATGAAGACAAACTGGAGAAGGCTGAGGCACTAGGAGAGTTACCGGAGCCAACCTGTTCTCCAGAAGTGGCACACGGTGGGTTAGCTCCCTCTGGTTCTTCTCCAATGAAGAACATTCTATTATACATATGCCAAAGATAAGACAGTCATATTGTCCAATAACATTATTCATTTTGGATGCTTAACCACTTTAGAGAGATCTTGGAAGGTAACTAGGGGCCATCACCAAAATCATACCTACATTTTATTTGTTGCCAATCAGCATGTTCAAATAACAGGACCATCTACATTAGTCCTCTCCCACATATAATCAAAGCTGCAATAAATGCAGTTAGAGAATGCTGATATACAAACTATCCCCTGGTCAAGATAAAGTTGAACTATCGACACTTTTATACATTGAGAGCATGGTATGTAGCTAAAGGCTTGCACACAAAAGCTAGCTAAGTTTTGCTAGCCCATTCTTATGGAACAACAGAAAAAAAGGCTCGCAAATGTTATAGTCAGAAGCATGACTAACAAACCTGTGAAGGACCAGCTACTAGCTGAAAAGAGGTCTTTATATCACAATCATACAGAACCAATTCACTGTTTTTCAATTTGGGCTTCAGGATATCTTTTCAACAACTTATGTCGGTATAACAGGAACTGTAAAACAAAGATGATCTATCCTTTCAAAAGCTCGAAGCAAAGACGAGTCAGCAGCTTAAAAAAATAACTTGCCACAAAGCACAAATCTCGTGCGCTTTTGTGACCTTTGCGCGTAAACGCTGACCTTTAGTCAGCGTCGCTGCGCAAAACTCTCGTAAACGTTAACGTTTATTTGAGTTTGGTAGTAACGGTTGGAAAACGGTAAGCGCCTATGCACGTTCAAAATAAACGCAACCGGCATTATTTATTTTTTATTTTTTAAACGAATGTAATTGATTTCTGAAGTCAGACTGTATGATATTATAATTCGTGTTCTAATGTGCGGGTGGGACACGCTAAAAAAACATGCTGGTTGCGTTTCATTCAACGTTAAAAAACGCCAACAAACGCACACCGTAAACACTAGCAGTCCCAACGGAAGCAAACAGGATAAACCGTTCACATAGCTTCGCAATTGTCTCGGTGCGCTATAAGCCTCAGTTGCGAGCGAGCGCTTCAAGTTTCTTCATTCCAGAGCCTTCACTCTTTCCACCTGAAGTATTACAGTCTAGCCTAAGCCTCCTGTTTCGTTCAGCCGAGCGTCACCTATCAAGAAGCAATGCAGTCGAAATCAGTCTCCTATCTGAAGCACCTTTTGACGATCAAGCGTAGGTTTCCACAACGTTATTACTATAAATGCAGATTAGAACGAAAGTGCTTCAGGTAGAAGACAGATGCTGACTGCAACTGCTGTGCTCTCGCTGAGACCACCGATGCTCAGGGGACTTGCACTACTTCAGGTGGGAAGAATGAAGGTTCTGGAACTAATCCTAGCCCTCCTATCCGGATGAGTATCAGAAGCTTATTTTTTAATGTTTTTTTAATATATAGGCCTATATATATTTATTTCTAATTGCTGCTCCATTTTGTTTTCTACCTGATAACTGTTCAATTATATGGTTATAAAATGTTGTTTCAATTCAATTGTTGTGTTCTTTGTTGTACCAAATAATTCAATCTTGATATTGCTGAGCCTGTTAAGGCCATCACATGTTACAACATAGGGCTAGGGCTAGGTCACATGTTACAACACAGTGTTGGACTATGTAGTAACTAAAGGCAACACGACGCTGGCCGAGCTCAGTGTTGCGTTGCATTGCATTGCGTTTGCCGGTTCATAACAATTTGCCGGTTCATAACAAAACGGCCAGTGTCGAGTGCCAATTGACCTTTGACCCTAATCATTTCGAACCATGCTCAACAAAAGCGACAGCACGACAGCAACAGCGAAGAAGAGTTTGATTTAATCTTGCTATTGGCTAGTAGGAGACGAAGAAAGCGGAAGAGAAGGATGTGGGCACGTCCTATATTCGCTCACTGTACCCAGCATGGAGACTAGAACAATCTCCTACAAGAGATGAGGCTGTCTGACCCCGAGTCATTTCAGATATTTGAGGATGTCTAGGGACAAGTTTGACTCTCTTTTAGCTGAGGTATGCTTTGTATGCTTTGTATGTGCCATAGTGTAAATAATAAAAGTTACCTAATTATATATATATAGGTCAGTCCATACCTGACCCATCACAGTCATGACAGCTCTGTCACAGAGCTGATATCTCCCTAAGTGAAAGGTTGGCACTTGCTCTGAGATTTATTGCTACAGGCAACTCACAACTTGCCTCACAACTACAGGCAACTCACAAGTATAGTGCTAAAAAAATTAGGTCTCTGTCACTGTCATGAAGTATTCTCTAAGATTTTGCAGACCTCACTGTCCTTCACAACTTTCATACGGGACAATAAACAGTTTGTACCATCGACGAGGAGCCATGTACTAGAATGGAGTCCCTATCACATGCCAGTTCCCCCCCCCCCCCCCCCCCTCTTTGTACCTTGTTCATTATATAAAGTCCAATTGATCTTGAGGTATTCACAATCTGCTGCTTCCACGAGAGATGCCTTCAGGGACTACTTCTCAAGCACAGCTGGAGAAGTCCCCTGGCAATACAACTGTTTTAGCACATTGAATTCCCCAAGAACCCTATTCCCCACCACCTATATACCAATTATCATGAATATGTAAAATAATTATTTTAAGCCAATTTTGTGTACTGATATGTTACTGATATGTTGATATGTTGAAAATATTTACTAGACAATTTATTATTAGCATTGTGTTTTTATGTATGTCACAAATGATGTGTAAAAATGATGACAGAAAACAGTGGCCAGCATGAAATAACCATGGACCTGCATCACCCTCTTCGGACTCTTCTTCTTCAGTTCCTTTACATACCTGATCCCTCAGTGTCTTCCATTTTTGCAACAGTGTTCTGAGGTTGCTCCTTCTCCAACCTATCATATCAATATGTGGATAATTGTCGTCACTCGATAGAAACTGCTAGTCCATTCTTTCTACGGCTAGTTATAGCTAGGCCATTCTTTCTATAGCTAGTATAGCTATACCATTCTTTATATAGCTAGTTTATAGCTAGACCTTTCTTACCTGACTTGCCACTGACTTCCAGTCACCTGCCACAAACGGGAAGCTCCTGACAGCAACTTTTCTTCATCAGAATAGACCTTTGATACTGGCTAAACTGCAGGTCAGCGGCACGTGATAGATTATAGCATTCTGATTGGTCCGACGCTGCGTTTCAGATGTTGGATTAGAACTTTTTTCTAATCGAGAATATAGCTCTGTCGCGTTGCGCTCCGTTGCGTTTGAGGTTCACAACACGACGCAACGTCACGCTCGGACGCAATGCAATGCTCCGCTCGGTCAGCGTCGTGTTGTGAACCAGCCTTAACACTAATAACAATAAAAATAAATTAATAAAAATAAAAATAAAGGTAATGTCCCACTTTTGAGTGACCACCTTCAAATCAACGGTCTGAAAGGAGGGGTCCTGGCACTAAGGCAGGTGAAGAAATGGGGTGTCAACTTCATTGAACCTTGAAGACTGAAGACCAACTGGAGAAGGCTGAGGCACTAGGGAGTTACCGGAGCCAACCTGTTCTCCAGAAGTGGCACACGGTGGGTTAGCTCCCTCTGGTTACGAAGAACATTCTATTATACATATGCCAAAGATAAGAAAGAAATACACAATCATATTGTCCAATAACATTATTCATTTGGATGCATAATCACTTTACCCATCTCCAAATAAGAACATGTCAACAAATTGGTGTAATGTGGGTTACACAGCTGGAAATGTTGGTGGAGATCTTGGAAGGAAACTAGGGACCATCATCAAAATCCTACCTACATTTTATTTGTTGCCAATCAGCATGTTCAAATAACAGGACCATCTACATTTTTGCTCTCCCACATATAAACAAACTCAAAGCTGCAGTTAGAGAATGCTGATATACAAACTATCCCCATGTCAAGATTATCGACACTTTTATACATTGAGAGCATGGTATGTAGCTAACGGCTTGCACACAAAAGCTAGCTAAATTTTTCTAGCCCATTCTTATGGAACAACTTAAGAAAAAAAGGCTTGCAAATGCTATAGTCAAAAGCATGACTAACAAACCTGTGAAGGACCAGCTACTATATAGCTGAAAAGAGGTCTTTATATAACAATCATACAGAATCAACTCACTGTTTTTCACCGTGGGCTTCAGGTTATTTTTTCAACAACTTATGTCAGTATAATAGGAACTGTAAAACAAAGATGATCTATCCTTTCAAGAGCTCGAAGCAAAGACGAGTCTCAGCAACTAACTTGCCACGAGGCACAAATCTCGTGCGCTTTGGTGACCTTCGCATGGAAGCGCTGACCTTTAGTCAGCGTTGCTGCGCAAAACTTTCGTAAACGTTAACCATTTATTTGCGTTTGTTAGGCAGAAATCAACAACAATGGCAGAGACAACAGTGGCAAGGCAACCACCCCAATTCACCGAGACAACCAACACCAATCTGCCAACGGGCAACCCCAATGGCAATGGCCAAATTATTACCAAAATTACGTGCATCAGCCCCTTCAACCTCACATCCCACAGCAATTTCAGCAAATTCGCCCCATGCAACAACCAATAAATCTGTATGGAGCACCACTGCTCCAGCAGCCACCCACAACCAACTCCTATTACCACCAACCCTATGGTGCCACTCAGCAAATGCAACAAAATTTTCGGCCAATCTACAGGCAGCCCCAGTGGCAGTAACTGAGCAATCTCCATGCAGCAATAAAATAAGAAAGGATAGGAATAGGAGATACCACAGACGCACACTCACCAGGAAAATCATTGTCAAACACAAAAAAATTAATGCCAAATCCTACATAATCGATCTATCCAGCAACAAATTGTCGACAATCGAAGAACAGGTCCTCACAAAAGGTCTGGGATTTGCTCCATCCACAAAATTGCCTCACAACTATGTGGAAGGCCTGCAAGGTCTCTACAGATTGCAACAGTACATCCAAAACAAAAGTAATGAATGGAGGCAATACAAATCACCTTACCCCTACAAAATGAAAAGCGGCTGGGCACCGCCAAGAGCTTCTGTCGAGGTGGAACATTACCTGCAAGAACTGCCCGGCAAATTTGAGAACATTAAATTAAGAAACTTTGTCCCAAACTTGACATACCAAGAGAGAAAAGCCATTGCAGACCTGAGAAATAATGAGGGTCTGGTAATAAAAAAGGCAGACGAAGGCTCGTGTATTGTGCTGGAGGATACAGCTGCCTACATCAAAGCAGGCATGGAACACCTGGCAAATGCACAGATATACGAAGAAATCAGCCATGACCCGACGCAACAGCTGGTCAAGGTCATCAACAACTTTGTATCAACCCTGTTCGCCAGAGGGTACATTGACCTGCCAACACATGAACATCTGCAACTCAAGGACACCAGAACTCAACAATTATATTTCCTGAAAAGCACAAAAATCCACTAGGGGTGAGACCAATAGTGAGCGGCTGCAATGGCCCCACAGAAAAATTATCGGCCCTTGCAGATTACTTTCTGAGCCCAATAGTGCCAGAGACAGACAGCCACATCAAGGACACCAAGCATGTAGTGCAGATTCTGGAGGCCCTGTCGTTGCCACAGAACTGCACACTGCTGACCATCGACGTCAAGGCACTCTACTTGAATTTACCACACGAGGAAGGCATCCAAAGCGTGCCTCCAGCAACTCTACCACGCTGGCAGAGACCAACCACCATTTCCACCACAAGTGGCCCAATCTATCCTCAAGATCGTACTGCAGAGAAACTATTTTCAATTCGGCCAAAAAATATTCCACCAAGTGCAAGGCACGGCCATGGGCACAAAAATGGCCCCCTCCTATGCCAACATAAATTATTCATGGACAGACTCGAAAGAGATTTCATGAACACCCAGTACCACAAACCCATGCTGTGGAAGCGCTACATTGATGACATCATTGTCATATGGGACAAGTCCCCAGAACAATTGCAAACCTTTCTCACCAACCTCAACCTCTACCATCCGACAATAAAGTTCACCCACACATCATCAAATACATCTGTAGACTTCCTCGATCTCACCTTGTACAAAGGAAAGAGATTCACAGACGAAGGAAAGCTGGATCTGAAATCGTTATTCAAGGAGACCAATTGCTTCCAATATGTTCACTATAGCTCAGCCCATCCGAGAGCAGTGTTCAGAGGCATCATCAAAGGCGAGGCAACGAGAATTCTGAGAGCCTCCTCAAACCAAACCACCTACGAGGCAGTCCTGAAGAAACTAGCCACACACTTTCTGGCCAGAGGCTACCCGCGCCACGTCATCAGGCAGACATTCCATCAGGTGCCCTACTCCGAAAGAACTCGCCTTCTCGCTGACAACTCTCTCTCTCAGACAGCAGCTACGCCCACCCTAACAGTAGTTCTGGAATACAACTACAATGTAATCAAAAGAGACATCCGCACGGCCCCAGCCCCACCCCCAAACGTGCAATTGCCAAGAATTGCCTTCAAGCTAGGCAAAAAGATCTCTAACTCCCTGGTCAGAGCCCAGCTGAACAATCAAGACATGCCACCTGCACTGCACACGCCCGTCCAACTACCAATAGTCACGCTGTCATCCTCATCCGCTCCCTGCAACACCAAAGGCTGCAAATGCTGTCCAATAAAGATCAGATATTTTCGGCATCCACAGGCAAATTTTACAGACTGCCCAGGCGCACCAACTGCCAGACCAAGAGTGCAGTCTACCTGTTGGAATGCACCATATGCAGAAATAAGAGCCAGTACGTTGGCCAAACAAGCAGGACCATCGGCCAGAGAATGACTGGCCACAGAGCGGCCCTGGCAGCCGACAAAAATATGCCACTCTATCTACACTTCAAGAGGAACAGACACCCTCTATGCTGGAAAATCTCCATTCTCGAAGTCGTCCCTGACCAATGCAATCTACTGCAAACGGAAGACAAATGGATGAAGGCCCTCAATACTAAACTACCACACGGACTGAACTCATTGTACTCTTAATTAACTTTTACAATTAATCATGTAATTACTCTTGTGGCTATCTTTCTCTTCTTAATTAACTTTTTCAATTAATCATGCAATCACTCTTGTGGCTCTCTCTCTCTCTCTCTGTCTTTTCTCCTGCTCTCCACTAAGTATAATACTCTAGCTAAGTGAACTATTGCACAACACTTATTATATCTGCCTTTTCTGTCTTTTTACTATAAATACCACCCATATTTGTGTGCTTGGCCATTCACTGATGAAGCTCTGCAAATACGGAGTGAAATATATTTGAATTTGATGAAAGTTTTTCTTGTTGGAAAGTAATTGTAAAGCCAAGCGACAGATATTAAACAAGAAAATAAGGGGAAAAAGAGATAAGCATGAGCATGCAAACTAGGTCCAGGGTCAGAGAAAGCCTGGACCCTACTGACCTGCCAGACAGACAGCAGAGCGGTGGACACCCGCAAATTGTTGGTAATGCTCCGGCTGAGCCCAGAACCCTGAGCCACAGCCCTAACCCAGCTCTAGCCCTAGCCCTAGCCCCACCCCCAACCCTAGCCCAAGCTGACAGAAAGTGAAAATTCCGACAGTGGCAATGATCGATCCAATTCACACGAGGCTCCCCAGCCCAGCCGTAACTTGGAAGACGTGAGCCCCTCAGATAGGGTTCGGATCTGCACCTAGCTCTAACCAGACAGTCCCAGTGGCGGTTAGAGCACTGATCATGTAAGTCAGAGGTTGTGGGTTCGAGTCCTATCTGGGACTGGTTTTTCCCCAAGTATGTCAGTTCATAGCACTGCCCTTTTGTATCCTTCATCGGATCCTCCGGAAACGGAGTTGGTATCAGTGCAGGCGAAAGGCGTGGTCTCGGCTTCGCCCTAGCCCCACTCCCAACCCTAGCCCAAGCTGACAGAAAAGGAAAATTCCGACAGTGGCAATGATCGATCCAATTCACACGAGGCTCAGAGGCTCCCCAGCCCAACCGTAACTTGGAATACGTGAGCCCCTCAGATAGGGTTCGGATCTGCACCTAGCTCTAACCAGACAGTCCCAGTGGCTTAATGGTTAGAGCACTGACCATGTAAGTCAAAGGTTGTGGGTTCGAGTCCTATCTGGGACTGGTTTTTTCCCAAGTATGTCAGTTCATAGCACTGCCCTTGTTATATCCTTCATCAGATCCTCCGGAAACGGAGTTTGTATCAGTGCAGGCGAAAGGCGTGGTCTCGGCCTTGCTCTAGCCCCACCCCCAACCCTAGCCCAAGCTGACAGAAAGGGAAAATTCCGACAGTGGCAATGATCGATCCAATTCACACGAGGCTCCCCAGCCCAGCCGTAACTTGGAAGACGTGAGCCCCTCAGATAGGGTTCGGATCTGCACCTAGCTCTAACCAGACGGTCCCAGTGGCTTACTGTAATGGTTAGAGCACTGACCATGTAAGTCAGTGGTTGTGGGTTCGAGTCCTATCTGGGACTGGGTTTTTTCCAAGTATGTCAGTTCATAGCACTGCCCTTGTTGTATCCTTCATCGGATCCTCCGGAAACGGAGTTGGTATCAGTGCAGGCGAAAGGCGTGGTCTCGGCCTCGCCCTAGCCACACCCCCAACCCTAGCCCTAGCCCTAGCCCTAGCCCAGGGTAACTATGGTGAACATGATGTTGGGAATGGAGGGCCAGGGTAACTATGGTGAACATGATGTTGGGAATGGAGGGCCAGGGTAACTATGGTGAACATGATGTTGGGAATGGAGGGCCAGGGTAACTATGGTGAACATGATGTTGGGAATGGAGGCCAGGGTAGGAATGGAGGGCCAGGGTAACTATGGTGAACATGATGTTGGAAATGGGGGGCCATGTTAAACTTCAATGATGAGCCATTGTATGAGAGATCCTAGTTCTTCATCAGTTATTTGAGGACATTTTTAGCTTCCAAGGATGAAAGTGGTAGAGAGGAAACTAAAGGCACCTCTGGTTACTTTGGCAGGTACTACAGCCAGATGTAGTGTCAGCTCTGAGAAGTGGTCAGCTCTGAGAAGTGGGTTACCACAGACAATGTTGCTGGCTCTGTTGGTGTACCCTACTCTCTAGTGAAACGACACCACCACCAGATGATGATGAAAGTGCACATGATAACTTCCAAAGTAAGTGATGCAGTTCTACACATAAAGACCTAGTAATTGTTTATAAATCTAGCAATATTCTCTCCGGGGTGGTTCACGGATATATAACATTTCCCCACAAATTATCAATACACTAGGCTGTGCTGCACTAGGAGGCTGTGCTGCACTAGGCTCTGCTGTAACTCTAATCCCCGAGTGTTGTGGTACTGTGTCTTTGCCAGTGCCTCTTTCTCTCCCATTGAGCCCATCATTGCCATTGATATTTCAGTGTTTGTCTGATTTCACTGAAGAGCTTATGGAACAAGGTATGCTTCCTGCTCACGGTGATGTGTGTACTTGAGGCCAGGTTCAGGGTAAGTAAATGCATGTAGTTGTCAAGTTAAGCGTGCTATATAAAGCTAGAATAGTGCTTTACCATGATAATTTTTCACTCATAACCTTTCTCACAGGAATTCATGAGTGCTTGAATACATAATTACCATTTAGTGCTAACATCTTTTGTGCAGCAGGTATGAAGGTATATTATATAATGGGCTATAAGCCAGCTATGAAACCATTCCCATTGGATTTATAGCCTGACCACAATGTGGCAGAGGGAACTCTTTTTGCCCGATGTTGTAGGCACTTGCGAAGCTGTGTGTAAAGAAAAAGCTAGCATAATATTTTAGCTTGGGTAGCTGTGAGTATATATCCCATGAATTGACAGGTGCTTGAACATTATTATCATAATAGATGTGTGCGCAGCTGTGGACCCTGCACTGATTCATCTGACACTGAAGTGGCACAGGAAATACTTCTGCTTGTGAATGTACTCATGCACATACTTGTGGGCATACTCGTGGGCATAGCATACTCAATGGGCATAGCATACTCATGGGCATACTCGAAGCATTGTCACAGTCGAGGAGCTTGAGGAGCTAGCACTCCTTGTTCATCTACAGCTGGTGGCTCCATTTCAGTGGATCCATTAAGTGTTCGTGGATTAGGTCTGAACCTACAAATACAGCATTCCCTTACAAGTTTACTTGTTGCCGAAGTGAACATTATAATATGTAGCGTTGCAGATTTGTCTGTAATTGACCTCTTCAACCGGTTCTTTACAGATGATGTGTGGGACTTGCTCATGTTTGAGACTAGCTAATGAGGTAAGTAGTTGTCTCCAAGTAAAATAAATCTCTCCCAGTATCAGTATATGTGTGTATGTATCTTGCAATTAAAAATTACAGCCAAAATGGAGAGTCACGAACTCCAAGTATATTTAAAATTGTTACCTGAGGCAGCTTTAAAAAAGAAGAGCACGGCACAGTAAAACTTCCAGATCTTCATCTAAACAATATTTTATGCAATGGTCTATCCTTAATTTTATTTACAGTTTTAGTTATTAATTCAGGCATTTGAAGTGGACTTGCATTTCAGAGCACTCCAATGCAATGAAGTGAAGATGAGATCAAATGTGGCCTGCACCTTGCAAGATTTGTATTGTGGTGCTGGAGGTATAATAGTTATAATTATTAACAGTAATACATGATGATACTGTCACCTGTTAATAACTCAATTTTAAAACAGAGTCTAGCAACTATATAGCCCTAGCCCTAGAACATATTATGTGCCTTTTATCCAAAAATACATCACATATATGGCTATTCACCAGTCCATATATAGTCATGTTCATCACAAACATACAAGTCAAGAAAGCATCATCCAAGTATTTAGGCAAGGAGTATGGTGTGGAAAGAGTTTTGGTTAGTGCCACTCATTTTTATTGTAATATTATTGCATTAATGTTGTGTGATTAATGTTGTGTGCAATAAACATTCTTGATGATAGGAGCCTCTCCTGTAACATGCCACATGAGCTAATTATGTTTAAGTATATACAACTTTAAATAGAAACCAATTTTGCCTGTGACAAAGACTTGAGCATCCAGGGCCTCAAGCATCCAGGGTCTTACTGGCCTCAAGCATCAAGGGACTTACTGGCCTCAAGCATCCAGGGTCTTACAGGCCTCAAGCATCCAGGGTCTTATAGGCCTCAAGCATCCAGGGACTGTCAGGAAATGTATTCTTGGTACCCTTGGGTCATATAGACCGAACCACAGAATACTCCCTGCGATGCCTAGCTCTACTCCCTTAGCTAGACCACTTGTTTATTACCATCAATATGACTTAACAACATTTGATAGAATAATACAGTCCTGTAGGAAATCACATCCTAGTACCCACTCCCCAGTTCTGTCTAACAGGCTATCTTATTTCTTATTTTTCGATCAGAGGTTAGACTGTCCAATCAGACCATTCCATCTGTCCTTCCAACTTTCTGTTTCTCCATATACATAGGTGATGTAATAACTACTGTGTATTGTGTAATAATCCATTTCCATTACATAATAATACATTTCTGGATGGTGACCTTATCATTGTTAATCTTGTGTGGGTGGGGTGTTTTCCCCATTGCAGTTCAAGTCATGGAAGGTTGTTTCCATGACATCTCCCCTTCCTCTAGTTGAGAACACTGTTCTCTAGAGAGTCCATCCGCATTTCCATTTTTCTGTCCCGCACGATAAACCATTGTATAGTTATAGGGCTGAAGGGCCAATATCCATCGGGCAATTCTTCCATGGCTGTCCAGTTTAGAAAGGTGCACAAGAGTGTTGTGGTCTGTCTCTATGCGGAAGTGTACTCCTTCAAGATATACCCTGAAGTGTTTGACGCCCTCCACTATTGCCAACCTTTCTCGCTCAATGGCCAAATACTTGGTTTCTCTTGGAAGTAGCTTTCTGGAACCGAAGGCGATTGGATGCTCCTCGCCTAGTTCGTCCTGCTGGCTTAACACATACCCGATCCCACAACTTGAAGCATCGGTTTGCAGTATAAATTCCTTCCCCCAAATAGGTGGGTGTAGAACTGGTTCTTGAGATAGTAATTCTTTCAATGCCTCTCTTGTCTGGTCTGTCCATATCACTTTGTTTGGCATATCCTTCTGTGTTAGGTTCGAGAGGGCGGTGGCTATTGTCGAGAACGATGGAATAAATCTCCGATAATAGCCACAAAGTCCAAGGAATGCTCGTACTTCCCTCTTCGTTTCGGGGTGTCAAAGTTCTTTACTGCTTTCACCTTGGCCTCCATCGGTTTGATTTGGCCTCTTCCCACCACATGGCCTAGATAGGTACAGGTGTTGCATGCAAACTTGCACTTTTCTTCTTTTATTCGTAGTCCTGCTCGTCTCAATCTCGTGAACACTTCTCGTAAGTGGGTAATGTCGTCTTCCAAGTTTCTGCTGTGAACAATAATGTCATCAAGGTAGGGACTTGTGTACTACTGAGTGTCGTCCAAGACCTGATCCATCATTCGCTGGAAGGTCGATGGGGCGGATACTAGTCCAAATGGCATTGTGGTGAACTCATATTTGCCCCACGGTGTTATGAATGCTGTCTTTTCTCTGCTTGACCTTTCCATGGGCACCTGCCAATAGCCTTTTGTTAAATCTATGGCAGTAATCCATTGTGAGTTTCCAATATTGTCAATAAGTTCCTCTATCCGGGGAATTGGATAGAGGTCGGATTGGGTCATTTAACGAAAGTCAATGCAGAGCCTCTTTGATCCGTCCTTTTTTGGTACTAGCACCACTGGGGCGGCCCAGGGGCTTTTGGAGCGTATGATGATGTTCTGCTCTAGCAATGTCTTTATCTCCTTTCGCAGGAATTCATGCGATGAGTGTGGGAGGCAACGGTGGGAGTCGGATGGGAGATGCATCCCCGGTGTTGATGGTGTGCTCCACCACTTCCGTCCTTCCAGGTACGTCGCTGATCACCTCACTGAACTCGGCCTTCAGTTGTTGTAATGCTTCCTTTTGATAGGGCTGAAGTTGATTCAGATGCTCCTCCCATTGTGGTGTTTCATTGGGTTCGGGGTCGCTTGGTTCATTGTCCACGGCTAGCAACACGGCTGGCATTGGAGAATGCCACTCCTTCATTCCATTCACATGGAAGGTTCTCAACTGCTTCAACCCCTCCCCCAAATCTACTTGGTAAGTTACATCTGTCAACTTCCGGGTAATTATTACCGGCCCTCTTCATTCATTTTGGAGTTTGCTTGTTTTCCGTGGCTGAAAAACCAAAACAAAATCTCCCACATGGAACTCTCTCTCGGTAGCCTTTCCATTATGGTACTTCTGATGGGTTTGCTTAGCTTGACTCTCGTTACTCGCTGCTACCTCCCGAACTAATTCTAACTTCTCTCTCAGTATTCTCAGGTAACTCAATGACCTCTATACCTTCCTCTCCCTGTTTCTCTCTCCAATATCAGGCTAATTCATCTATCGTGGTTCGCATCCTTCTCAATTCAAAAGTGGAATACCCTGTGGTACTATGGACCGTTCCCCTGTATATAGGCCCACACTACAAATGGTAGACATTGGTTCCACTCTCTCTCACTCTTTTGGGTTAGCTTCTTTAGCAATCTCTTCATGGTAGCATTAAACCTCTCCACCATACCATCAGTTTGGGGATGGTATGGGGATGTTTATATTTGGTGGATGCCTGTTTAACCGGCAAAATTGGGCCATGGTGCGTGAGATGAAATTACTACCATTATCCGAGAGGATTTCCTTGGAGGTCCCTAGTCTAGCAAAGACCTCTACCAAACAGCCCAGAAGCGTCTCAGTTGAGGTATTCTTGAGAGGAAATGCTTCCAGCCTTTCGGTAGCATAATCCATGATTATCAACACATACTTGTTCCCTCCCTTCATTCTTTTCAGGGGCCCAAATATATCCATAGCCACCCTTTCGAATGGTATGTTTATTACGGGTAGGGAGTGTAAGGGTGCTCTCTTGGCAGTTATTGGTTTGGCTCTCTGACAGGTGGAACAAGACATGCACATTGACCTTACGTCTGAAGCGAGTCCATGCTCTGCCTGATGGTGGAGAGCGTCCTTGCTTGCCCGAAATGTCCGGCTGTAGGGGTGTTGTGGGCCATCCTTAGGATCTCCGTCCGAGGTTCATGCGGCACCACCACCAAGTTCCCCCCGTCCACTGTGAGCGACTTCCTCATGAGGAGTCCATTCTCCCAAAGGTATGGTTCTTCTCCTCGGTCTGCTTGTGTCTTTATCTTCTCCAGGGATGGGTCTGTTTGCTGTAGGGCCCATAATTCATCTGGGGGCATTCGGTCGGTAAGGCTAACAGTCTCCGCCTCGTTTCTGGTCTGTTGCTCCTTCTCGATTCTCTTCTCGGTGAAGAACTCGTCTTCAAAATCGTAAGGGAGTTCATTTCCCTTCTCTTCTTCCTCGTGGTCTCCGTCTGTAGGGTCTGTCAGTACGACCTCGTCGTCTGCTTGCTGTACCCGTGACACTTCCTTTTCCTGCACTCGTGTCTGTGCCTGTGCTCTGGTGGTTACGCGGGCCATTTCAGTCGTGCCCTCCCTGGCGAATTGTGTCTTCTCTGAGCACACTCCGGCCAGCAACTGCTTCAGCTGGGGTACATCCTGCCCCACCAGCATATCCACCGGTAGGTAAAGCGAGATGCCTACCGTCAGATGGTATGTTCTCCCAGCCAGCTTCAGCACCACCCGGGCTGCTGGGAACCATGTCTCGATGGAGGTGGCTGTGGCATACGGTTTGCTCCACCCTAGCCTGGCTTTCTCCTGCACACATCTTGGGTGCACCATGGACTTCGTGCATCCAGTGTCTAGCCACACCTTCATGACTCGTCCGTTCAGCTTAGCCCTCCTTGTCCAACGATTAGAGGTCTCTTCCCTGGTTGTCTCGCCCACCAGCTGCGCTTGTTCCAGTTTGACTCTGCAGTCGCTTTTCATGTGTCCTACAGGGTTGCAACGGAAGCATTGGACTTCCTGGTTGGTTCTTTGGGATGGGGGTCTGCTTTTCCAACTCTCTTGACTTCCCCTCAGCGTTGGTGTGTCCAGGCCAAGTCGTCTGAGGGCCTGTTGCTGAGGTCCCGACCGGAAAGGAGTCTCGGGGCGAGTTCTCCCTCTCTCGGTCGCTTTCTCAGTTGGTCTTGGCTGCTCTGTCTCTCTCCGTGACTGGTTAGACAGGTGCCTCACAACTGCTTCGCTCAGTGTCTCAAAGTTGCCAGGGTTGAGGTTCCTCATTTGAATCCTCCAACCATCGGGGCAGGCGTTTGAGTGTTATCTCCATTAGCATTGTTTCCTGGTCATTGAGGGGGGATGATGCCAACCACTGCTGGAAGCTCTGTCGATGTATTGCTAGCCAGGTGTTGGGATGGATGGTGTCGAAAGGTACATCAAATGTTCTTTTTCAGTTGTTATCCTGTATTCCCGAAGCAACACTTCCTTCACTGAACAGTAATCCGCCTGGTTGTTGGCAGGCATAGCAGCTATGGCAGTCAAGCCCACTCCTGATAAGGAACTATGCAGAAAGGCCATCCACTGGCGTCGTGGCCACCCTCCAGCAACTGCAGTCACCTCGAACCCATCCAAGAAGGCTCCAATGTCATCCACACCTTCCTGGAACTTGTGCATGGTCAGTTTCGGGGTACAAGCAGCAGACTCTGCCACAGCCGGATGTAGCCTTACAGGCTCTCGGACTTCTGTTAGCAGTAGAATCAGACGCTCTTGTTGCTCGGTCTGGTTCTTCATGAGTCTCTCCTGGAGCTCGGCCTGCCTTTGCCCCTCCTCTGCTCTCCTTTTCTCCTCTTGCTCTATCCTTAGTTGGTCTATCTGCAACCATTGGGACAGGAATTTCTCCATGGGATCCACTGCCACAGGAGAGGCCTCGGCAGCATTGCTCTGGAGACGGTGAGACTCTCTCAGGTCTCTCCTGTCCTCACTGCTCATCCTTCTCCTCACCTTCACCAACCAAACAAAAAAAAACACGCCTCAACACTAGCTATCCAGGGTTGGTTCTCAAACCTCATAGGCAGCCCTGATCTATTCTAACTAGACTTCCAAACATCTACACTACCTATAGGCTGGTCCGGGATCTTCTATGAGAGAAGAATCCCACCGCTGCCACCAATGTCAGGAAATGTATTCTTGGTACCCTTGGGTCATATAGACCGAACCACAGAATACTCCCTGCGATGCCTAGCTCTACTACCTTAGCTAGACCACTTGTTTATTACCATCAATATGACTTAACAACATTTCATGGAATAATACAGTCCCGTAGGAAATCACATCCTAGTACCCACTCCCCAGTTTGTCTAACAGGCTATCTTATATCTTATTTTTCGATCAGAGGTTAGACTGTCCAATCAGACCATTCTATCTGTCCTTCTGAACTTTCTGTTTCTCTGTATACATAGGTGATGTAATAACTACTGTGTATTGTGTAATAATCCATTTCCATTACATAATAATACATTTCTGGTATGGTGACCTTATCGTTAATCTTGTGTGGGTGGGGTGTTTTCCCGTTGCCAAGTCATTGAAGGTTGTTTCCATGACAGTTTCCATGACAAGCATCCAGGGACTCACAGGCCTCAAGCATCCAGGGTCTTACTGGCCTCAAGCATCCAGGGACTTACTGGCCTCAAGCATCCAGGGTCCTACAGGCCTCAAGCATCCAGGGTCTTATAGGCCTCAAGCATCCAGGGACTCACAGGCCTCAAGCATCCAGGGACTTACTGGCCTCAAGCATCCAGGGACCTACAGGCCTCAAGCATCCAGGTCTTACAGGCCTCAAGCATCCAGAGTCTCACAGGCCTCAAGCATCCAGGGTCTTACAGGCCTCAAGCATCCAGGGTCTTACTGGCCTCAAGCATCCAGGGACCTACAGGCCTCAAGCTTCCAGGGTCTTACAGGCCTCAAGCATCGAGAGTCTCACAGGCTTCAAGCATCCAGGGTCTTACAGGCTCAAGCCCAGGGTCTTACAAGCTTTTGTTGTCTTGTATCACCAAATATGATCCTATGCTAGGAATCTAAGCAGTGCAGTTGATATTAGAAATGGCTCAAAACAGCAAATTACTTTCAGCAGCTCCCAAATATACTTTGAAAGGATAGTTTGCAGTATCTGTGTCAATGAGGGCTATGCTCTCTCTCATTATGGCAGTATTCCCTACTAGAGTCCAGTAGGGTTCCTATTAGAAGCCAGTCCAAATTTTGCAGACAAGGTCCACTTATGCACACTTTTCTGCCACAATTGTCCGGCAAAAAGTAGACCCCCAATCCATTTTTTTCACAGTCCACTTTTGGTGTGACAGACCCTTGCAGGCGATCCTCTCATCCTCGTTTTAAGGCCAGTATGGCCCATTTTTTTCTTCAAAAAACTCGCACCTCTTTCAAGGGCCATAACTCCTGAACTACACCCCCTATACCAGTAATTTTATGCTCAAAAGATAGATCTCTCTTAGTGCTTCAAAACAACATTAAAAAGTGAGGATAGGGTCTGTATACAGTGTGTGACATGCAGAAAAGCTGGGAAAAGTGAGAAAAATCAACCTTAAAACCCTACAAAGCCTAGCTAAAAAAATCAAACAGCTATGGCTTCCAAAACTCTTGGTAATATTGCTTAGACACTAATGAGTGATTTAATAGAGTTAAATAGTGCTTTCTAAGTGCACTACCAGCTGTACAATTGGCTGCGTGCCAGCACTTTTAATTGCCACTAAGGACAGTTGTGAATAAACTAATAACTTGGAAGTGCTTATAGCTACTACTTAACTAACTCTATTAAATCATAGAGCAAAGACAGAGCTATAAAATGATATATAATTAAGTAGGTACACACTCATATTTCTTAGAGATATCCTTTTTTGAAATTCAAAAAGGCTCTTTTTTTTTGGAAATGTGGGAAATCGCTGTTGAAGTTGGACTATATACTTTCAAGGGGAGACAATGGTATTTTTTAATATTTTTTTTAAAACTTGTGATTACAACTTTAGAGCTCCGTAGATTCTGCAACCTTCATGGTATAGACTTGATATATAGCTCAAAAGATAGGTCTCTCTGTGTGCTCTCTTTTGATACTAAAATATGTTTCATAGGTATAACTATAGGCAAGTTACTAGACCCTGAAGTGGAGGGACCTCAAAAACCTGCATCCCAAAGTCCCCATCCAGAATAACTCTAGATTGCTAAGTGCAAAAAAAATGAAATTGGTACGAGTGCCCTAGAGCATGCAATGACCTTTTTCGTTAAAAATTTATTACCTGGTCAAGCGCGCGGGTAGAAAATTGAGGGCGTTTATTTGAAAATTGAGGGCGTTGATTGCAACACCCTCAATTTTCTACCCGCGCGCCCGACCAGGTAATAAATTTTTAACGTCTAATGAAAAAGGTCATTGCATGTGCTCTAGGGCTTCCTCTAGCCACTCGTACCAATTTCAATTTTTGGGCACTTAGCAATCTGGAGTTATTCTGGATGGGGACTTTGGGATGGAGGTCCCTCCACTTTAGGGTCTAGTAACTTGCCTATAGTTATACCTGAAACATATTTTAGTATCAAAAGAGAGCACACAGAGTGACCTCTCTTCTGAGCTATATATCAAGTCCACACCATGAAGTTTGCAGAATCTACGGAGCTCTAAAGGTGTAACCACAAGTAAAAACTAAATTAAAATAAAAAATGCCCTCCTTCAATTTTTCAGTTGAATGAAGTGTAGGCCTGGATAAAATCCACCATAACTTGAGACTTGTGCTTCCTAATGTTTCCAAATTTGAAAGACAATTTGTACAGATGTTTAGAAATTATATAAGCACACCAAAAAAAAAGGTCAAATATTGAGGGAAAATGGGCCATACTGGCCTTAATCCAAGTGTATAGAAGGTAGCGAGCTTGAGATGGAAGACCTCAACTTGTTATATAGCTATGGGCTCTACTAGTGTGTCTACTTGCTACTTATTCCAGAGTTTACCTTGGTTATAGCTGACTTTATACAGAGGCACAAGACCATATAGAGAGCCTCTGGGAACTGCTAACAAATCTCTTTAGAGACTTTGTGGCAAATGTGAAAGAGTAAATGGTAACTTCCATCCAATTCGGCAACGATATGGCCACTTCAACTCCATAGTTGATGTTGTAGAGATTATCCAACAACTCTTGTCTCTCCCATTCATCACTATGCAGAATGTATAAAGTACATATCTCTGCAGCTTCAGGGGCAGTTGTGAGTGACAATTCTTGAAAGAAAAGGTTGGCAACCACTGCAGATACTGGAGAGCCCATTGCTGCACTCTCTTTCTGCTCATAGTATTTCCCTTGATATCTGAATAAGAGGATTTTATACGCAACTCCAACAGTTCGGAAATCCACCCAGTGCAGTCCTCTCATGCAAGCAATCATCTTTTGTTAACATTCCAAAAATGACTTCCACTGTCTCATCTATGGAAACATTTGGTAAAAAGAGGGGAGAAAATCATAACTGATAAGAGACTCTTCCCTTCCAACACTCACCTTGAATAAGTAAAATTCCCAGAATCCTAGACTGATGTACTTGTATTGCCAGCTAGGGGTGCTAACTGTGCTATGGACTTGGGGAAAGATTATTCAATGGTGCTAATGGTGCACGTACACAAGACACAATTGGCCTAATTGAAAGCTCAGGTTTATCTATGTTAGGGAAGCCATAAATCAGTGGGGTCTACTTCCGTTCCGGTGGGCCTAATTCTATTGTATAAGGCAGTTGTTATTCTCCGTTGTTCTCCAAATTCATTAGTACACGACTTACCTTGCTTTTCTGTGTCTTGGTAGGATCCTTCTTCAGTATTCCTATGTCAGCTTTCAAATTTAACTTTCTCTTGTCATCAGGATCATTGTCTTCCCCTTGTTTGCTGGCAGGAATGTGATCTCTTCCATTCTCCTCAGCTTTCCCAGGGGCCTTCTCTGTTCTTCTCAAAATTCTACTTATTCTTCCTCGAACCTCATGTGCCTCATTATCCTCCACCTTCCTGGCCATCCCTTCCACTGCAGCTATGGTATCCATCAAAGGTCTCTTTAAAGCATGATAAAGTTAAGACTTAAAGCAAGCACTTTGGATTGGAGTGTAAATGACTTAGGGTTGCATTACTCCTTTAAATCTCCTTCTCTCCAAAAGTATATCCAGCTTCTTTTGATTCTGTTTGAACTTGTTGTGGGTCTTCTCTGCTGCTCCTCTACAGAGGGTCTGGATCCTCTGGTTGTAATGAAGATTGGTGAGGGATATGCACAGTATTTTAGACTTCTTACAAGCTTTGGTTGGATTTTGCTGAGAAGGAGCTGTCCAGAGACATGCTGTGAGTCTTCTCTGCTGCTCCTCTACAGAGGGTCTGAATCCTCTGGTTGTAATGAAGATTGGTGAGGGATATGCACAGTATTTTAGACTTCTTACAAGCTTTGGTTGGATTTTGCTGAGAAGGAGCTGTCCAGACATGATACGACCAAAAGTTGTTCACTTGGTGGGAAACGACTTTCAGTTCGAGGGAGAATAAATTTAATTTACACTTTGGTAAGTGAATAAAAAAAACTTGTTAAAGTTATTTGCTTTGTCAACAGGTCACATATTGGAACTCCATTGTGTATGATATACTGACGTGTCTGTGTTGCATTTTGTCAAATGCGTGGTTATTCTAAGTTTATTATTTTCTGATTGCAGGAGACTGCTTTTTCATGGTGAAGCCATGGAGGTTTGTTGAGGAGAGTCTTTTTCATGGTGAAGCCATGGAGGTTTGTTGTGGAGAGTCTTTTTCATGGTGAAGCCATGGAGGTTTGATGTGGAGAGTCTTTTTCATGGTGAAGCCATGGAGGTTTGTTGAGGAGAGTCCTTTTCATGGTGAAGCCATGGAGGTTTGTTGTGGAGTCTTTTTCTCTTTTATGGTGAAGCCATGGAGGTTTGTTGAGGAGAGTCTTTTTCATGGTGAATGCCATGGAGGTTTGTTGTGGAGAGTCTTTTTCATGGTGAAGCCATGGAGGTTTGTCGAGGAGAGTCTTTTTCATGGTGAAGCCATGGAGGTTTGTTGAGGAGTCTTTTTCATGGTGAAGCCAATGGAGGTTTGTTGAGCAGAGTCTCTTTCATGGTGAAGCCATGGAGGTTTGTTGGGGTGAGTCTTTTTCATGGTGAAGCCATGGAGGTTTGTTGTGGAGTCTTTTTCATGGTGAAGCCATGGAGGTTTGTTGTGGGGTCTTTTTCATGGTGAATGGAGGTTTGTTGTGGAGAGTCTTTTTCATGGTGAAGCCATGGAGGTTTGTTGTTGAGAGTCTTTTTCATGGTGAATGGAGGTTTGTTGTGGAGTCTTTTTCATGGTGAAGCCATGGAGGTTTGTTGAGGAGAGCCTTTTTCATGGTGAAGCCATGGAGGTTTGTTGTGGAGAGTCTTTCGCTTGCTGCTAGTAGTTGACCATAGTTTTTGTTTTTCAAATTTAACCACACTAGTTCAATTAAAGTGCTTCGAGTAGTTCTGAGGTTTCAGCCCAAGTCAGGATCCTGACAGTTTGAAGCAGTAGCTAATTACTAGATACAACCAAGAGCCTAATAACCAGCGCACGCCACCAGCCCATCTCCTCCATATAGGTCCCTATAGTAATACGAACAACACCGCTTCACCACAACTGTCTGCATGGCCGTGTAATAATTCGTGCAGTTTCATTTGGTAAAGGGTCTTGCTGTGAAAAAGGGGGAAAGAAGGGGGGCGTGGTGGAGGGAGGCCGGGCATGCGTAGAGTCATAATCAGAGTGCAACATCTGAGAGGTGAGTGGTTGTTGAGTTCTTGGCCGGGTCCTGTGATCTGCGTGTAGGGTAAATTTGTTGCTGCTGCCGTAGCTGACTAGTGGTGAGAAGGACTACACTATGTCCTGCTTGGTCGGTGAAGATGAAAGGACCCAGCAGCGAATAAACAAAGAGATTGAGAAGCAAATTACCAGAGATAGGGAAGAAGCTAACAAGGAGATCAAGGTCTTACTACTAGGTGAGCAGGGTGGGAGCACTTATGAACCAAATATTACTTCCTTCTCCACACTAGTGATCTGGGAAAGGTTGTGATTGGGTGAGGAGAAACCTTCACTATTGATTCCCTCTGAGCTTGTGGCTTGATTGAAACCATGTCTGATGTCTGACCATGGCTACATGCAGCAGGCATGCACAAGTGCGTAGACTCATACTGCATGGCAATGGTTAAAGTCTATGGCATAGAGCATGTTGCTCTAGACATATTTCTGCCTGTGGCCAAGGTTTCAAGCCATCTTAAGTGCTTGTCTGTGTAGACAACAAATTGGCTGCTGCTGGTGTGTGAGGCCATATTCTATGAAGTAGTTCACCTTTTGTAGAGGCTTCCTTTATTCTGGCCCAGGGGTCCATTTCTTGTAGAGGGGTCCCTTTATTCTGGCTCAGGGGTCCATTTCTTGTAGAGGGGTCCTTTTATTCTGGCTCAGGGGTCCATTTCTTGTAGAGGGATCCCTTTATTCTGGCTCCGGGGTCCGTTTCTTGTAGAGGGGTTCCTATATTCTGGCTGAGGGGTCCATTTCTTGTAGAGGGGTCCCATTAGGGTGGCTCAGGGGTCCATTTCTTGTAGAGGGGTCCTTTTATTCTGGCTCAGGGGTGTAGAGGGGTCTGGCTCCGGGGTCCGTTTCTTGTAGAGGGGTCCCTATATTCTGGCTGAGGGGTCCATTTCCTGTAGAGGGATCCCTTTATTCTGGCCCAGTGGTCCAATTCCATTGTAGAAGGGTTCCTATATTCTGGCTGAGGGGTCCATTTCTTGTAGAGGGGTCCCATTAGGGTGGCTCAGGGGTCCATTTCTTGTAGAGGGGTCCTTTTATTCTGGCTCAGGGGTGTAGAGGGGTCTGGCTCCGGGGTCCGTTTCTTGTAGAGGGGTCCCTATATTCTGGCTGAGGGGTCCATTTCCTGTAGAGGGATCCCTTTATTCTGGCCCAGTGGTCCAATTCCATTGTAGAAGGGTTCCTTTATTCTGGCTCAGTGGTCCATTTCTTTCTGCAACGAGCCGTCTGGACACTACTTTATATGTAACAAGTCAGGAAGGGGATGACAGAGAGGCGAGGCAGTCTTGGCAGAGAGGTGGGGCAGTCTGGGCAGAGAGGTGGGGCAGTCTGGGCAGAGAGGTGGGGCAGTCTGGGCAGAGGGGTGGGGCAGTCTGGGCAGAGAGGTGGGGCAGTCTGGGCAGAGAGGTGGGGCAGTCTGGGCAGAGAGGTGGGGCAGTCTGGGCAGAGGGGTGGGGCAGTCTGGGCAGAGAGGTGGGGCAGTCTGGGCAGAGAGGTGGGGCAGTCTGGGCAGAGGGGTGGGGCAGTCTGGGCAGAGAGGTGGGGCAGTCTGGGCAGAGAGGTGGGGCAGTCTGGGCAGAGAGGTGGGGCAGTCTGGGCAGAGAGGTGAGGCAGTCTGGGCAGAGAGGTGGGGCAGTCTGGGCAGAGAGGTGGGGCAGTCTGGGCAGAGAGGTGGGGCAGAGGGGTGGGGCAGTCTGGGCAGAGAGGTGGGGCAGTCTGGGCAGAGAGGTGGGGCTGTCTGGGCAGAGAGGTGGGGCAGTCTGGGCAGAGGGGTGGGGCAGTCTGGCAGAGAGGTGGGGCAGTCTGGGCTACAAGGGTCAGAACTTTGTACATGCCCTCTGCCACTTCATTAGTAGTGGGTGGGGCTTTGTGTTGGCTGATCTGGTGAGCATGTGCTGAAGTTGCTGAGCAATTCTAGCCTGTGTGTGCGGTGCGTGCGCGTGTCAACTTCAACCATTGGTGTGTATTCTTTGCCTCGCTGTCAGTGTGTATATTATATTGTTATTTTTATTACGGCAGTACAGGCTCTGGGTAAGGGAAGGACAATGAACATGACGTAACCTGGTGGAGGTTAGGTTCCTGCGAGCCTGCTAGCACATGACAAGCAGTGATGTTGGGTGCTTCCTTCTGGCCCACACAAGATGTTGAGGGTTGAGGTTAATTCAAATGCTGAAGTAGTAGTTGGCACCTAGCAAGCCATGCCTACTCTGCTCTTCACAGTGGATTAGGATTAGGCAGAGTACATGTACCAAGCCACACCCAGTATATTGAAATCGTATGTGAAGCACATGAGACGTACGATGACCCCCCTAGCCCTAGCCCTAGCCAGGCTCAGGAGGAGAGTTCAAGTGGAAGAGTTGCAAGTTATAAATAAGTGAAGAAATAAGAGCACACGAGCTGAAGTGGATCAGACATCCTCTTCGCCTGCAGCCTCAGCAAGCAGTTGCCCTGCAGCAACCATGTCCATGACATGTGTTTTTTTAATTGTCACTTGGAAAAGATCATGTGGTGTGAGTTACGCCCACCCATCAGTGACTTTGGTAACCCAGGTATGAGTTAGGCCCAACATCAGTGACCTTGGTAACCCAGGTGTGAGTTATGCCCACCCATCAAGGATAGAGTTACATCCACCATCAGTGACCTTGGTAACCCAGGTGTGAGTTACGCCCACCCATCAATGGCCCTGTAAGCCAGCCAAGTTACTGCCAGTGAAGATTACTTGTGTCCTCCTGATCCTCATCATCCTAACTGGACATAGACCATCTTGATATTCTCGTGGGCCCTACAGCTGTTGATGGACGGTCAGGAGGACACAGGAAGGATAGAGTAGAAACAGGAAGTGAATGTGTGCAGTAAGCTACACAAGTGCTGGTGTTGTGCCAGCCTGAAGGCTTACCCATCAGACATGCATAGGATATGTGTTCTATGTATGGGCTCACTAGCAAGCTTGGCTCTGCCTGCTATTAAGGGCTGCTCCAGCAAGCTAACTGTATGTGATTAGCCCAGGAAGTGGGTGTGGTTCCTATGTGGTATTGACATGTTACTAATCAGTCTAGAAATGGAGAGGGCTAGACAATGTTTCTTGACTTCATATAGATGGTGTTACACAGTGTAGCACGAATTCACTTAGAGGGTGTTACACTGTGTAGCACGAATTCATATAGAGGGTGCTTGAGTTCATATTGAAGGCGTTCACCTGTTTTACTTGTGTTACACTGTGGTGCTTGACTTCATTTAGAGGGTGTGACACTGTGTTGCATGAATTCATATAGAAGGTGTCAGTCGAGTACATAAGTAGTTAAGTGTGTTTCTTCCCGACACCTTGTTCAGCGACCTCGTCATTAGGCAGCTCAGTGGCAACTCTTTAACTTTCAACCCTATAGTTGTCTTTGCGATAAAACATAGCTTATTCCAGGAGGACTCCACCTACAGAGCCACATAGCTTATTCCAGGAGAGGACTCCACCTACAGAGCCACATAGCTTATTCCAGGAGGACTCCACCTACAGAGCCACATAGCTTATTCCAGGTGGACTCCACCCTACAGAGCCACATAGCTTATTCCAGGAAGACTCCACCTACAGAGCCACATAGCTTATTCCAGGAGGACTCCACCTACAGAGCCACATAGCTTATTCCAGGAGGACTCCACCTACAGAGCCACATAGCTTATTCCAGGAGGACTCCACCTACAGAGCCACATAGCTTATTCCAGGAGGACTCCACTTACAGAGCCACATAGCTTATTCCAGGAGGACTCCACCTACAGAGCCACATAGCTTATTCCGAGGACTCCACCTACAGAGCCACATAGCTTATTCCAGGTGGACTCCACCCTACAGAGCCACATAGCTTATTCCAGGAAGACTCCACCTACAGAGCCACATAGCTTATTCCAGGAGGACTCCACCTACAGAGCCACATAGCTTATTCCAGGAGAACTCCACCTACAGAGCCACATAGCTTATTCCAGGAGGACTCCACCTACAGAGCCACATAGCTTATTCCAGGGGACTCCACCTACAGAGCTATTCCAGGGGGGACTCCACCTACAGAGCCACATAGATTTTTCCAGGAAGACTCCACCTATAGAGCCACATAGCTTATTCCAGGACTCCACCTACAGAGCCACATAGCTTATTCCAGGGGACTCCACCTACAGAGCCACATAGCTTATTCCAGGGGACTCCACCTACAGAGCCACATAGCTTATTCCAGGGGACTCCACCTACAGAGCCACATAGCTTATTCCAGGAGGACTCCACCTACAGAGCCACATAGCTTATTCCAGGAGACTCCACCTACAGAGCCACATAGCTTATTCCAGGAGGACTCCACCTACAGAGCCACATAGCTTATTCCAGGGGACTCCACCTACAGAGCCACATAGCTTATTCCAGGAGGACTCTACATACAGAGCCACATAGCTTATTCCAGGAGGACTCCACCTACAGAGCCACATAGCTTATTCCAGGACTCCACTTACAGAGCCACATAGCTTATTCCACCTACAGAGCCACATAGCTAATTCCAGGGGACTCCACCTACAGAGCTTATTCCAGGAAGACTCCCAACAATGGGGCTATTCCAGGTGGCCACTCTACCTGGTAAGCCACAGTAGTGGATTCACACTTGTATGTTCATGTGTTAACCGTCTCACCGCCGTATCCGCCATATGGCGGAGTTGTAAATGACCGCGACAAAAACAAATATATAAAATCGTTAGTTTTAGCTACGCATGTGCTAAATATACCTGGGGATGTCCCTTGCTTTGCTAGAGCTGGAATTAAAATAGCTGAGGTATAGTGCCTAGGTAACCAAGGTATTCGTGACATCAAACTCAGCTGATCGATTAAAAAATGGCTTCTAGACTAAATTGGACGATGTTTTGGCAATGCTGGATGACGACGAATTCGGTCTGTCTGAGGTTGAAAGCAGTGATGAGGAAGGAGAAGGGCCTACCACGGAGAACAGACTAGAGATCCTGAAGAGCTAGCTACTCTGAATGACATCGTAGATTCAGAACCTTTTTTTGCCAGTCCAGAGATAATAGCGCTGATTTGCGTAGGGATCCAGGTCTTGAGACTGACGATGGTGAACAACAGGAACAAGATGTCCCAGGAAAATAAATAGCCATACATGTAAGATCCTTTAGCATTACTGCTTTTTTTCTGACTTGTATAAAAAATAGCATTTACCTGGGTACTTCGCGGGCTATGGTTTCTAATTATCTGCCCTAGTAAAATATGACAGTCATTTTATTATATTTACATCATGATGTAATCTCTGTCCATATTCTGCCTAAAAATACAATCAAAACAAACAATCAAATGTTATAATGATATTCATCGTATGTGGTCAGTTGCTAGGCAACCTACAGTTGACCACAATGTTTGTCAACACCAATGCTATAACATCAACCATGGTTGCTAGGGACATTTGTGCACTCCTGGTTGAATATAAAATATTATGTAAAATAACGTCACTATTTTTAAAAAGTGCTGTGTAAATCCAGCGGTGGAAAGGTTAATCACTATTTACACATGCAATTAACACCAGACTCTAACGCCATGGCTATTACTGCAGTTCCTTACTTAGTTCATGACCACCTCCATAGGCCCCAGGCTATGGGGGAGAGGAGGTGGAAGAGGCAGAGCCCCTGAATCAAGCAGTAATATATTAGCCTGTGGACATGCTCTAATAATCACACAAGAACTCCTGTTCTGTCTCATCAAATTGTTCCTGTCAAAGGAATAATTCGGACAAGGCAGTAATGGGGGAAGTGAAAGTTAGGGATGGAGGTGTGAAGATGTGCTCTCAAATGGAGTGGCTGTCAAGGGCATGTGGGGAGAGGACAGATGTGGAGGGGATGAAGGAGGAACTTATCGCATGTGGCAAGAACCTGAACACTCCGCTGCATTCTCTCCTCATGTCCTCGGCCCGTCTCTCGTCTTCCAGCTTTGCTGAGGTTGCCTTCTCATTTCTTCCTCCAACCTCATCCTCTTTCCTCTTCATTGCCCACCATCAAACTTAAACATGGCTCATTCATTGCCACCAAGATGGCGGCCATGTCTGCTGAGGCACATGCTTCTGTTTAGTCCTATACCATGTTGCAAGTATATTCTATGGCTGCTGTCTATACATGCACACCTCTCCAGGTCTGACCCTTTACCTACAAGTTATATATAGTTATGTGACCGGATTTGGGAAAACCCACCATAACGCCGTGAAATGCAATTTTAGCTAGAGCCGTTTTTATTTTTTAATATTTTTTAATGGTAATTTATTTTATTGCTCAAACTACTCTTTATGCACAACCTGTGGCAGTTATAAGCCCAGGCGCCCATTCTAGACAGCAAAATAACCCTAACATTGAGCTAAGTCGATGGACTTATCCTTCGTGAACGGAGTGTTGCTATACAAGCTAAGCAGCGCGCGCGTTAGGCGCTCTTCTCCAGCTGCAGTTACACTTGCCTTTTATTCAGAGATGACCAGTGAAGGGAACATAGCGAGCGCACTCAACAAGTTTGCCAGAGAAGGCCTTGACCTGTTAGGTAGATCCGACCGCCAGGCCTTCGATCAACTACTCGAGAAATACTTTACCAACCCAACGTCACTTCCTCCCAGTAAGTGAAAACACACCTCCGTAGCGTCGACAGCGATGAAAAATTCAGTTATTATGAATCTGATGGTAACATTTTTGAATAAATACAATAATACTATAGAAATACTATGAACATTATAATAGATTCTTCAGATGATTCTGGTGAAGATGATCCCTTTGGCACTCGTGAACTCCGCTCATCATCAAGGGAACATCTATCCCAGCAAACTATGCCGCAGCTTCCCTCATCATCTTCACACCAGCCTCTGTCTTCTACAGCACCCCCGCCTCCATTGCTGTCTGCACTCCAGCCATCAGCTGTTATTGTAAGTTAAAACAAAATAATGCCATCATAATACAATACAATGATTTTAATTTTTATACAGGACCAAAAACTTACAGCATTCTTGCAGAAGGGGTGTGGCTGCAGGATGATAATGGGAGACCATGTTCGTCACAGTTTAGTGTGGAGCACTATCAAGACATGTGGTACCAATGTGCATCCTTGAGTAGGGAACCAGATGGATATGGCAATCCTGGGGCAGATCATGGCAAACATCCATTATGAGGACTTCGTGAGGAAGAGATCAGTCCATGTCAGTATATCCAGGCAGAGAGGTTGGCTTTTTATCACCATGGAGTGCACATCTGCAGAGTCACCTTTCTGAAGCTGCATGATGTTGGTTAATATAATTTCACATAGTAGCATGCAAAATAATTACAACTATGTACTACAACTCCAGGAACTGACAGATTTAAGGCACTGAAAGCTCACTACATTGAACACAAGACAACATGGCAACTACAAGAGGCTGCCACATAATGCACTGTCTTTTGATGAGACCAGGGGTATCGTCGTTCTGTACACTCTGGGGTAAGCTGACACCCCACATAACTGTCATGAAACCCATATAACTGTCATGAAACCCATGACTGACCTCTATGCTGGGTGTGTCAGCAAAATAGTGCAGCAATATAGAGAGCCACCAATACTCCTGAAGAGGAGAAATCAGAGGTAACAAATCAAACAAAAACACAATGTAATGAATTAATAATACTTTTTACCATCCACAAGGTGGTGAAGCGGGCCGAGGTTCACCTGGAGTGAGCCACAAAGGCAAGGAGCTATCTGAAGGACAAGTCCAGTTTGCCAAGGAAACCATTAAGATCACCTTCACTGATGGTGGTTTGAGCCTACCCGCTCTCGGTGCCTGTCTGCATGCAAGGACATCACAGTTTTGATTTTGCCCAACAGGTTTGAGCATTAATCTTACAAACCCCTGACATAACTGTGCTTGTACACCAGGTACACTATCCTTCTGACCCACAGCAGCCTGGACCGTTGTATTTTTTTTTACACAAAGGAAGTGTGGCATATTTGGGATTTGTTGCGGAGGCAATACCATGACAGGTAGGCTCTATATAAGATTATTATACATAAGTAGTAAAATTACCAATATCCACACAGGTCAACTACCTCATTGATGAAGGTCTGAGTATTGGCAAGGGTGCAAACTGCGTCATCAGCCTCCTTCACCACTTCCTCAGCAACAACCACTTGGGCGAAACAATCATCAACCTGCATGCGGACAATTGTTCGGCCCAGAATAAAAATCGCTTCATGATGGAGTATTTAGCATGGCATATTCTCGCTGGACTCAAACACAGGATTGAAATATCCTTCATGATGGTTGGGGCTACGAAGTTCCCCCCCCCCCCCGACTGGTGTTTTGGCTTGTTAAAGCAGAAGTTCAGGAGGAGAAAGGTCGGGTGTTTGGCCGACATAGCAAAATTAATAAATAGCTCTGCAGTTGTCAACTACGCTCAGTTAGTGGGGATGGAGGACGGGAGTATACTAGTTCAACAGTATAACTGGTCAGAACACTTTAGTCAATACTTCAAGAGAAATGCTTTCCAGGGAATCAAAGCATTTCACAATCTACTATTCGCCTCACACGCACCTGGAATTGCTCTGGTCAAAGACAGGACAGAGAGCAAAGAAAGAGACCTATCTCTTCTTATCGATAAACACCAGAATTGGAAGCCAACACCAAGTGAACTACCCCCCCCTACTTCAACCTGAAGGACTTACCTCAAAGAGGAAGCATTATATTTATGAAAGAATTTTGTCCACCTAACTGTCAGGACATGGTTTGTCCTGATCCTTCAACCATCGTACCTCTCACCAGCTCTCTAACAACCAGCTACCTTCCATCACCTAAAAGAAGATGTTGAACACAAACAATAATATTATTTTAGCCATTAAGCAGTTAGTTACAGCAATATATTATCAATTATTTTAACTACTGGCAATACCTTATGACAAAAATGTAGCTAACAGGTCTATCTAGCAGTTAGCTATAAGCAAAAGAGGTGAACTGACTTGATTCCCAACTTGTTTTAAGAATAAAATTAAATTGAGAATCAACCAAGTTCATCACTATTGCGGTTCTATATAATAATAATAATAATAATAATAATAATGTTTTTCAGCATAACATGACATGACAAATACTCAGTTATGAGATGATAGTGATATATAATTGATGTATTGAATGCTGATGGCTTACCAGCTCTGTCACTGGCAGCCATGATTACTTAGTACTATATATATTTAGTTGTTTGAGGGATATACATACAGTGGTTGCATGGGCATATAGAGTGATATGTACATGGGTTTGATGAGTTAAACTGTGAGGTAAAGTGTGACCAAAGATAATCAGTAATTTTCTTTTTCAGGGTTTTAGAAGATTTAGATAGGTCTAGGTAAGTCAATGAGTTCCACAGACGAGGTAGACGATTGAAGTAGAATTGCCTGGACTTGTTGTTAGTTGATCTAGTGTGGACTAGTTTCCTCATGCCTGATCTGGTAGCATTACACGAGAAGGTGACAAACTCTGTGATGGAAAATGAAGATGTTGGTTCCTTGAGGTTGTTTATAAAAAACATGATGTCATTTAGTTCAAAATAAAGCATTAGTGGTAACAGGTCCAGAGAAATAAGTCTTAACTTATAATCCGAAGAATAATCGTTCAATATATATTTTGTGGCCCTTCTCTGGATCCTTTCGATGGGTTTGATGTCCTTGAGGAGCATTGGTCTCCAGAGTTGAGACCCATACACAAGTTGAGATCTAACTAACGAATTTACTTTTGTTGAATTCCATCTTCCATTTTCTGGACCACTCGATTATTTTATCCAGGTCACTTTGGAGTAAATACATATCACTACTGTTGTTTACTTGTTTGTAGCATTTGGTGTCATCAGCAAAGCTGAGAATCTTTGCATTGTTGACTACCCCAGGCAGGTCGTTCAGATAAATAATAAATAAGATAGGTCCTAAGATGCTCCCTTGAGGAACACCAGAGAGGACTGGAAGGAGATCAGAATCGCAGTTATTCACTGAAGTGTACTGATATCTATTCGAGAGATATGCCTGAAATAGTTTCCAGAGGTTGCCCGATATTCCCGAGGACTTAAGTTTTTGTAAAAGCTCCATGTGTGGTACCCTGTCAAAAGCCTTACAAAAGTCAAGGTAGATGACATCCACCTGATTTTTACCTGCCATACTCTTCTGGATATCCTCAAGGAGGAGAAGCAGTTGTAGAATGGCAGATCTTTTTCTCAGAAAACCAAATTGCCTCACATTCATGACTTGGTCTGAAACATAATCTATGATCTGATCATACAGCAGTCTTTCCAGTACCTATGATAATGAACATAAGAGTGAAATAGGCCTGTAATTTTTGGTGTATGCTCTGTCACCAGACTTGTGAATTGGTGTAATGCGATGTACCTTCCATTCAGCAGGTAGATAGCTTTGGTTTAGACACTGAGTAAAAAGATGGAATACTGGTTCGCAGAGAGCTAAAGAACAAGATTTAAGAATTTTTGGACCAATCCCATCTACACCCATGGCCTTGGTAGGATCAAGTGTAGCCAGAATTTTGTAGACATCAGATTGGGTGAAAGAAATGCTATCCAATACTG
Source organism: Cladorhizidae sp. MBARI D1340-BT2 (assembly GCA_028752905.1). NCBI lineage: Eukaryota > Metazoa > Porifera > Demospongiae > Poecilosclerida > Cladorhizidae > Cladorhizidae sp. MBARI D1340-BT2. The sequence continues at coordinate 55,460,862 of JAQNBH010000011.1, forward strand.
ATGGTGATGTTATTTCTACATCCTTGGTTGAGGACTGCTGTACAGAGCTGGGAGTAAACATAGAGTAAAAGTATTTGTTGAATTGATCAGCCTTATCCTTGTTAGTGGAGGCAATGTAAGAGTCCAGACTCATGATTGGTGGAAAGGTTGCATGTGTGGACAGACTGCTAATATAATTATAGATTCTGTGACTCTTGGAGTTAGCGAAGTCCTTGACTAGCTTACTTTCCCAAGATGTCTTTGCTTCTAGTATTAGGGACTGTGTTTGTTTTTCGAAGATGTTTATGCAATGCCTCAAACTATCTGATGGTTTAGCCCTAAACTTTCGTCTGAGAAATCTAAGTTTATTAAGGTTATGTCTAATTGTGGGAGAAAACCACTTGGGGTAGTTTTTTGAACTGATTTTGACTTTGGGAACAAATAGATCTATAGCTTCACGTAGAGTAGACTTGAGATTAAGCCAGAGGTATTCTATGTCTTGGGACTCAAGAAAATGACTAAAGTCACGATCCAGAAGAAAAGCATGCATTCCCACAAGATCAGCTTTTGAGTAATCGTATACATACACTGCCTTAATTTTTTTGGAATGAGGAAGAACTGTGGAGATGGAAAAATTAACTCTAAAATGGTCAGAGTAATTGTCTGTTGAGTCTACAGAGAGGTTTGTGATAAGATTTTGAGAGTTGGAGATAACTAGGTCTAGAATACTGCCCTTGTTATGTGTCGGTGAAGAAACAAACTGTGTAAGATCAAATTGAAAGATTAGATCGCAGAACAGGGTGGAAGGTAATGTAACTGCACTAAGAGTTTGCCAATTAATATCAGGCAAGTTGAAATCTCCAACAATAATTACATTTTTTTGTTGAATTAGGCCTTCTAAGTAAGAATACAGACTGAAGTAGTGTTCATCAGTGGCATTAGGAGCAATATATACAACACAGATTATAAATGTTTTCCTGCAATAAATTTCTACTGTGATTGATTCAATGCTTGGGTGTGTTGAAATAAGTTTGGATGGGATAGATTCTTTGATACATAAAAGGACGCCTCCACCTCTAGAGGACCTATCTTTCCTGTAGATTGTATAACCAGAAGGGATGATTTCATTATCTAGTAGTGAAGTGGTTAACCAAGTTTCTGTGAGTGCAATGATATGAAGCTGTGTGGAGAATACATGAGATTGAAAAAAGTTGAGCTTGTTTACAATGCTTCGTGAATTCCATAGACATACATTTAAGTTATTTCCTAGTCAATCCTTGTGACAACATTCACCAGGATTGACGTGAGCAGGAGATTTTTGTTCACACAGTGGAATTGGCGGGTTTCCAGAGATGTCATCAGATTGCACAATATGAGAATTGATAGAGGAATGCTCATCAGGTGGATTTGAGGTCAACGGATTGACAGATAAAACATCACATGATAGCACTTGAGTTTGATCACAAGGAATTAATTGATTTGAAGTAGACTGGCTACCGTGAAATTGGTCTGGTGGATAACTGGTTTTTGACTTGTTGGTCACACTTGGAGCAGGAACAAATGATTTTTTTACTATTTTCCCATAAGGCTTGTTTTTGACATAGATAAGTTTTTTATTTTTATCGATTTGCGATCCACTCCTGCCTCAATGAGTGTCCATCTCTCTTTTAGAAGTAAGGCCTCATGAATCCTTTGCTCAGGAGTCATATCTGGTTTGATACGGATAGGATCCATAAGGCTGCCCCTGTTGGCCAGAATGCTGGTTACATCAGCACACCTGATTAATTTGACAAGAATAGGCCTTGGTCTGTGGGAACTTTTCTTGAACTTGCCAAGCCTAAAGCTATCACTTATTGAGGTAGTGCTAACATTAGGGTCCAGATTTGAGAGAATGTTTGCAACTTTACCCATTTCAGAGCTTAGGCGTAGTTGCCTGGGCAACCTTTCTTGACATTCTTCTAGGCCATAAACAACTAGATTAAACTTCCTATTGGAAGCTTGATCATTTGACTTTAAAATTGTTGAACTGGGAAGACCAGCTTGGAGTGGTATTGAAAGTGGTAGATTTGTATCACTTATATTAAGTACCTTAGGTGTTGTCTCCTTTGCCGAAGGCCAGGCCCACGGGGTCACCAGCGTAGCGGAGTTCTTCAGAAGTTCCATATCTTTTACCAATTTGGACATGGAGTCCTCTAGTTTGGTTAGACGACAGCGTGGACAGTAGAAGGGGTCAGTGTTGTTGGATAGCAGGTCAAACCTGGACTTTGATAGACCACCACAACGTCTGTGAATCCAGTCTTGGCATGTTCCTTCACAGAATATAGATTCTTGAGCTGGTTTCTTTTTGGAAGCAGTATCAATGATGACTTCTTCACAAATAGGACAAATGGAGGTGTTGTTTTTTGGTTTGATAGCTGGTCCTGGTGCTGTACATTCATCATTGGAAGTAATTTTCAGTCCCACCATTTCCATCTCTGTTTGGCTTACGAGCTCACTCGTGCTTTCGATATCCACTAGTCCAGGGCCTGGGTTTGTTTCCACATCTCCAGACATGCTATAATAGTTAGCTAAATAGAGGCTGAACAGTGTGCAATAATTAGAGCTTGCTAGTCGCTGTTCAAATTTCTAGTCTGCTAACTTCGCTACTTGGTCCGATAACTCCTTGTAGGTACCCTTACCTGTAGGCTTGCTGTTCTTGGTGCACTACCTCTTGGCGCACTTTATCCAAGAGGGAGCAGACCAAAGGTTACAAACTGGAATCGCTTCAAACTTTCAGGAAACGTTCATTAGCTAATAATGTAACAGAAATCTCAGTTTTGAGGAAAAACGAGTTTAGGTGGGTTTTCCCAAATCGGGTCACATGTATAGGGTTATATATTATAGGGTTGCTATTAGTCTTTAAAGATTAGTTTCTATAAGGTTATATATAGGGTTGCTATTAGTCTTCAAAGGTTAGTTTCTATAGGGTTGCTATTAGTCTTCAAAGGTTAGTTTCTGGGTTGCTATTAGTCTTCAAAGGTTAGTTTCTATAAGGTTATATATATAGGGTTGTATTATTCTTCAAAGGTTAGTTTCTATAGGGTTGCTATTAGTCTTCAAAGGTTAGTTTCTATAAGGTTGTATATATAGGGTTGCTATTAGTCTTCAAAGGTTAGTTTCTACAGGGTTATATATATAGGGTTGCTATTAGTCTTCAAAGGTTAGTTTTAGTTTCTATAAGGTTATATATATAGGGTTGCTATTAGTCTTCAAAGGTTAGTTTCTATAAGGTTATATATATAGGGTTGCTATTGGTCTTCAAAGGTTAGTTTCTACAAGGTTATATATAGGGTTGCTATTAGTCTTCAAAGGTTAGTTTTAGTTTCTATAAGGTTATATATATAGGGTTGCTGTTAGTCTTCAAAGGTTAGTTTCTATAAGGTTATATATATATATAGGGTTGCTATTATCTTCAAAGGTTAGTTTCTACAAGGTTATATACATGTATGTATATATAGGTTTGGTCTTCAAAGGTTAATTTCTATATACCGGGTTGCTATTAGTCTTCAAAGGTTAGTTTCTACAAGGTTATATATATAGGGTTGCTATTAGTCTTCAAAGGTTAGTTTCTACAAGGTTATATATATAGGGTTGCTAAATTAGTCTTCTGAGGTTAGTTTCTATAACGTTATACAAGGTTGCTATTAGTCTTCAAAGGTTAGTTTCTACAAGGTTATATATATAGGGTTGCTATTAGTCTTCAAAAGTTAGTTTCTATAAGGTTATATATATATATATAGGGTTGCTATTAGTCTTCAAAGGTTAGTTTCTACAAGGATATATATATATATATACATATATATATATATAGGGTTGCTATTAGTCTTCAAAGGTTAGTTTCTATAAGGTTATATGTATAGGTTGATATTAGTCTTCATAGGTTAGTTTCTATAAGGTTATATATATATATAGGGTTGCTGTTAGTCTTCAAAGGTTAGTTTCTATATTGGTTATATATATATAGGGTTGCTATTAGTCTTCAAAGGTTAGTTTCTATAAGGTTATATATATTATAGGGTGCTCAGTCCTCAAAGGTTAGTTTCTAACCAGCTAGTGGGCTAGCTAGCTAGCATCTTTGCTGTCCAGCGCCGGCTACTGAGGGACTAACCTCTCTCTCTGTGCAACAAGTTCTTGGTTTTGCTTGTGCACTAGTGCCAGTTCTCTCATAGCTGAGCTCCATTGAGTTCTGGGTGATGGACTTGATCTCTTCCAGACACCAGAATCCTGCCCGCTACTGTATCTCTCACCTCCATACTAATTAGAACTTCACTCTCTTGTGCCATCCACAGACAGCAATCTCCATGCTTATAGCTGGTGCGTGCACACACCTATCATGTGACAGCTGGGTTGGGCACACACATATCATGTGACAGCTGGGTTGGGCACACACCTATCATGTGACAGCTTGGTTGGGCACACACCTATCATGTGACGGCTGGGTTGGGCACACACCTATCATGTGACAGCTGGGTTGGGCACACACCTATCATGTGACAGCTGGGTTGGGCACACACCTATCATGTGACAGCTGGGCTGGGCACACACCTATCATGTGACAGCTGGGTTGGGCACACCTATCATGTGACAGCTGGGTTGGGCACACACCTATCATGCGACGGCTGGGCTGGGCACACACCTATCATGTGACAGATGGGTTGGGCACACACCTATCATGCGACAGCTGGGCTGGGCACACACCTATTATGTGACAGCTGGGTTGGGCACACACCTATCATGTGACAGCTGGGTTGGGTTTTAATTGCTGGAACTTGTTCCATCTGTCCACCTATTTTTGTGGTTGAAAACTTGAGGTTTTCAGAATAGAATGCATTCCACTTGAGTGCAGAGTACGGTGAGGCACGCGCTGAACGCAATAGAAGTACATTCTGTAGGACAGCCAATCTGAGTGAATGTCAGCGATTATTGACCGCACTTTAATTAGAGTTATAGTTAATAAATTGGTTCATGTAGTTATGAAGATCTTTTCCACACATCCACACCAGCACAAACATACCTCTCACTGAGGTGACTAATGTTTGTTGATATTGGGCCTTTTACTCTGAAAGAAAGGGTTGCCCAGAGAAGAGGATTAATAATTGCCCATAATTAACTTCCCATTTAGAAGAGGGTATGCCGAAGTGAGAGAGAGGGAGCCACAGACACACCAGAGGTCGATGGGCGCCATCTCTAGTGCTCCACTAGACACACAGACACACACACACACACACACACAGATGGATGGTGGACATCTCACCACAAACATAATTGACAATCAAAATCGGTTGCCATTTATTACTCTCATGAGACTTGCTCCCTTGTAAAGGCTCGAGAGAGAGAGAGAGAGAGAGAGAGAGAGCGAGAGAGAGAGAGAGAGACTGGATCTCTCCTGCATCCTCCGTCAATGGAGTCGATAATTGTGTGAATTAAGATTTAATAAGCTCCCATCTGCAGTTAAGTTAAAGGTTTAGGTTAGAAGTTGGTGGGTTGCTAAGCAACCAGTGTATGCTCACATCATTCAAAGACGATAATCTTTTGCTTGCAAGTGAAAATATTGTCACCAAGAGGTGGTTGGCAGTAGAACCAATTCCTTCATTTTATAGAGTTGAGTCTGGCACACTTTTAGTTAGTGCAGCTCTTCCTAGCCGCACTAATCGTGTTGATTGCCTTTCAATCTAAACCTGCCAGGTCTCATTATGTAGGAAATGTAGCCCGCATACCTACTTAGTGGCCCGCATACCTACTTAGTGGCCCGCGCACCTACTTAGTGACCCGCACACCTACTTAGTGACCTGCACACCTACTTAGTGGCCCGTGCACCTACTTAGTGGCCCGCATACCTACTTAGTGGCCCGCATACCTACTTAGTGACCCGCACACCTACTTAGTGGCCCGCATACCTACTTAGTGGCCCGCGCACCTACTTAGTGACCCGCACACCTACTTAGTGACCTGCACACCTACTTAGTGGCCCGTGCACCTACTTAGTGGCCCGCATACCTACTTAGTGGCCCGCATACCTACTTAGTGGCCCGCGCACCTACTTAGTGACCCGCACACCTACTTAGTGACCTGCACACCTACTTAGTGGCCCGTGCACCTACTTAGTGGCCCGCATACCTACTTAGTGGCCCGCATACCTACTTAGTGACCCGCACACCTACTTAGTGGCCCACATACCTACTTAGTGGCCCGCGCACCTACTTAGTGACCCGCACACCTACTTAGTGACCTGCACACCTACTTAGTGGCCCGTGCACCTACTTAGTGGCCCGCATACCTACTTAGTGGCCCGCATACCTACTTAGTGGCCCGCGCACCTACTTAGTGACCCGCACACCTACTTAGTGACCTGCACACCTACTTAGTGGCCCGTGCACCTACTTAGTGGCCCGCATACCTACTTAGTGGCCCGCATACCTACTTAGTGACCCGCACACCTACTTAGTGACCTGCACACCTACTTAGTGGCCCGCATACCTACTTAGTGGCCCACATACCTACTTAGTGGCCCACGCACCTACTTAGTGACCTGCACACCTACTTAGTGGCCCACATACCTACTTAGTGGCCCACGCACCTACTTAGTGGCCTGCATACCTACTTAGTGGCCCGCATACCTACTTAGTGGCCTGCATACCTACTTAGTGGCCCACATACCTACTTAGTGACCTGCACACCTACTTAGTGGCCCACATACCTACTTAGTGGCCTGCATACCTACTTAGTGGCCCGCATACCTACTTAGTGGCCTGCATACTTACTTAGTGGCCTGCATACCTACTTAGTGGCCCGCATACCTACTTAGTGGCCCGCACACCTACTTAGTGGCCCGCATACCTACTTAGTGGCCCACATACCTACTTAGTGGCCCGCACACCTACTTAGTGGCCCGCATACCTACTTAGTGACCTGCACACCTACTTAGTGGCCCACATACCTACTTAGTGGCCCGCATACCTACTTAGTGGCCCGCATACCTACTTAGCGGCCCGCATACCTACTTAGTGGCCCGCACACCTACTTAGTGGCCCGCACACCTACTTAGTGGCCCGCATACCTACTTAGTGGCCCACATACCTACTTAGTGGCCCGCACACCTACTTAGTGGCCCACATACCTACTTAGTGACCTGCACACCTACTTAGTGGCCCACATACCTACTTAGTGGCCCGCATACCGACTTAGTGGCCCGCATACCTACTTAGCGGCCCGCATACCTACTTAGTGGCCCGCATTCCTACTTAGTGGCCTGCATACCTACTTAGTGGCCCGCATACCTACTTAGTGGCCTACATACCTATTTAGTGGCCTACATACCTACTTAGTGGCCCGCATACCTACTTAGTGGCCCGCACACCTACTTAGTGGCCCGCATACCTACTTAGTGGCCCGTATACCTACTTAGTGGCACACATACCTATTAGTGGCACACATACCTATTTAATGGCCCTCACACCTACTTAGTGGCCCGTATACCTACTTAGTGGCACACATACCTACTTAGTGGCACACATACCTATTTAATGGCCCTCACACCTACAGTAGCGGCCAAAAATAACTTTACGTTGCGTTTTTGTACAACGTACGTACTACGTTTTGTGAGCAAGCGTTGCGTGTGCGTTCCTTACTGTTTTTCCAATCGTACTTCTAAAACATAGGTGCGTTGTGCAGCTGGAACGCATGCGTTCATAGAATAAACGTACACGTGATACGTTTTGTCGCTCGCTCGAATTAGCTTTACAGCTCTCTTTCTCGCGCTGTGGTGTATCGTCCTACAAGAAGCAAAAGCAAAGAATTCTGAACCTTAGCCTAAGCTGTGAAGCACCCAAGATATTGATGGATTCAGTTAACTAGGTAGGATCCCTGAAACATTACCTGCGATCACACACGACCTTTTGTTCAAGGGAGCAAATTGGTTGTCAAGGCTCAAGTGGCAGTTTAAGTTTTTGTGCCATGCCATGAATTATAGAAAACTGGTAGCTTACAAGGAATATGAAGTCAGGAACCTGAAATGCCTTTCTATGCAGAGCATTACAAAAACTATACTATATTACATTGAGAATATGATGGCCTACTAAAACTACAGTAGAGGCTTTCTTCAAAGCAATGAGTGCCAGTTTTGGTGTAGGACAAACATCGAGTGGTTCAATTCATATTGCCATCGATTCTGAGGCAAACAAAGTAATGATTTGGCTTATGGGTACTTCTTAACCTATTTGAGACGACATGGGCGATGTATAAGCAAACTAAGATACACATAACTTGCGTGCCAGAGCTCGATCTGGTGAACCTCAAGTAACCTTTGGTTATTTTTAAATACCGTATTTTGTCTCCCACACTCCAGGTCAAGAGTGGCACAGCAATTTGTCAGTAAGGCAGGGAGTACATTCGAGAATATCATCTGGTTTGACAAGTGTACTGTGAAGCTTCTGCTACCCCAAAGGTTGAGGCGATTCTTTACATCATCAAACTAAATAGCAGTGCTACTGGGTATTGATAATGTGTATTTTAATTTATGCAACATCTTTGTGTGTGGTTTGGTGCAGCAGTTGTTATCTGACAATATTGACAAGGTAAGTAAAGGTCCTGTTATGTAGGTGTAAAGCTAGTTGTTTGTTTATATCTTCTGGGCCAGGTTTATATCTTCTGGGCCAGTTTGACATCTCCATCCTCGGACTGGATACCTGCATTTACAAACCACAGGCATCCAACATCTAAAGTGCTATTAGTCACACAACAGTTGCTGACTAGCTTCCCCCTTTTGGAGCCACCACCCCAAAAAACGCAAAAAAACACAGGATACATCATATAATGGCGACAGTTCTCATGCAGCCAAAATATTGCACATTATCAAGACATACACACCACTTAGCGAGCCACTGCTCACATAATCCAAGCTTGTTACATTTGACAAACAGGTATGGAGGTCTTCAAGACCATTTTGTGTGCAACAACTTTAGCTCATATACAAGTATGTTCTGATCAAGCTCTAGTGAAAATAGAGCTACTTAGATTGTCAACCAGATGATTACTAAGATGCCCTGACAAAGACCAAAGTATTTGGTTGGAAATGTTGGCAAAAGCAAAAGAATTAGCACTGAAGTAGAAAGTAACAACAAATCTAAGCTACACTGAAATACTAGCAAGTAAAATTTATTCAGACAAAGGGACTAGCTGAGCTAGCAAGACACAAAATTGAAAAAGTACCTCAACACATCAAGAGCAAGTACTTACTTCTTTTGGGAATAGTATCCTCAGATATTTTCTGATCGATTTGACAAGAGCTACCTAAACTAATGTTACCTAAATAGAATTTAGCCTCCGAATGCGCGCGTTTTCCTATTTGTCACGTGTCAGATCGAGGTAAAAAATAAACAACGATACGTTCCAACGGTGCGTTTAAACGTTCGTGCGTACGTTCTCCGTGCGTTCTTAAATGGTAGCTCGTGCGTTGCTTTTTAAACGCTCGAGCGTACCACGTACGTTATACAGAAACGCAACGTAAAGTTATTTTTGACCGTACTACTGTACTTAGTGGCCTGCATACCTACTTAGTGGCATTGCACCTACTTAGTGGCATACCTACTTACATGTAGTGGCCCGCGTGCTTACTTAGTTAGTGGCCCATGTGCTAGTTAGTTCTTGGCCCATGTGCTTAGTTAGTTAGTGGCCCATGTGCTTAGTTAGTTCTTGGCCCATGTGCTTAGTTAGTTAGTGGCCCATGTGCTTAATTACTGGCCCATGTGCTTAGTTAGTTAGTGGCTTAGTTCTTAGTTAGTTAGTGGCCCATGTGCTTACTTAGTTAGTGGCCCATGTGCTTACTTAGTTAGTGGCCCATGTGCTTACATAGTTAGTGGCCCATGTGCTTAGTTAGTTAGTGGCTCATGTGCTTACTTAGTTAGTGGCCATGTGCTTACTTAGTTAGTGGCCCATGTGTTTAGTTAGTTCTTTGCCCATGTGCTTAGTTAGTTAGTGGCCCATGTGCTTACTTAGTTAGTGGCCCATGTGCTTAGTTAGTGACCCGTGTGCTTATAGTAGTGGTCAAAAATAACTTTACATTGCGTTTTCGAGTAACGTGCGTACGTTTTGAGAGCAAGAGTTACGTTTTGAGAGCAAGAGTTACGTTTTGAGGGCAAGAGTTACGTTTTGAGAGCAAGAGTTACGTTTTGAGAGCAAGAGTTACGTTTTGAGAACAAGAATTATGTTTTGAGAGCAAGAGTTACGTTTTGAGAGCAAGAGTTACATTTTGAGAGCAAGAGTTACGTTTTGAGGGCAAGAGTTACGTTTTGAGAGCAAGAGTTACGTTTTGAGAGCAAGAGTTACGTTTTGAGGGCAAGAGTTACATTTTGAGAGCAAGAGTTACGTTTTGAGAGCAAGAGTTATGTTTTGAGAGCAAGAGTTACGTTTTGAGAGCAAGAGTTACATTTTGAGAGCAAGAGTACGTTTTGAGAGCAAGAGTTACATTTTGAGGGCAAGAGTTACGTTTTGAGGGCAAGAGTTACGTTTTGAGGGCAAGAGTTACGTTTTGAGGGCAAGAGTTACGTTTTGAGGGCAAGAGTTACGTTTTGAGGGCAAGAGTTACGTTTTGAGGGCAAGAGTTACGTTTTGAGGGCAACAGTTAAGTTTTTAGAGCAAGAGTTACGTTTTGAGAGCAAGAGTTACGTTTTGAGGGCAAGGGTTCCGTGTGTGTTTCTTACTGTTTTTGCAAGCCATGATTCACAACCTTGCCTGGAGACAGCCACCTTACTCCGGTGTGGTACAGTAGCACTTCATACTTCTTGCCCATCTCTTTGCTCAATTCTTTAAACACGTGGCTGTTGAAGTCTTTGGCTATTACGAAGTGAACAACATTAGCAAGTTAGTCAAATACTCTTTCAAGGCATCTGGGAGCATCTTGACGTAAGTATATTCAGTGAATGCTGCAATGTTCAACAGTGATATCTGCATTTTTCTTTTGAACAAAGCCTCTGGACCTGCGATTACCAGCCACCATAGCAGCTGCACCATCAACAGACACCTGTTGAATACTGTTTCAAGCCAGTCCATTTTTCTCGAGGAAGCCTCTGACTAACACATCCTCTCCTATAGTCATCATAAGAATCTCACAGGAGCAACTCTTCCTGCACATCTGAGTGATGAATATAGCGAATATAGCCCAACCAGTAAAATAGTGCAGCTCCCAACATCCGTGGACTCGTCAAATTGCAGAGAAAATTTGTCCTATGGACTGGTCTTGACTTCTTCCACTACTTGTATCAGTATATCCACAGCCCCCTCGTTGGTCCTACGTCGAATTGTGTTGTTGAGCTTCTTAAGCCTGCTCTTCACCACATGCTTTGGCAACCATTACTCGTGCACATGACATGATCAGATTTTCCGGCAATTGTGTGCCCCTTCTGCTGCTGTGCAACTTTGTAGGCCACCTCACAGGAAGCTTCAAGAGTGGCAAGAAGATTTTTTTGCTGCAGTACATCCTTCAACTACTTCTCCCTGTGTTTGAAGTAGGTCTTTGTTGTGGTCAGGATGACATTTCAGCAGATGGTTTGTAAATTTTGATGGCTTCAGGCTTTCATTGATCAGAACTTTGCTGCAGCTAATACAGTACGCTGTGGTCGGTCTTCGCCCTTCGAGGGCAAATTGACAAATCAACGAGCAAGAAAAGCATCTGAGAAGGTTTGCTTCTTGCTAGCCATAACAACTTTTGTATCTGTGGAAAAAATAATATATCTATTGGGAAGCTCTCACTCATAGTCTGGCATAGAACACACACAAGCAATTGGGCCAATATAGTTTTTAAACCAGAAAAACAAACACTAACCGACTGATAACTTGAAGTAACCGACTATGATAACTTGAAGTAACCGACTATGATAACTTGAAGTAACCGACTATGATAACTTGAAGTAACCGACTATGATAACTTGAAGAAACCATATGATAACTTGAAGTAACCGACTATGATAACTTGAAGTAACCGACTATGATAACTTGAAGTAACCGACTATGATAACTTGAAGTAACCGACTGTGATAACTTGAAGAAACCGACTATGATAACTTGAAGTAACCGACTATGATAACTTGAAGTAACCGACTATGATAACTTGAAGTAACCGACTATGATAACTTGAAGTAACCGACTATGATAACTTGAAGTAACCGACTATGATAACTTCTAGTAGTTCTTGTCTGAATTTAGTACGCAGATCATATTATTTATACACAAAAACTCAATGATCTAATAAAGCTAAATAATCCTAATGAGGTAAGGATAAGTGAACACACCTATGTAGCTGCTTATACCTACAGAATGACATCACCTATACATTCAAGGTTAAGCAGTTCCCTTAAACCTAATCCATGTAGAATTACAATATTCACTAAATAATATTAAGAATGTCATTACATCATCATTACATCATCATTACATCATCATTACATCATCATTACATCATCATTACATTAACCTAACATTTTGTAAGTCGGTACAAAACACAAATAGCAACAACAAAAATGTGCCAGTCAGCAGTTGCTACAGTACCCCCAAAATGTTGGCTTATTCCCCCCAGGGAGTAATTCCCCCCAGGGGGTAATTTATCCCAGGGGGTAATTTATCCCCAGGTTGGGAGCCAATGCTCTAAAGGATGTAGGGCTAGGGCTAGGGCTAGGTGGTTCACAGCATGACGCTGGCCAAGCGTTTCATTGTGTGTTGTTAATTGACCTTTGACTCTTGAATCACACTCAACAAAGATGGACACTGATTGGTCCGATGCTGCATTTCAGATGCTGTATTAGAACTTTTTTCTAGCATCTGAAATGCAGCAGCGGACCAATCAGAACTATCACTTGTCCATCTTTGTTGAGCGTGGTTCGAAGTTAATAGGGTCAAAGGTCAATTGACAACACGCAACACAATGCAATGCTCGGCCAGCATCGTGTTGTGAACCACTAGCCCTAGCCCTAGCCCTAGCACCAGCCCTAGCCCCAGCCCTAGCCCCAGCCCTAGCCCTAGCAGCCGTTAGCCTGCCTAGCCAAGATAAAATATTCTGGTGGCAATAAATAAATGCATGGACTCACAGATTGTTGGCTTCTCGAGAGTGTGAGGTATGCCTCACCAGTGCAGCAGTGCTGTGTGCTCTGTCCTCAATCACTCATGTGTTGAAGGATGACTGTAGTTCCCAGCAGACCTTGAGCTGGACCAGGAGCCCTAGGTGTAGCCCTAGCCAGGAGCCCTAGGTGTAGCCCTAGCCAGGAGCCCTATAGGTGTAGCCCTAACCAGGAGCCCTAGGTGTAGCCATAGCCAGGAGCCCTAGGTGTAGCCCTAGCCAGGAGACCTAGGTGTAGCCCTAGCCAGGAGCCCTATAGGTGTAGCCCTAACCAGGAGCCCTAGGTGTAGCCATAGCCAGGAGCCCTAGGTGTAGCCCTAGCCAGGAGACCTAGGTGTAGCCCTAGCCAGGAGCCCTAGGTGTATCCCTAGCCAGGAGCCCTAGGTGTAGCCCTAGCCAGGAGCCCTAGGTGTAGCCCTAGCCAGGAGCCCTAGGTGTAGCCCTAACCATGAGACCTAGGTGTAGCCCTAGGCAGGAGCCCTAGGTGTAGCCCTAGCCCTAGCCCTAGGCGTAGCCCTAGCCAGGAGCCCTAGTTGTAGCCCTAGCCAGGAGCCCTAGGTGTAGCCCTAGCCAAGAGCCAGGAGCCCTAGGTGTAGCCCTAGCCAGGAGCCCTAGGTGTAGCCCTAGCCAGGAGCCCTAGGTGTAGCCCTAGCCAGGAGCCCTAGGTGTAGCCCTAGCCAGGAGCCCTATGTGTAGCCCTAGCCAGGAGCCCTAGGTGTAGCCCTAGCCAGGAGCCCTAGGTGTAGCCCTAGCCAGGAGCCCTAGGTGTAGCCCTAACCAGGAGCCCTAGGTGTAGCCCTAGCCAGGAGCCATAGGTGTAGCTGATGTTAGGTTGATCTATGGGAACTATTAGAACGCTAATAAATGCCCAGCCTGGCTCCTTTTTATATTCTGCCGGGACTGGCTCACAAATTACCAAATAAGGACAAAATAGAGCACATCACACTTGCACATGCGACCAATCAAAACTGCTGTACTTTAAGGAGTCTGTCTATGCATGGGATGTGTTCTGCCTAAATTAGTGGTTGAAGATGTTCTTATGTCAGAGTGGACTTCCCTGACACTGGACCGTCCTTCTGGAGATGGCAGTCGTCCATCCCAGGCTTGTCTGGAGAGACAATCAGCATTGCCATTAGCCACTCCTCTTCGATGCTTGGTCTCAAATTTGAAGTGTTGGAGTGTCAGCGACCAACTCTTGTCAACCTCCCATTTGCGCTTGTTCTTGTCTGCAGATATTACAGTGCTGGTGGTCTGTTGATGAGGACCTGGTCTCTCCGGACAATAACTTGCGGGGAAAATAAGCCACTGGTCTGTCTACTCCATCCTCGCCCTTCTGCCTTAAGACTGCTCCAATTCCTCGGTCACACACATCTGTTGGCAGCTGGAACTGCTTCGCTGGGTCTGGACCTCGTAGAATCGGTTTAGCGAGGAAATGATTCTTGAGCTCCTTGAAAGCTCACTCGTGTGTGGTAATCCAGTTAGTGTACTCTGAGCTCCTTGAAAGCTCACTCATGTGAGGTAGTCCAGTTAGTGTACTCTGAGCTCCTTGAAAGCTCACTCATGTGAGGTAGTCCAGTTAGTGTACTCTGAGCTCCTTGAAAGCTCGCTCATGTGTGGTAGTCCAGTTAGTATACTCTGAGCTCCTTAAAAGCTCGCTCGTGTGTGGTAATCCAGTTAGTGTACTCTGAGCTCCTTGAAAGCTCGCTCATGTGTGGTAGTCCAGTTGATGTACTTCGGTTCTGATTTCTTGGTAAGGTCAGACATGCCGCGACAGAAGAGAAGTCCGGCACAAACTTTCGGTAGTATCCGACCAGGCCTGCACGTCCATCTTTGTCATCTTCCTGTAGTCAATACTCGGGCTCAGGCTGCCATCCTTCCTCTTCACTGTCACGATCAGACCACGAGCTCTTAGACTCCTCAAAGATTCCTAAATGGAGTAGACTCCGCACCTCCTCTCTAACTTGTGCTTGCCATGCTTGAGGCACACGGTAAGGGTTTGGCTTGATTGTTTTGGCGTCGCCAGTGTCTATGATGGGCGTGGCTAGTGTCTATGCTGGGTGTGGCTAGTGTCTGCTGGGCATAGCTAGTTCGGTGGCTCCCAATTTATCATCAAATAGCACCTTGTATCGCTCCAGCAACTTTCTCATGCTGGCTCCATGACTGTCATCCGAGGCATCACTCGGTGTAAGCTCTCCTACATCTGTACCATGTTCCAGGGGGACTACTCCATCAGCGTATTCTCCCTCTGACTGGGGAATGATGGATAATGCCAACACTGCTGGTGTTGCCGTCCACCACTTGATAAAGTTCACATGATCTGTCTCGTCT
This sequence comes from Cladorhizidae sp. MBARI D1340-BT2, assembly GCA_028752905.1. Classification (NCBI taxonomy): domain Eukaryota; kingdom Metazoa; phylum Porifera; class Demospongiae; order Poecilosclerida; family Cladorhizidae; species Cladorhizidae sp. MBARI D1340-BT2. The sequence goes on from JAQNBH010000011.1 coordinate 55,476,313, forward strand.
TTTTTGTTTTTTCTGGCATGTCTACCTCATAAGTCACTGGTGAGGTCTTCCTCAGGATGGTGTAAGGGCCATGCCATGGAGTCTACCTCATAAGTCACTGGTGAGGTCTTCCTCAGGATGGTGTAAGGGCCATGCCATGGAGTCTACCTCATAAGTCACTGGTGAGGTCTTCCTCAGGATGGTGTAAGGGCCATGCCATGGAGTCTACCTCATAAGTCACTGGTGAGGTCTTCCTCAGGATGGTGTAAGGGCCATGCCATGGAGTCTACCTCATAAGTCACTGGTTAGGTCTTCCTCAGGATGGTGTAAGGGCCATGCCATGGAGTCTACCTCATAAGTCACTGGTGATATCTTCCTCAGGATGCTGTAAGGACCATGCCAGAGCCTCGAGCTTGCTCTGACCATCGGACATCAGCACATACTTGGTCTCCATTACAAAAGATTCTGTCCTGAGCTTTCTTATTGTACCACATCTTCATGGACGACTTGTTGGCCCTCTCATGCTCGCCAGCAGCTGGACATCTCTTTCATGGTCTGTCTCATGTCTGGCACATATTGGACGACGGACTCCGGGGTCTTCTCGCCTGCTACAGTAGCTACTGCTCCTTCAACACATCGAGTGGGCTGCATGTGTGTCTTGCGTAAATGAGCTCGAAAGGTGGGAACTAGTCGTAGCATGAGTGGCCTCTCTGCATGCAAACATGCATTTGTGTGTCCCACTCCTTCTTGACGTCTTTGCATTTCCTCAACATGGCTTCCAGGGTGCCATGGAATCTCTCTAGCATTCCATTAGTTTGGGGGTGGCAGGGTGAGGTCCACAGATTCTTCACCCCCAACAACTGCAATAGTTCTGACATAAGATTGGACGTGAAATTTGATCGGTCAAGATCTCTTCCAGTATTCCCACTCGGGAGGATACAGTAGACGCCAAAATTTTTTTACGTACCATTGCGTTGGGCTTCCGTTCAACGCAGAAACATTTAATCAGGAATGCACAAGCAACAGTCGGACAACGCACAGGCAACGCTCAACCAACGCTCAAGCAATGCTCAAGCAGAATTGCAAAACCCAACGCATGAACCGTTCTTTAATTATCCGAAACCCGCAATCACATTTCCGGTAGCCTTTACCACATGTACGAAAGGGCGCGTTCGATACTTGCTACTTCGAGGTTGAACAGTCTGCTGCTTCTCGTTGATATCTATTGTTTGCTCTATGGCTCTCCGAAGAACTCTAGCTGCTACCTTGGCTCATCGTAGTAAGTATACTTGCCTGAAGGGGAAAAACAGCTAAAAGCTAGCGCAGAGACCCAGTAACCAACCAAGATTTTAGCTACTTCTAGCAAAGATCTGTACATTAACCATAGCTCTTGAGAGCATTTAGATCAGAATTAATTTATCTTTCAACTCTTGATACTTTACAGATTATTGTTTGGTTACTGGTAAAGGTTGAAGTGGCACTCTTCCTGATGGTTGCTTGGCACCTCGCTGATATTCCGTGCACTCCCGACAGAATGCAGCCATGCCCCTCTCCATTCCAGGCCAGTGGAACCTTGGCAAGACCTTTCCAACTCTTTCTCCTGCCAAAATGTCCAGCGAGGGTGCAGCATGCGCGAGTCTCAGCACTTGTCCAGCGCGGGTGCAGCATGCGTGAGTCTCAGCACTTGTCCAGCGAGGGGTGCAGCATGCACGAGTCTCAGCACTTGTCCAGCGCGGGCGGGTGCAGCATGCGTGAGTCTCAGCACTTGTCCAGCGAGGGGTGCAGCATGCACGAGTCTCAGCACTTGTCCAGCGAGGGGTGCAGCATGCACGAGTCTCAGCACTTGTCCAGCGAGGGTGCAGCATGCGCGAGTCTCAGCACTTGTCGTCTGCGACTCGGTAGAACAACGAGCTGGGTAACATCCTCTCCATCGCTCTTTCCTTTGTGGAACAATGCTCCGTGCATGTGTCTGACACCTTCCTCATCTCTTTCCACTGCCGTCCAAGCCTTCTGCAGCGATGGGTCACTCTTCTGCTCTGCCTGGAAGCAATGGTCGTCAGCATCTACTGTTGGAGTGCAGTCTCTCTTCTGCTCTGCCTGGAAGAAATGGTCGTCAGCATCTACTGCTTGGAGTGCAGTCTTGTGGCTGCTGTGCTGGCGCACTTGGTCTCTCCTCTGGCTTCTCGTTAACCATGGCCTTTTGGTACCACCCTTGAACATCGACTCATCAAACTAGAAAGTATCGAGGTCGGTTAGTGTTGCTCCCGAACCGTCAGTGAGGTCGAGCTCCTCTTGCTCCAGCAGTGCCCCTCGTCTGCTGCTTGCTGTGGCATGGATCTCCTCCTGCTTAGTCGGTGTCACAGCTATGGGTCTGCTCTGTTCCACACGTCATGCATCTATCTTGCGTGAGTGCGACAAACAAGGGCAAGTCTGCCCCCTGAAGCACATCCTCCTTGAGGTGCACCTTCAATGCTGCTCTTGTCCAGAACGTTCTATCGCCCGCCTGCAGCTTGATTGTGACAACTGGAGGACAATGAACACAACATTGTCTGTTCGTTCAGCGGTCTCGATGTAATCACTCCTGACAGCAGTGTGGTCACTCCTGACAGCCGTGTGGTCACTCCTGACAGCCGTGTGGTCACTCCTGACAGCCGTATGGTCACTCCTGACAGCCGTGTAGTCACTCCTGACAGCCGTGTGGTCACTCCTGACAGCCGTGTGGTCACTCCTGACAGCCGTGTGGTCGGCTCCTGAGTCTGCTTGATGTGGATACATAGACGCCCTCCAGCAGTGCCTTGCATGATGTAGTGTCGGGAGTTCCCCACTGCGGCCATATCAACAACTTTCTTGGGGCACTTGGTGCCGCATGTGCTCCCATTCTCTACATTGCAGCACATGATGGCCTTCTCCAGGCAAAGTATTTACTTCTTTGTCTCGTCTTCACTTGTGAATTTGTTAAATGCTGAGCTTGCCTGACTTTGATGGAGTGTCAAGGGCCTTATCCAGGACTGAGGGTGTTGCCGTGCGATAGTCGACACTGGACGAACTTCTCGGTGAGTCAAACTTCCAACTCTTCATCTTGTACAAACTTTCCTAGTCCATCAGGTGCTTCTCCCTGACGTACTGGTCTCCCTGACGTACTGGTCTCCCTGACGTACTGGTCTCCCTGACGTACTGGTCTCCCTGACGTACTGGTCTCCCTGACGTACTGGTCTCCCTGACGTACTGGTCTCCCTGACGTACTGGTCTGCCAGTCCTCCAGCGTGGATGGTGGTTATGGCTAGCAATGAATGCAAGAAAATAACCAATTACCTCACACGATTCATTTTGAACATGAATTATTTTCAATGGATTATTAAATCCATTGAACTCTCGGATGATATAATAAAATTACATGATCTTCTCAAGTATCAACTCGAATTTTACTCTCGTAGATGCTCTAGCCTTCATCAGGAATAAACTATTCATTCTAGAGCATCGACTAGAAATGCTGAGAGAGTAAAATTTAAAATTCGACACAGCTCGGCAGCGACCGTAGAAACCTCTCGATAGTGAAGGCATGCTTGGCATCATCTAGTGTCACACAGCCATGGACGTATCTGGCCACATCCATGGACATATCTGCCTGCCAGGCCACAGCCATGGACATATCTGCCTGCCAGGCCACAGCCATGGACGTATCTGCCTGCCAGGTCACAGCCATGGACGTACCTGCCTTCCAGGTCACAGCCATGGGTGTATCTGCCTGCCAGGTCACAGCCATGGACGTATCTGCCTGCCAGGTCACAGCCATGGACGTATCTGCCTGCCAGGCCACAGCCATGGACTTATCTGCCTGCCAGGTCACAGCTATGGGTGTATCTGCCTGCCAGGTCACAGTTACATGGGTGTATCTGCCTGCCAGGCCACAGCCATGGATGTATCTGCCTGCCAGGTCACAGCCATGTGATGTATCTGCCTGCCAGGTCACAGCCATGGACGTATTTGCCAGGACTGGCTCCCAAATTACCAAATAAGGACAAAATAGAGCACATCACACTTGCACATGCGACCAATCAAAACTGCTGTACAGGAGGGGCTTCACCCCAAGACTGGCTAAAAACGCTGTTGACTTTTGACTGCCCATAACTTTTTTTATAATTGGTTTGTGTAGATAATTTTATGCTCAAATTGTTGCTTGTTCTATGTGCTTTCCAATGATATATAAAATATCTCTAGAGGCATGTTTTGTCAGAAGATGCATGCAGAAACATCCAAGGCAGGGACCCTCCTCCGTTTGGCAGACCCCCACAACTCATTTTTAAAAATCAAGCTGTAAATTGGTTTGAGGCTTGTCATTAGAGCGAAACCAAATTGCAATAACTAAAGTGGTTGTTGAATGGCAACGTGCCGTATTTGATTACTCGCTAAAATTGTGATTTTTAGCGCATGGCACGTTGCCATTCAACAACCACTTTAGTTATTGCAATTTGGTTTCGCTCCAATCACAGCTGTTAGCTATGACAAGCCACAAACCAATTTACAGCTTTTGATTTAAAAAAATGAGTTGTGGGGGTCTGCCAAACGGAGGAGGGTCCTGCCTTGGATGTTTCTGCATGCATCTTCTGACAAAACATGCCTCTAGAGATATTTTATATATCACTGGAAAGCACATAGAACAAGCAACAATTTGAGCATAAAATTATCTACACAAACCAATTATAAAAAAAGGTATGGGCAGTCAAAAGTCAACAACGTTTTTAGCCAGTCTTGGGTGAAGCCCCCCCCTTAAAGAGTCTGTGTATGCATGGGGTGTGTTCTGCCTAGCTAACACCAATTAGTGGTTGTGCAAGATGTTCTTATGTCCGAGTGGACTTCCCTGACACTGGACCAGGAGACCTAGCCCTAGCCAAAGTCATAGCATTGCAGACCTTGAGCTGGACTATATAAGGTCAGCTGTTTGAGATATACCCTTCTAGCCCTAGCCTCAGCCCTAGCCCCAGCCCTAGCCCCAGCCCCAGCCCTTGCTGCTTTGTGATTAGAAATCAATCAGAAGACTGACTATAGCCACACCTTTCCTAACGAGGTAGAAAAGAAGCACTTACATGTATGGGGTCACATGATGCAAGGCGTGTGTGATTGCAGGAGTGTACAAACACTCCGCATAGATGAGAATGGTACGTCTGATCCTCGTAACCCAGCACCTACAATGAAGCTCCGCCCTGATCCTCGTAACCCAGCACCTACAATGAAGCTCCGCCCTGATCCTCGTAACCCAGCACCTACAATGAAGCTCCGCCCTGATCCTCATTACCCAGCACCTACAATGAAGCTCCGCCCTGATCCTCGTAACCCAGCAGCTACAATGAAGCTCCGCCCTGATCCTCGTAACCCAGCACCTACAGTGAAGCTCCGCCCTGATCCTCGTAATCCAGCACCTACAATGAAGCTCCACCCTTATCCAGCACCTACAATGAAGCTCCGCCCTGATCCTCGTAACCCAGCACCTACAATGAAGCTCCGCCCTGATCCTCGTAACCCAGCACCTACAATGAAGCTCCGCCCTGATCCTCGTAACCCAGCACCTACAATGACGCTCCGCCCTGATCCTCGTAACCCAGCACCTACAGTGTAGCTCCACCCTGATCCTTGTAACCCAGCACCTACAATGAAGCTCCGCCCTGATCCTCGTAACCCAGCACCTACAATGTAGCTCCACCCTGATCCTTGGGTATCAGAGGCTGTGCAGTGTCTCCTTCACAACCAGTTACCTGGATACGTGCTAGCTCTAGGTGTTAGGGAGATCCTCTCACAAGATCTGGTGGGTCCCTGTGTGCTCAGCCGTGGCAGAATTCCTCCCTCCACTTTCTTGCAGGCATTCTGATGCGTGTCACCAAATCTCTTTTCATCTGTCAGAGGTACACCTTACCAGCTACAAGTATGTGGACTGCTGCCATGTGGACTGTGATTAGCCTGGCAAGCCCTAGTCCTCCTCTCATCCATGCCTACACATGTACATGTATGGAGGTGATGGGCTGCCATGTGGACTGTGATTAGCCTGGCAAGCCCTAGTCCTCCCCTCATGTATGTCTACACATGTACATGTACATGTATGGAGGTGGTGGGCTGCCATGTGTACTGTGATTAGCCTGCCAAGCCCCAGGACCATCTCTCCAAGTGCTGTCTTTTTATGTCTCTAATTATGAGCAAGTTGTTGTTATTTTGGTAAGTTCTGTAATATTATAAAGAGTGTCTCTAATTGTGAGCTGTTGAAGAAGTTATTTGTTTATTTTTTAGACCTTCTGCAATATAAAAATATTTCCTTTAATTAATTACTTTTGTTAAGTTAGTTAAGTATTTTTAAATATAATTGTTACTTTCTTCCTTTCGTCCCATCCTACCATTATTTATTTGTTGGTTTGTTTGTTTATTTAATTTATTTTTTAATTAATCAATTAATTAATTAATTAATTAATTAATTTATTTATTTATTTATACATACATGTATATATATAATATATATATATATAATTATTTAGATAATTATTTAGATAATTAAAAAAAATGTATTATTTACTTTATTTTATGTGTAAAAATTATAAAGAGCTCAAGGACCCTGTCACAAGCATGCTGTTGCTATATGTTTTTTCTGTTCTCTATTATAAAGTTTTCTATTATAAAGCGAATAATTAATTGACTTTCTAGGGACAGGAGAGTCGGGGAAAAGTACCTTCATCAAGCAGATGCGTATCATTCATGGTGGCGGCTATTCAGACAATGATCACCGCAAGTTTGTTATCCTGATCCACAGGAACATCTACACGGCCATGATTCAGCTGCTGGACGCCATGGAGGAACTGGAGATTCCTTTCGAAACTGACGAGGCCAAGAGCACCATCTCTGTCCTGCTGGACATCAAGCCGGATGGAGCACAAGAGATCACTCCTGAGTTAAGTGGCTTCATTGCTTCAGTGTGGGCAGACCAAGGAGTGCAGATATGCTACTCTCGGCGACGAGAATTTCAGATCTCTGATTCTACAAAATAGTTGAGTAACAATAGTGTGGCATGTCGAACTTATCAGTGTCTTCCCATACTGTGAACTCTGACCTGTGTGACTGTAGCTACCTGGATGACCTTCAGCGCATCACCACCAGCGATTATGTGCCGAATCAGCAAGATGTGCTCAGAGTGCGCGTCCCAACAACAGGCATCAATGAATATCCGTTCACCAACAGCAGAGTCGTGTTCAAGTAAGACACACACTTCTCTATGCTGCAATGGCACATGCTTAGTTGCTGGAGTGTGTTCAAGTAAGACACACACTTCTCTATGCTACAATAGCACATGCTTAGTTGCTGGAGTGGGTTCAAGTAAGACACACACTTCTCTATGCTACAATAGCACATGCTTAGTTGCTGGAGTGGGTTCAAGTAAGACACACACTTCTCTATGCTACAATAGCACATGCTTAGTTGCTGGAGTGTGTTCAAGTAAGACACATCACTTCTCTATGCTGCAATAGCACATGCTTAGTTGCTGGAGTGTGTTCAAGTAAGACACACACTTCTCTATGCTACAATAGCACATGCTTAGTTGCTGGAGTGTGTTCAAGTAAGACACACCACTTCTCTATGCTGCAATGGCACATGCTTAGTTTCTGGTGTGTGTTCAAGTAAGACACACACTTCTCTATGCTGCAATAGTACATGCTTAGTTGCTGGAGTGTGTTCAAGTAAGACACACCACTTCTCTATGCTGCAATAGCACATGCTTAGTTGCTGGAGTGTGTTCAAGTAAGACACACACTTCTCTATGCTACAATAGCACATGCTTAGTTGCTGGAGTGTGTTCAAGTAAGACACACCACTTCTCTATGCTACAATAGCACATGCTTAGTTGCTGGTGTGTGTTCAAGTAAGACACACACTTCTCTATGCTACAATAGCACATGCTTAGTTGCTGGTGTGTGTTCAAGTAAGACACACACTTCTCTATGCTACAATAGCACATGCTTAGTTGCTGGAGTGTGTTCAAGTAAGACACACACTTCTCTATGCTACAATAGCACATGCTTAGTTGCTGGTGTGTGTTCAAGTAAGACACACACTTCTCTATGCTACAATAGCACATGCTTAGTTGCTGGTGTGTGTTCAAGTAAGACACACACTTCTCTATGCTACAATAGCACATGCTTAGTTGCTGGAGTGTGTTCAAGTAAGACACACACTTCTCTATGCTACAATAGCACATGCTTAGTTGCTGGAGTGTGTTCAAGTAAGACACACACTTCTCTATGCTACAATAGCACATGCTTAGTTGCTGGAGTGTGTTCAAGTAAGACACACACTTCTCTATGCTACAATAGCACATGCTTAGTTGCTGGAGTGTGGGCGTGCAAATGTAAATATGTGTACAGTATGGGCTAGACCTTATATGGTTAGTATGAATGGACCATGCCTTATATGGTTAGTATGATTGGACCATGCCTTATATGGTTGGTATGATTGGACCATGCCTTATATGGTTAGATGGCTAGACCATGCCTTATATGGTTAGTATGATTGGACCATGCCTTACATGGTTAGACGGCTAGATCATGCCTTATATGGTTGATATGATTGGACCATGCCTTATAAGGTTAGTATGATTGGACCATGCCTTACATGGTTAGATGGCTAGACCATGCCTTATATGGTTAGTATGATTGGACCATGCCTTACATGGTTAGATGGCCAGACCTTATATGGTTAGTATGAATGGACCATGCCTTATATGGTTAGATGGCTAGACCATGCCTTATATAGTTAGTATGATTGGACCATGCCTTACATGGTTAGATGGCTAGACCATGCCTTATATGGTTAGTATGATTGGACCATGCCTTATATGGTTAGATGGCTAGACCTTATATGGTTAGTATGAATGGAACATGCCTTATATGGTTAGATGGCTAGACCATGCCTTATATGGTTAGTATGATTGGACCATGCCTTATATGGTTGGTATGATTGGACCATGCCTTATAAGGTTAGTATGAATGGACCATGCCTTACATGGTTAGATGGCTAGACCATGCCTTATATGGTTAGTATGATTGGACCATGCCTTATATGGTTGGTATGATTGGACCATGCCTTATATGGTTAGTATGATTGGACCATGCCTTACATGGTTAGATGGCTAGACCATGCCTTATATGGTTAGTATGATTGGACCATGCCTTACATGGTTAGACCATGCCTTATATGGTCTGTTGGCCAGTACTGCCATACCACAACCTTTTCAGGGACACGCCTTTCTTTGTGACTAGAAAGCCAAACTCTACAGGAGATGTGTAATAGCATGCCTTGCCGAGTGTAGTCTAGTAACAGGATATGCTAACATGCATGAAGGATATACTAACTCACATGCAGGATATACTAACACGCATGCAGGATATACTAACATGCATGCAGGATATTCGCAGGATATACTAACATGCATGCAGCATATACTAAATTTCATGTCGGATATACTAACTTGCATGCAGGATATACTAACAAGCATGCAGGATATACTAACACGCATGCAGGATATTCGCAGGATATACTAACTTTCGTGTAGGATATGAAGGATATCCTAACTCACGTGTAGGATATACTAACACACATGCAAGATATACTAACACACATGCAGGATATACATGTATGTACTAACATGCATGCAGGATATACTAATAACACATGCAAGATATACTAACAGGATAAACTAACAGGCATGCAGGATATACTAACAGGCATGCAGGATATACTAGCAGGCATGCAGGATATACTAACAGGCATATACTAACAGTCATGCAGGATATACTAACACGCATGCAAGATATACTAACATGCATGCAGGATATACAAACACACATATGCAGGATAAACTAACACCCATGCAGGTTATACTAACATGCATGTTGTGCGCGTCTTACAAATATCAGCTCACAACGGATGCTCAACCTCGACCTTAGCTTTGGTTGCTAACCCGGTTTCAGTTAAGCGGTAATTGCTGCCACCAGAGTTCTACAATTACCCCTTCTTCCCAGATACAAGGTTCTTAGCCTTAAGAATATCTTAGTAATTGTTAAGCATAAGTATAGAGTAGAACTGAATCACGTGGGCTCGGCTGGGACTTTAAATAGACTCCAGCCGGGCAACTAAAATATGACCAAATAAGGTAACAGTTATAAATAGATGCGTGAGAGTAGAATAGGGTAAAGTGGTTTATGAACCAGTACTCCGTTATATATACATTGGTGATACAGATATCAAAGTGTTAAGAGTGATACAGGGAAATAATAGTAACACTTACACATATCACACTTACACATACATAAATGTTCATGTCCGATTCTGTGGCATGACACTCCCCCCTTCCTCTGGAGGCCAAAGGCCATCTGATAAAAGATGAGTGGATAGGGAAGCAGTCCAGGCTTGACGAGACAGCCCATCCGCGTTGCCATTGGTATGTCCAGGTCTGTACTTGATGGAGAACGTGAATGGCTGTAGGCGAAGAGCCCATCTTGCTAGCCGCCCATTTGTTGATTTGCTGGAGTCAAGAAATGTTAGGGCCTTATGGTCAGTGACGATGGTGAATGATCTACCAATGAGGTGACTCGCAAAGTGATCGACTGAGTCAACAATGGCTAGGCCTTCCAGCTCTGTTTCTGCATATTTTGTTTCCCTTGGAAGCAGTTTTCTGGAGAAGAACGCCACAGGTTTTTCTCCATCGTCTCTGGAAACACTTAGAACGGCTCCAATCCCATGGGATGAAGCGTCAGTCTGCAAGATGTATGTATCTTCCTGTGTCGGAATAGTGAGGGAAGGTATAGAACATAAGACATCTTTTAAGTATGTGAACTCATCCTGAAGTTCTTGAGACCACTCCACAATTGCTGGTTCTGTTTTCCTTGTGGTTGATGTGAGAGCTTTGGTATGTCCGGCATAGTTGTCCACGAATCTTCTATAATAGCCGGTCAGTCCAAGGAATGACCTGACATCTGTCTTGGAGATTGGCCTCACAAAGTTCCGTACTGCTGTCACCTTGCTCTCGTCTGGTTGAACTAGTCCTCTGCCTACAATGTGTCCAAGGTAAGTGCAGGAAGCAGAGGCCCATACACATTTTGTAGGCTTAGCTGTCAGTCCTATCTCCCTGAGACGGCTCAGCACTGTAGACAGATGTTGCATGTGGTCAGTCCAGCTGTTGCTAAAAATAACAATATCGTCTATGTATGTTCTCGCACAGAAAAGTAGTTCCGAAAGTACAATGTCCATGAGTCGTTGGAAAGTTGAGGGGGCATTGCATGGCCGGAAGGCATAAAGAGGTACTCGAATTTGCCCCACTCCATACAAAAGGCTGTCTTCTCGATGTCAGCGTCCGACATAGGCACTTGGTGGAAACCTTTATTTAAGTCAAACTTCGAGAGGTACTTGGCTTTCCCCAGGCAGTCCAATTATGTCCTCTACACGAGGCATCAGGTAGGGATCTGGCACAGTTACTTTGTTTATTCTCCTGAAGTTCACACATAGGCGAACGGAACCATCCTTCTTGCGTACTGGCAGGATTGGAGAAGACCAGGGACTCAAAGAAGGACGGATGATCCCTGCTTCTGCCAGTGTTCTCACTTCTGTCTGTAACTGTTCCTTCCAACTTGCTGCCAACCGGTATGGTGCAGACCTGAGTGGGGGCCAGTGTTAATAACATGTTTCAGAATAGAAACTCTACCAGGTGTTGGGTTGATGATATCTGTAAAGGTATCCAAGAGCTCCTCCAGTTCCTTCCTCTGTGCCGGCTCTAGATCTCCATAACTCTGCTCAGCTTCAGTGTGGGACTCATCATCTCGCTCGTCCTCATCTGCCACGACCACTCTTAGTACTCTGGCATCTGGAGTTGTCCACTTCCTGAGCATATTGATGTGAACTATCTGTGGCTTGCTACGTCTCCCTGGAATGGCTAACTGATAGGATACAGGGGAGAGCTTGTCTATCACTTCGAATGGCCCATTCCATGAGTCATCCAGCTTGCCAACTAAACCAGGCACATGCATGAGTACCATGGATCCAATCTCTAGCTCTCTGGGTTTTGCCTTCCTGTCATAAGACTCCTTCATTTTTTCTTTAGCGGCTGACTCTCTCTCACTAGCAAGTTGGGACATGGCTTTCATTCTTTCCCTCAATTGCTCCACCCATTCATGAAGGGACTTCTCAGGCAAATCACCATCTAACCAACTCTGCTTGAACAACTCAAGTGGACCCCTAACATCCCGCCCATAATCAACTCGAAAGGGGTGAAACCCGTGACAGAATGCGGTACAGACCGGTATGCAAAGAGCAGATACTTTAAGTAAATATCCCATTCATTCCTCTCGACTCCTGACTTCCTGATCATGGCCTTAAAGGACGCATGCCAACGTTCCAGCATCCCATCTGTTTCTGGGTGATAAGGGGAGGTACGGATAGGCTTAATTTGCAGCAGGTCACACACACTTGCACCTAGGGCACCTACAAAGGAGGGACACTTGTCAGTTAGAATCTCATCTGGCAAGCCTGTATGAGAACATACTTCAATCATGGCTTCAGCTCATGGCTTCAGCTATTGTCTTGGCATCAGCTCGTCTCATTGGAATTGCATCGGGATATTTGGTTGCATAACACATGCAGGTGAGAACATATTTATATCCCGACTTAGTTCTGGGCATAGGGCCAACTACATCAAAGGCTAGCCGGCTGAATGGCACAGTGATAACCGGCAATGGTAAGAGTGGGGCTTTTCCTTGATCATTCCTAGCTGCACGTTGGCACTGAGGGCAAGAGGCACACAAATGCTTAATATCTCTGCTAATACCAGGCCAAGTGAAGTGTCGTCTGATACGGGAAGTGGTCTTTTTGACTCCTAGATGACCAGCAAGGGGGTTGGAATGGGCTAAAGCTAGTATGCTCTTCCGCCTACCCTGTGGAATCACCACTCTCTTCCACCCTGTACCCAACTCATCACTCTCCATATGTATAATCAACCCATCTTCCCTTGTATAGCCTTTCTCTTGCTTGTCCGCTAACTGTCTTACGTTATTCAGAGACGTGTCTTCCTCTTGCTGTTGTATGAGCAGAGTACGGTCGTCATGTTCTTCATCTGGCGGAGGTAGAGGAAGCTGAAACTTGTCTTCCTCGGGAGTGGCTTGCAGGTGGTTGAGGTGGTTGTCATTCTCAAAGAGTGAATCATCAAATTCGTAAATATCGTCTAGGCTCAGTGGCTCAGACCCAGAGGCAGCAGTAGCAGCCTCATCCTGCTTTTCTTGTTCTTCTTCCTCGGCTGCCTGTTTCCTGGTCACCCTGATCCTATTGGAAAGGTTTCTTTCCTTCTCCTGATCTTCTGAAAGCTGCACTAGAAATTTATGCAATTTAAAATCAGTACCTAATAGAGCATGATCACCAGAGGCATTGAAAACAGCCACTTCCTTGTGGATGGACCTGTCTCCCACGTGTATCCAGACTTTGGCAATTGGACACGTCTTGGTAGATCCGTCTGCCATGGAGATTACGGTGTGGTCTCCGGTGTGGAGACTCTTGGGGATGAGGTCAGGATGCACTGTGGTGAGGTCAGCACCGGAATCCACCACGAGTTTGGAGCACTCTACATTCCCTATCTTACCCACAACATAAATGGTCTGACCCTTTGGTTGTGGAGAACGTATCCTTCTGATCTTCTTGGTGCAGTCAGGCTTTTTATGACCTTTCTCCCCACATCCGTAACAAGTAGGAATCTTTGGATTGTCTGTTGTGAGGCTGTCTGTCCGGGTCTTATTCCTTTCAAACTGTTGTTGTCTACCCTGGGTGGGAGCGTGCTCTGACCGGTTGTACCCCCAATCTCTCCTCTGGCCATTGCCTCCTGAATGGTCGGTGTCTTTGCTCTCATATCGTGCAGTGTAACCAGAGCGAGACTTCCAGGGATTGATCCGGTAGAACTCCTCTGCCAAATGTGCAGCAGTGATTCCATCTCCTTGGGGTTCCTCCCTAAGACATAGGTACGACATTCTGTAGTTAAAATAGACAAAAATTTAGACATAGAAAGTGTGGAGACAAAGTCTAGGATGGTAGTGCATCCTTCCAGCCCTCTCTTAAACTTCTCCTCGAAACGTATCATGCAGTCCTGAAAGGATTCGTCTGCTTCTTTCCTCATAGTCCACCACTGTTGTCTGGCCAAGTCGACTGTGTCCCCAAATGCATCCAAAAGAACAGTCCTCACCGCATCATAGTCATCCTGCTGAGCAGTTGCAATGCGAGTGTTAAAAATAGTGGAAGCTTTACCTGACAAGTTGATAGAGAGGAGTCTGGCCCACTGGTCTTTAGGTTCCTCATTGTACAGCATGACTTGCTCAAAACGACGGAGATAGTCTGCTGGCTTGTCACTGTCCTTCCAGGTAGGAATGGTCTTCCAGTTCCTTTTCTTCTCGAGCAGATGCAGCTGGTGTTCAGAGTGATTTTTCTCTTTCGAATCCAGTAGTTGTAGCAGTCGCTTCTCCCGCTTGTCGGCATCTTCCTGATACCTTCTCTCCCGTAATTCTTCCTTCCGTTGATCCTCTTCTCTACGACGTTGCTCCTCAGTGAGTCGTTTCTCCTCTTTGCTGGCTTCCTTCTTTTCCATGAATTCGAGTATAGTCATCAGGTCTTTTGTCATGTTCGTCTGCCAACTAGTGTGAGGTGGCGAATGTCTGTCTCCATCCTCTGATTCAGAGTCTTCAGATTCTTCTGGAAGGATAATCTCGGTTGTCGCTTCCCTGACCGTTTTCCTAGTAGACTTCTTTGACATCTTGACACTGAAATTGAAAAGAAAATAAGTATTAAGTAAAGCCAAAAGCTTACAATTCTTGCTTTCGATGGCTGGTCTTCTGGAACAACAGTCAGTCCTGTATAGCTAGTTCCACACCGCTGGCCACCAGATGTTGTGCGCGTCTTACAAATATCAGCTCACAACGGATGCTCAACCGACCTTAAGCTTTGGTTGCTAATCCGGTTTCAGTTAAGCGGTAATTGCTGCCACCAGAGTTCTACAATTACCCCTTCTTCCCAGATACAAGGTTCTTAGCCTTAAGAATATCTTAGTAATTGTTAAGCATAAGTATAGAGTAGAACTGAATCACGTGGGCTCGGCTGGGACTTTAAATAGACTCCAGCCGGGCAACTAAAATATGACCAAATAAGGTAACAGTTATAAATAGATGCGTGAGAGTAGAATAGGGTAAAGTGGTTTATGAACCAGTACTCCGTTATATATACATTGGTGATACAGATATCAAAGTGTTAAGAGTGATACAGGGAAATAATAGTAACACTTACACATATCACACTTACACATACATAAATGTTCATGTCCGATTCTGTGGCATGACAATGCATGATTGATATACTAACTCGTGTGCAGGATATACTAACACACATACAAGATATACTAACGCACATGCATGATATACTAACACATGCAGGATATACTAACACACATGCAGGATATACTAACATGCATGCAGGATATACATGTACTAATAACACATGCAAGATATACTAGCATGCATACTGGATATACTAACAGGCATGCAGGATAAACCAACAGGCAAGCAGGATATACTAGCATGCGTGCAGGATATACTAGCAGGCATGCAGGATATACTAGCAGGCATGCAGGATATTCTAACAGGCATGCAAAATATACTAGCACGCATGCAGGATATACTAGCAGGCATGCAGGATATACTAGCAGGCATGCAGGATATACTAGCAGGCATGCAGGATATACTAGCATGCATGCAGGATATACTAGCAGGCATGCAGGATATACTAGCAGGCATGCATGATATACTAGCAGGCATGCAGGATATACTAGCACGCATGCAGGATATACTAGCAGGCATGCAGGATATACTAGCAGGCATGCAGGATATACTAGCATGCATGCAGGATACACTAGCAGGCATGCAGGATATACTAGTAAGCATGCAGGATATACTAGCAGGCATGCAGGATATACTAGCAGGCATGCAGGATATACTAGCAGGCATGCAGGATATACTAGCATGCATGCAGGATATACTAGCAGGCATGCAGGATATACTTGCAGGCATGCAGGATATACTAACTGCATGCAGGATATACTAACTTTCATGTAGGATATACTAACTCGCATGCAGGATATACTAACACGCATGCAGGATGTATTAGCAGGCATGCAGGATATACTACCAGGCATGCAGGATGTATTAGCAGGCATGCAGGATATACTAGCAGGCATGCAGGATATAAATGTGCTGCATGTACATGAGGTTGCACATGCACACGTGTTGTTAGGACTTTAGGTCTCTATTTAAATGTGTGCTTTATTTGGAAGCACATTTACTGCCAGTTATAAAGCGTAAAATGACATTCTTTTTTGTTTGTGGAATCATTTTTTTAGTAAACAGAACCCAAACAGAACCCATGTAAACAGAACCCACTGCCATATAAGGTAGTGCAGAATAATAATACCTGTACATGTACATGTGTGGACATGTGGGCAGGTGATGGCCGGTGTGTAGTAGCTGACTAGGACATGTACACCTATACATGTGTGGACATGTGGCCATTATGTGGTATGAAATAGCTTACACATGTGGTCATTATGTGGTATGAAATAACTTACACATGTGGTCATTATGTGGTATGAAATAACTTACACTGGCAATGTGGTATGAAATAACTTACACATGTGACCATTATGTGGTACGAAATAACTTACACATGTGGTCATTATGCGGTATGAAATAACTTACACGTGTGGTCATTATGTGGTATGAAATAACTCCCACATGTGGCCATTATGTGGTATGAAATAAGTGGCCATTATGTGGTATGAAATAACTCACACATGTGGCCATTATGTGGTATGAAATAACTTACACATGTGGTCATTATGTGGTATGAAATAACTGACAATGTGGTCATAATGAATAACTTACACATGTGACCATTATGTGGTATGAAATAACTTACACATGTGACCATTATGTGGTATGAAATAACTTACACATGTGGTCATTATGCAGTATGAAATAACTTACACGTGTGGTCATTATGTGGTATGAAATAACTTCCACATGTGGCCATTATGTGGAATGAAATAACTTCCACATGTGGTCATTATGTGGTATGAAATAACTGACACATATGGCCATTATGTGGTATGAAATAACTGACACATGTGGCCATTATGTGGAATGAAATAACTTACACATGTGGTCATTATGTAGTATGAAATAATTTACACATGTGGCCATTATGTGGTATGAAATAACTTATGCATGTGGCCATTGTGGTATGAAATAGCTTACATGTGGTCATTATGTGGTATGAAATAGCTTACACATGTGGTCATTATGTGGTATGAAATAACTTACACATGTGGTCATTATGTGGTATGAAATAGCTTACACATGTGGTCATTATGTGTAAGAAATAACTTACACCTGTGGTCGTTATGTGGTATGAAACATGTCATGTTATTTTTAGTTTCTATATTTAGAATGGTTGATGTTGGAGGGCAGAGATCAGAACGAAGAAAATGGATCCACTGTTTTGAGAATGTGACTTCAGTCATGTTTTTAGTAGCTCTATCAGAATATGATCAGATGTTGCCAGAGGCAGTGGATGTGAGTTTACTACTACTACATGTCTACTCTACTACATGTCTACTGTACTACATGTCTACTCTACTACATGTCTACTGTACTACATGTCTACTGTACTATATGTCTACTGTACTACATGTCTACTGTACTATATGTCTACTGTACTACATGTCTACTGTACTACATGTCTACTGTACTACATGTCTACTCTACTACATGTCTACTCTACTACATGTCTACTCTACTACATGTCTACTCTACTACATGTCTACTGTACTACATGTCTACTGTACTACATGTCTACTGTACTACATGTATACTGTACTACATGTATACTGTACTACATGTCTACTGTACTATATGTCTACTGTACTATATGTCTACTGTGCTACATGCCTACTGTATTACATGTAAATACTGGACTGCACTGAACAGTACTCAAGTATATTGTCCTTGACTGTACAATACTGTAGTGTACTCTCAAGTATTTTGTGCTCTATTCTTCTGTACTGCATTATAGTCAAGTATGTTGTTCTAAACTATACTCACTGTACATGTAGTATACTCTACTGTACTGTGCAGACTCACTTGTATATTGTCCTCTACTGTACTGTACTCAAGTGTACTGTATTGAAGTGAACTGTGCTGTACTGTACTCAAGTGTGCTGTACTGAAGTGAACTGTTCTGTACTGTACTCAAGTGTGCTGTACTGTACTCTAAGTGTGCTGTACTGTACTCAAGTGTGCTGTACTGTACTCAAGTGTGCTGTACTCAAGTGTACTGTACTGTACTCAAGTGTGCTGTACTCAAGTGTGCTGTACTCAAGTGTGCTGTACTCAAGTGTACTGTACTGTACTCAAGTGTACTGTACTCAAGTGTACTGTACTCAAGTGTGCTGTACTGTACTCAAGTGTGCTGTACTCAAGTGTGCTGTACTGTACTCAAGTGTACTGTACTCAAGTGTGCTGTACTGTACTCAAGTGTGCTGTACTGTACTCAAGTGTGCTGTACTCAAGTGTGCTGTACTGTACATCTGTACTGTACTCAAGTGTACTGTACTGTACTCAAGTGTACTGTACTCAAGTGTACTGTACTGTGCTATACTATTATGTATTATGTACTTGACTATACAGTACAAGTCAAAATTACACACTGTTTGCGTTGGTAGAATGCTAAATAATACATGCCTTAAATGGCTAAAACCCCAGCCCCTGCAAGTGGTAGCAAGTGGAAACAAAATGTCTGCATAGGCACAGATTTGCTAAGAGATAAATGGTGGTTAGTTAGAGAGCCTCAGTGGAGCGATCCAGCATTATTCAAATCCTTTCTTTGTTCTTGAGCATTTAACCTTCACTCTTGCCAGCTGAAGTAATGCAGTAGAGAGCATCACTCTCCTGTGCCATACTCCATTCCAGTGTTCTTCCTATTGAGAAGCGGTGCAGGCACTCTTCTTGTGATAAGAAGGAAAGTGTTCACACTTTTATTGTGTGAAAGAACAAGAAAGAATCAAAAAAATGTTTTTACGCTGCAAAGGAGAATGCTCACAGACGCTGATACATCACATGACGACTTTAAAATTAGCTCAATTAACAAAACACACAAACCTGGTCATGTCCCTTACCCACTGATGTCCCTTACCCACTGATGTCCCTTACCCACTGATGTCCCTTACCCACTGATGTCCCTTACCCACTGATATGACAGGCCCTGAAAGTCCTCACTAGACCTACACACACCTCACAGAATAGCCCTCAGCATCAGCGGGTGGCCCGTGCTAGTGAGGACCTACCCACCTCACAGAATGGCCCTCAAGCATTAGCGGGTGGCACGTGCTAGTGAGGGCCTACATACACCTCACAGAATAGCCCTCAGCATCAGCTGGTGGCACGTGCTAGTGAGGACCTACACACACCTCACAGAATAGCCCTCAGCATCAGCAGGTGGCCCGTGCTAGTGAGGACCTACCCACCTCACAGAATAGCCCTCAAGCATTAGCGGGTGGCACGTGCTAGTGAGGGCCTACATACACCTCACAGAATAGCCCTCAGCATCAGCGGGTGGCACGTGCTAGTGAGGACCTACACACACCTGCCCTCAGCATCAGCAGGTGGCCCGTGCTAGTGAGGACCTAGAATAGCCCTCAAGCATTAGCGGGTGGCACGTGCTAGTGTGGGCCTACATACACCTCACAGAATAGCCCTCAGCATCAGCGTTGGCACGTGCTAGTGAGGACCTACATGCACCTCACAGAATAGCCCTAGGCATCAGCGGGTGGCACGTGCAGTTAAGGAGCTTGTGAAGCTGCTAGACAGCTGTGTTGTTGTTGGCTTGGGTTCGCGGGTTCACTTCCCCACAATCTCTTGGCTTACTCTCCTGCCACCATGTCATGTGACCTGCTACCATGACAGGTGACCTTCATGAAGAGCCCCCTCCCAGACACTAGATTCACTAGTGAATAATGTTGCTACTCCCATATCCCACTAAATTGCAACAAAATTTAATAATAAACATTCAACTTATTTTCACTGTCTAGACGATTCTCTATTTAGACAAATTTGACAGTACCAATTGCGATAATTGGTCCAAATTGCTTCAGGCCTAAGTTGACTGTTTAGTGTGGACATGCTATATTTCAAAAACTGGTGAACACTAGGGCTCGGGTTGGGTGTGTGGCTAGGGCTAGGGTTGTGTGTGTGACTAGGGCTAGGGGAGGGGCTAGGGTTGGGGGTGTGACTAGGGCTAGGGTTGGGGGTGTGACTAGGGTTGGGGGTGGGACTAGGGCTAGGGTTGGGGGTGGGACTAGGGTTGGGGCTAGGGCTAGGGCTAGATGCCTTTACTTTTCCGTGATCTTTTGGGAAAAGGTATGAGGTTGTGTTCCTCCAGACAGCCAACAAGATGATGACGGAATTTATGCTGCCCATAAATGGCTTGTGTGGTTTTCACTTGCCAGAGGAGACGTTGAAAGGCTAAGGAAAATAAAACTCCATCACTACCTCCACTCTGTACTTGCACCTCCACAAACCACGACCAAACTCCACCCAATTTTTCATCCCGACCACTCTGGTTACTGTTGACAAATGTCACCAGAGATGTTGTAGTGTTTGAATGTGCTGCCATGTACAGTAGGCGCCATAAAAAACTTGGCGTTGCGTTTAAACCGAGCGTTGGTTCAGCGTCTAAATGCATGCGACGGTTAAAAGGAACGCACGAAACGTTCAGACGCTAAACATTTTAAACGCACGACCGTTTAGCCGCTCTAAACATTTAGACGCACGGAACGTTTATTGTTTTTTAGCCGGAATAGATCGTAAGGGAGTTGCACTTCAGGAGTTGCACGTGGCAGTCATTGTGATTTTTAGCGAATGGTGTAACAAGAAACAGATTGAAGGCACCGACTGTGTCAGGACTTAGTCTGGCGGTTTTACAAAGATAACGGCAGCCATCTGAGAGGTGTAGTGGAACAGAAGATGCGAATTAATGACTGCCTTCCAGCTGCACGAGCACCTCAAGAACAATGACTACCCAAGACCATTCTTCGTGTAGAGGATGGTAGCTCCTACTGTCAGTTGGCAAGAGAATTAACTAGGTTCGTGTTAGTCTTGTTTGCTTGGGATTCTTAAGGCTGTATGCTGACTTAATTTAGCTGATAAGGTAAAGCTCCATGGGGCTCCTACATGATGGGTAGGGGCTCTCCTGATCTAGCTTTTGTTTGTAGTTTATGCTGAAGCTTGAATGCCCACCCTGTCGGTGTAGTGGCTGTTGTTGCCATTCCCCTTGCACTGAAATAAACATTATTTTACAGATTTGTTGCCTTGATGATTTGTTGCCTTGATGTGAATAAAATTATAATCCCCAATTGCATCATTTAGGTTGGTGTGGCCAAGACAATTCATGGGTATCAAGGGTTTGAGAAGGTGGACAGATGAATGCAGTCCCAGTTTGAAACCCACTGAAGCTCATCATAAGAAGATTAGTCAACCTGAAAAGAACAATATCCTGTGTTTTTTTGTCATTGCATTTTAATGTTAGCAAATTCTATATACAAATTATAGAAATGGGAGTTGTAGGGAGTTCTAAATTAAAAAATATATACATTTTTAATTTACATAATGTTTGTTACAGAGAGAAGTTACAGAAGTCGACAAAAAAACCCCAGTCGAAACCCCAGTCGATTAAAGACTTGTGAACAAACACAAATATATATCACATGAACAGTAAATCATTTCTTGGCTTGTAGTCCCGTCCGGTTTGATGCCAGTTGTTACCTCCAGACATATTCTGGGATGTGTAAGTCCCTACCTTCACTCTGTGCAGGCATCCCCCAGCAAGGTGCCCCAGAGCTTTGCCTTGTGGGACAGAGACCGAGTCCAACTCCACGGGCTAAAACAAACCAATAACACAACATGAATCAATTCTTGATGACAATATGTAGCTTCATTAGTACAACAATAGCTAGAGAAGTACCATCCACTCCATTTGTTCTAGCTACCAAAAAACAATTAAAACTGAAACTCAAGTACTGGCTCGAACAGCTTGTATGGATCAAGCGGATTCCAGTTACACCAAAGTTATATTATAGCAGTAAGAGGAGGAAACTTACTTGCTTATAGACTCTTAAAGCTTACAGGCCCTTAAACTCGTACTGAAATAATAATTTATGAAATAACTTGGACAACAACTCCAGCGGACGATCTCTAAAGAACAAGTAACTGTAGTTCTAGCTTGCCCCGCTTTTTTTCTTCAGTTCACGTGGTAGTCAATGCACGCGCTTCTCGGTGTGTTTGCATAAAACGCAGCGAGCGTTCAACGCAGCAAGCGTCCAAACGCTCTGTACTGTACGTTTCATTAATTGGCCAATGGTCATGCGTTGCACGTATGTTGGGTCTAAACGCAACGCCAAGTTTTTTATGGCGCCTACTGTAATGCTGGGGCAATTCTGAGTTCTGTCATAGTGATGGTGTTGACAAATTCTCAGCCTTAATCTGAAATGGATACTTTAGTACAGCCCTGAATCACAGAGTTATGTGAAGCCATTGTCAGAATACCAGTGAGCTTGCTTGGTGTGAACAGTGACGGAGTCTACTGCCTCCTGCCTGCCTAGTACAAATGGGAGGGCACGCATGACAAGCTACGATGTGTTCTCACTATGGTGTGCTCTCACGATCTTGGTGTGTTATGATGGTGTGTTCTCACGATGATGGTGTGTTCTCACGATGATGGTGTGTTCTCATGATTGTGTGTTCTCACGATGATGGTGTGTTATCACGATGATGGTGTGTTCTCACGATGATGGTGTGTTCTCACGATGATGGTGTGTTCTCACGATCTTGGTGTGTTATGATGGTGTGTTCTCACGATCATGGTGTGTTCTCACGATGATGGTGTGTTCTCACGATCTTGGTGTGTTATGATGGTGTGTTCTCACGATCATGGTGTGTTCTCACGATGATGGTGTGTTCTCACGATCATGGTGTGTTCTCACGATGATGGTGTGCTCTCACGATCTTGGTGTGTTATGATGGTGTGTTCTCACGATCATGGTGTGTTCTCACGATCATGGTGTGTTCTCACGATCATGGTGTGTTCTCACGATCATGGTGTGTTCTCACGATGATGGTGTGTTCTCACGATCATGGTGTGTTCTCACGATCATGGTGTGTTCTCACGATCATGGTGTGTTCTCACGATGATGGTGTGTTCTCACGATGATGGTGTGTTCTCATGATGGTGTGTTCTCACGATGATGGTGTGTTATCACGATCATGGTGTGTTCTCACGATGATGGTGTGTTCTCACGATGATGGTGTGTTCTCACGATGATGGTGTGTTCTCACGATGATGGTGTGTTCTCACGATCATGGTGTGTTCTCACGATCATGGTGTGTTCTCATGATGGTGTGTTCTCACGATGATGGTGTGTTCTCACGATGGTGTGTTCTCATGATGGTGTGTTCTCATGATGGTGTGTTCTCACATATTAAAATCCACCTATCACGCTAGCCATAAGTAGTGAATGGCACAAGAGAGTGAAGTTCTAATTAGTATGGAGGTGAGAGATACAGTAGCATCCAGGGGTTGCAGGATTCTCGTGTCTGGAAGAGGTCAAGTCCATCACCAAGAACTCAATGGAGCTCAGCTATGAGAGAACTGGCACTAGTGCACAAGTAAAACCAAGAACTTGTTGCACAGATAGAGAAGGTTAGTCCATCAGTAGCCGGCGCTGGACAACAAAGATGCTAGCTAGCTAGTCCACTAGCTGGTTAGAAACTAATCTTTGAGGACTGAGCACCCTATATATAGAAACTAATCTTTGAAGACTAATAGCAACCCTATATATATATAACCTTATAGAAACTAACCTTTGAAGACTAATAGCAACCCTATAGAAACTAACCTTTGAAGACTAATAGCAACCCTATATATATAACCTTATAGAAACTAACCTTTGAAGACTAATAGCAACCCTATAGAAACTAACCTTTGAAGACTAATAGCAACCCTATATATATAACCATATAGAAACTAACCTTTGAAGACTAATAGCAACCCTATTATTATATATAACCTTATAGAAACTAACCTTTGAAGACTAATAGCAACCCTATATATATAACCTTATAGAAACTAACCTTTGAAGACTAATAGCAACCCTATATATATAACCTTATAGAAACTAACCTTTGTAGACTAATAGCAACCCTATATACAGTAGCGGCCAAAAAAACATGCCGGTTGCGTTTATTTTGAACGTGCGTGGACGCTTACCGTTTCCAACCGTTACTAAAATTGAACAACCAACGCTAACCAACGGTAACAGTTTATTAGCGTTTCGCGCTATTCCACTTTGCCGCAGCGGCGCCAGCCACTAAAAACGCAAACCAACGGTTAGCGTTTGCGCGTCCAATTCAACTTTGCCCCAGTGGCGCGGGCTTCTAAAGGTCGTTAAAGCGCGCCAAAACTCACCAAAGCCCGCCTAAGCTCACCAAAAAGCGCGCCAAAGCTCACAAACCCCGCCTAAGCTCACACCAAAAAGCACGCCGAGTTACTCAATAAATACTTACCAAGTTTTAGAACCTCTTTACCGGCTGCTTCTTCGTTATTCTACGCCCCTTCAAAGGTTTAAAGAATTCTTTTGCTACTTCTACGTTCAGCATGACTTTTCGGAAAGCTGTCCTCATGTCCATGGATGAAAGAAGTAAGTATTATTCAGTATTTGAATGTGTTATGGCAGCCTAGGACCTCTCTCCTCAGCTAGATCGGCTTTTAGAATTTTCCAACTCCTTCAGCCTTTTTTTCCTAGCCTAGTTTTGGCGAATCTAAATCTGTCCTCATGTCCATGGATGAAAGAAGTAAGTATTATTCAGTATTTGAATGTGTTATGGCAGCCTAGGACCTCTCTCCTCAGCTAGATCGGCTTTAGAATTTTCCAACTCCTTCAGCCTTTTCCCCCTAGCCTAGTTTTGGGAAATCTAAGTTTGTAAGCAGTGGGCTTAACTCAGTAAGGTGGGGAAGTGAAGTTCAACACATTTTATACGGATCAGTTGCTACCTTGCAATATTGCATTTTTGTTGCAGAATACTGTTTGGACTTTTGGCCTGAAGAAGACTCTGTGACAATTCTGCCACAAAGCAAACTGTTGGAGGGAGCTTTGGCTGGTGAAGTCTGCAAGATCAAGGAAGGAAAAAACGAATACATTGGATGGATTTCTGCCAGGGGTAAGTTGGACCTAGTGTGGTACACAGCCATTCAATGTTAGTATAAAACTTTGTACAAATATGTAGGTTCTTTTGCAGCAATGCAAGAAAAAGAACAAGAATTCTTAAATCAAATCACCATACCACCTACTCTGCCTACTGCCACCACCTCACCTGTGCCTACTCACTCCACACCATCTCGGTTGAATAGACCTACTACCACTGTAAGCTGGCAATGTTTATGGACTGAATGTTGAATGTCTTGATATATATATATATATATATATATTTAGGATCCCAAGAAAACTAAAGGTCGAGGGAGGAAGAGAAGTGCCACTGCTGTTGTAAGCACTTTGTATGTTGCTTACAGTGACGATACTTACAGAGCTTTCTTTCTGCATATGTAACTTTCCAAGAAGAGATTGCTGAAGGGAAAGAAGAAAAAAATTGATGCCCCTCTTGGTAATGAATAGCTTGAAATGTAGATATATTGAAAATGTAAATATTCTCCTCGGTAATGAATAGCTTGAAATGTAGATATTCTCCTAACAAAATAGGCCGGATATTGGTGGTGACAGATCGGCCACCAACAACCCCACCATCACCGACCCCTCCTCCACCTGCCACCCCTCCTCCACCTGCCACCCCTCCTCCATATCCTTCATCAGAGCTCGGTAAATAAATAGATACATCCTAGATGCATCCAAAATTGAATATCTTGGTGACATGATTCTAATTGTCTCTCTCTCTCAGCATATTTGAGAATGGAAGTTTCAAAGTTGAAACAAATGCAGATCCAACTACTCGACCAGATATCTCTTTTGGAGGAAAAATTTGAACTGCTTCCATCCAGTCCTCTTCCAATAACTCCGGCTTTCATTCCTTCAGCCCCAACTGATCCATCTGCAGCCTTCACTCCTCCAGCTCGTCCCCCGTTGCGATCTTTGCCCACTGCCGAGATAGACAAAGAACAACTTTGCTCGGTTGAAGAAGTTGTGGCCAGATACCACTCGTTGCAGATGGCAAGTAAAGCTGGGGCTTTAACTTGTAAGCTTGCAAGAAAAGCCATCTTTGGGGAGGACATTTTAAAGAGGTGCACTCCGATGGGGAATAGGGAGTTCCCATCACTCCCAGCTAATGAACTGCTTCATCTTAAACAAATAATGCTTGAAAGATTTCCAGCCTTCTGGAGCAACCAAGTGGAATTTGAGCCAGTATGGAAGAAATGTCTCGAGGCTGTGCAGCAGTTGTGCAAGAGATTGAGATGAGCTAAATAGAGATAGAGGTCGTTGTTTTCAATTATTATTATTGTTTTTATGTTATTATTGTTTTTATGCAATGATTTGATTTTTGTGCAGTACAGTATATAAATATGTTCAATATTTCCTGAATAAATTTTGAACTGACATGCATCACAATTACAATAGCCTGCTTGGGTTTTCATAAGACTCTCACAAATTACTGTAAGCCCAGAACTGAGGACAACATTTGGGCAAAATTGAGCCCTAATTAAGCTCTCTGGGCAGGGTTATCAATTGCATAGGCGCCACCAACAAGTTTGATCCCCAGTCACTTGGCCATTGTGTGAAATATCCAATAATAACCACAGCCCACAATCTTGCCTCAAAGGCACAGACCACCTCAAACAAAACCTTGAATAACCTTGACAGCCCACAAGTAATCAACACCTTTATTATTTAACAATGCAGAAACATTTCTTTCAACTGTCCATTAAATAAGTTACAACCAGCAAAAAATAAGTAACTATCCAGCAAAAAAAACAGCAACTGTCCATTAATTAAATAAAACACAACCAGCAAAAAATAAGTACTTACTTAACTATCCAGCAAAAAAACCAGCAACTGTCAATTAAATAAAACACAACCAACAACAACAAGATCAGTACCCAGTAGCTTCCCCACGCAGTTCGATTATTTTTGGCACGACTTTTCGTAGATGCCTGATGTACTTGCTACACTTGGCACAGCTAACCCCCTTCCAAAATTCTTCAATTCCCTTCATCAATTCGTCCTTTGTCCTCGGCTTGATCTCCCTCCGCATGTATTCTTTTAATTCGTGCCATAAAATTTCTATAGGGTTGGCATGAGGTGACTCAGGTGGGGTCCTCCACCAGTTCACACAGTTCTGCTCCATATACATCTTGGCAAAATTTGATGTGTGCTTGGGGTCATTATCTTGCATGAACCTGTTGGGGAAAATGTCCTGTATAAATGGAAGTAGAGTCTTCTCTAAAATGTCGCAATACAAGGGGGCCCGCATGATGCCTTCAAAGATGCAAATCCCACTTGCACCTCGCAGGCTTATCCCAGCCCAGACATGGACCTTCACTGGATGTTTGGGCCTGTAATTGAATGCATATATCAGTGCAAGTGTTAAATAATCACCTAAGTTTTGTGGCAT
Organism: Cladorhizidae sp. MBARI D1340-BT2; assembly: GCA_028752905.1. NCBI lineage: Eukaryota > Metazoa > Porifera > Demospongiae > Poecilosclerida > Cladorhizidae > Cladorhizidae sp. MBARI D1340-BT2. The sequence continues at coordinate 55,504,065 of JAQNBH010000011.1, forward strand.
CTTCATGCCTATACCTTGGTGTTCTTGGGGGGTTCACCTCTTTTACGGCAACAGAAGCGCCTGTGAGTTTTCAGTTGTATTGTGCACTCATCAGTCCACACTACATCTTCAAACCCGCCAGACGCTTCTGGAAGATATTGCTGTGCCCATTCCAATCTCTTCACCTGTTAGAGACGAGTTGAGGATATTCAAGTTAACCCTACATTCCAGTTAAGACTAGTTACATATATATACAAACCTTATTGGCCTGTCGGATAAGTTGGCAGTAAGAGCTGACACGAAAGGTCCACCCGAGAGCAGTCCGACAGCGGAGGATTGTGCGGAGAGAGATGTTATAGCCTCGGGACTGCAACATATGGTGAAGCTGGTAGGCAGTGGTCTCATCATCATGCCTCATCTGTTCCTCCACTAACTTTTTTGGATCAATCCCCTCCAAGGGTCGAAAAAAATCGTGCACGTTTTTAATTATGCGAGCGGTCAAACGAGCGGTCAAAAGGTGTCGAATGTGTTAACGTGCACGTGGCTGACATTGTCTGAAACATTTTTCAACAGCTGGTGAACTGAAACATTTTTCAACATTTTTGCTGGTGAACTGTCCATGGCTGCTTCAGGAACATTAAGATACATTGCTGCTGCTGCTTTTGGCACAAATGAGGAGGTTATTGACTATCTGAAGACCCAGGGTTTATTGACAAATTCTGTCACATGTGGAAGGTAAAACAAGAATAATTGGGGATTTGGTGATTCACTGATGTTATACCTGTGTATTAGATGCAGTACAAATATGACTTTGCGAAAAAAGGCTTCATTGAAGGATGGTTGGACCTGGGCATGTTCAACATGCAAATCGACTAGATCAATTCGCCATGGTATACAGATTGAATGCAGTTGTGTTGATTAAACTGAATCATACCATTGACTTATATACACAGGGAGTTTTTTTTCTAAATCACGGCTTCCGCTGCGAAGCTGGATTATCCTAATTTATTGGTGGTCGAGGGAATACCGGGTTACAGATGCTGCACGTGAGTGTGGGTGCAACAAAGACACTGCAGTCAATGTGTACCAGTGGCTGCGGGAGGTATGTTCCACAGAGCTGTGTGCTCAACCAATTGTGTTAGGTGGGTCTGGCGTGGTTGTGCAAATCGACGAGTCCCAGTTCACACATAAACCAAAGGTATTTCAAGGCAGTCGTATATCATATCGAACAAGAGATAAACGTTTGTTGTTTGTCAATGAATAGCATCACAGAGGACGTCCTCCAGCACAAGACGTTTGGGTGTTTGGGATGGTGGATACTAACCACACACCAGCTCTTGGTATTTATGACCACTTGTGTTTGCCACGATAGTCAATTATTATTGCAATATTTTCCAAGGTTTCATGCAGGTTGTGGCCCAACGGGATGCAGCAACACTCCTGCCAATAATTCAATCACATGTTGCACAGGGAACAATTGTGCACTCTGATCAGTGGGCCGCATACAGGAGGGTGGCAGCTGTGCCTGGTGTGGCTAACCATGAGCACTACAGTCAACCACTCTATTCAATTTGTCGACCATATAATGGGGGTGCACACTCAGCACATAGAATCGTATTGGAATAGGGTAAATATATATATAACTGGTATTTAATAATACATAACTTGAATAACATTATACATTCTTTACAGGCAAAGATAAAATCAATGAAGGGTGTCCATCGTCACCAGCTACCATCGTATCTAGATGAATTCATGTGGAGGGAGCGTAAAGGACGGACAACGGAGGAGGCGTACAAGAACATCATCCATTCTATAACTGAATCCATTCTATAACTGAACAATATAAATTTTAAATAAATAACTAATTTTAAATAATTAACTAATTTTAAATGTACAATTAATTTGATTGTGATAAAAAATATCATGGTAAAAGATATATCATGCAATTAATTTGATCGTGGTAAAAAATATCATGGTAAAAGATATATATATCATGGTAAAACAATTGGTAAAAATATATATTGTAAATAATTATAAGATATATCAGATATATCATGGTAAAAACATGGTAAAAGATATATATCATGGTCGACACCTTTTGACCAAGTTACATTAACACATTCGACACCTTTTGACCGCTCGCATAATTAAAAACGCGCACGATTTTTTCGACCCTTGGAGGCTTATATTGGGATTGATCCACTTTTTTATGTCTGCCGACACAATCGAAGGCCTTCCACTGCCTTCCCGCCTGGCAATGGTTCCCGTTTTGCGGTACCATAGCATAAAATTTCTTATTCCCCGACTACTCGCAAGTAAGCCTTCATCAGCCAGCATTTTAGCTATTGTCGTTGACTTGTAGCCCTCTCTTATCAAACAGAGTATCCTTTGTTTTTTGTACTCGGAATAAACCATTGCGTAAGAAAACTGCTGGGGGGTACTAAATCAAAAGCGAAAAAAAGATAAATATTAGAGAAATACTAGAAAGAGGGAAGGGAACTTACGCTTGACAATAGCTCTTGTGGGGAGACACCAACTGGACTGGAATAAACTGCCGCTCAACCGCACACTACAGAAGATAGAAGCTCGAACACGCTCGATTGCTCTAAGCTAAGCGCCCCGCTTCAAAGCGCATGCGCGGAAGCCCCCTGGCGTTTATTACCGTTTGTTTCCGTTCGTAACGTAACATTTTTTTAAAATTGTTAACACATGAATTAATTAATACCGCGTATAATCGGTTAATTAATAACAGTTCAGTTAATTAGTCTTACTCTACACCATCTACCTCCGCCAGGCGAACGGGTTGCCTCTAACGTTGATTCCCGTTCATTTCCGTTGGTTTACGTTTGATTTATTAACCGTTGACGGTTTGCGTGTTTTTTTTTGCGTTCACGGCATGCGTTGTTTAACGTTGAACGCAACGCAACCGGCATGTTTTTTTGGCCGCTACTGTATATTAACCTTATAGAAACTAACCCTTGAAGAATAATAGCAACCCTATATATATAACCTTATAGAAACTAACCTTTGAAGACTAATAGCAACCCTATATAATATAATCCTATACATATATAAAACTATATATAACTTGTAGGTAAAGGGTCAGACCTGGAGAGGTGTGCAAGTATATAGACAGCAGCCATAGAATATACTTGCAACATGGTATAGGGCTAAACAGAAAACAGAAGCAGAGAGACTGTGCCTCAGCAGACATGGCCGCCATCTTGGTGGCAATGAATGAGCCATGTTTAAGTTTGATGGTGGGCAATGAAGGAAAGAGGATGAGGTTGGAGGAAGAAATGAGAAGGCAACCTCAGCAAAGCTGGATGACGAGAGACGGGCCGAGGACATGAGGAGAGAATGCAGCGGAGTGTTCAGGTTCTTGCCACAGGCGATGAGTTCCTCCTTCATCCCCTCCACGTCTGTCCTCTCCCCACATGCCCTTGACAGCCACTCCATTTGAGAGCACATCTTTACACCTCCATCCCTAACTTTCACTTCCCCCATTACTGCCTTGTCCGAATTATTCCTTTGACAGGAACAATTTGATGAGACAGAACAGGAGTTCTTGTGTGATTATTAGAGCATGTCCACAGGCTAATATATTACTGCTTGATTCAGGGGCTCTGCCTCTCCTCCTCTCCCCCATAGCCTGGGGCCTATGGAGGTGGTCGTGAACTAAGGACATCAACTGCAGTAATAGCCATGGCTATCACAGTCTGGTGTTAATTGCATGTGACTAACAACTGCAGTAATAGCCATGGCTATCACAGTCTGGTGTTAATTGCATGTGACTAAGGAGTGATTAACACATGAATATACAATGTGGATCCCACCAGTGTACAATCCTCCCTGTGCCAGTGTAGACAGAAAACCAGCAACATGGTGCCCGCTGTGGACAGAAGACCAGCAACATGGTGCCCGCTGTGGACAGAAGACCAGCAACCTGGTGACCGTTGTGGATAGAAGACCAGCAACCTGGTACCCGCTGTGGATAGAAGACCAGCAACATGGTGCCCGCTGTGGACAGAAGACCAGCAACCTGGTACCCGCTGTGGATAGAAGACCAGCAACATGGTGCCCTCTGTGGACAGAAGACCAGCAACCTGGTTCCCGCTGTGGATAGAAGACCAGCAACATGGTGCCCGCTGTGGACAGAAGACCAGCAACCTGGTGCCCGCTGTGGATAGAAGACCAGCAACATGGTGCCCATTGTGGATAGAAGACCAGCAACATGGTGCCCGTTGCGGACAGAAGACCAGCAACCTGGTGCCCGCTGTGGACAGAAGACCAGCAACCTGGTGCCCGTTGTGGATAGAAGACCAGCAACATGGTGCCTGTTGTGGACAGAAGACCAGCAACCTGGTGCCCGTTGTGGATAGAAGACCAGCAACATGGTGCCCGTTGTGGACAGAAGACCAGCAACCTGGTGCCTGCTGTGGACAGAAGAGCAGCAACATGGTGCCCACTGTGGACAGAAGACCAGCAACATGGTGCCCGCTGTGGACAGAAGACCAGCAACATGGTGCCCGCTGTGGATAGAAGACCAGCAACATGGTGCCCGCTGTGGACAGAAGACCAGCAACATGGTGCCCGCTGTGACAAGACCAGCAACATGGTGCCCGCTGTGGATAGAAGACCAGCAACCTGATGCCCGCTGTGGACAGGTCTTTACAAAGTTAGAAGGTGCTAATGGGTGCACTTCTCATTCTTGGGAACACCCTCCAGGGGTAGCAACAGTCGTGAGGGACTCATATATCTTGGTATAGTCTAATGGGCACAGTGAGAGGTGGGGGAGGGGGGGGGGGGGGGGGGGGGGAGAACAGGCATTATTCACTGTGGGGCAGCATTCTCTCTAACATTGGCTACATAGCTAAAGAAAGGGGCAGAGGAACTGATCAATCTCCTTCCTCATAGCCGGCACACCCACCGTCTCTAAAATCCTAACAATAGTTGGTACTTTAAATGCTTTGGCATGTGTGGGCACAGAATCCTCCATTGTTGTGGGCTGAGTGAACCTTCTTGCTCTCATCTGGCACTCCTAATTATGTGGCCATGCAATATGCTAACAGTCTGTACCTCCCAGTGTTCCTACGCTTGCTAGTAATGAAGGTGGGGCACTGTGTAGTGAGCACAAGGTGTGATGGACCCCCCAATGTTCCTACGCTTGCTAGTAATGAAGGCGGGGCACTGTGTGGGGGGCATAAGGTGTGATGGCCCCCCCAATGTTCCTACACTTGCTAGTAATGAAGGCGTGGCACTGTGTGGTCTCAGCACAAGGTATGATGGACCTCCCAGTGTTCCTACGCTTGCTAGTAATGAAGGCGGGGCACTGTGTGGGTGGCACTGTGTGGGGGGCACAAGGTGCGATGGACCTCCCAATGTTCCTACGCTTGCTAGTAATGAAGGCGGGGCACTGTGTGGGAGGCACAAGGTGTGATGGACCTCCCAATGTTCCTACGCTTGCTAGTAATGAAGGTGGGGCACTGTGTGGCCAGCACAAGGTGTGATGGACCTCCCAATTTCCCTACGCTTGCTAGTAATGAAGGTGTGGCACTGTGTTGTGAGCACAAAGTATGATGGACCTCCCAATGTTCCAACGCTTGCTAGTAATGAAGGTGTGGCACTGTGGCGTGGCACTGTGTGGCGAGCACAAGGTGTGATGGACCCCCCAATGTTCCTACGCTTGCTAGTAATGAAGGCGGGGTACTGTGTGGTGAGCACAAGGTATGATGGACCTCCCAATGTTCCTACGCTTGCTAGTAATGAAGGCGGGGCACTGTGTGGCCAGCACAAGGTGTGATGGACCCCCCAATGTTCCTACGCTTGCTAGTAATGAAGGTGGGGCACTGTGTGGGGGGCACAAGGTGTGATGGACCTCCCAGTGTTCCTACGCTTGCTAGTAATGAAGGCGGGGCACTGTGTGGCGAGCACAAGGTGTGATGGACCTGCCAATGTTCCTACGCTTGCTAGTAATGAAGGCGGGGCACTGTGTGGGGGGCACAAGGTGTGATGGACCTCCCAATGTTCCTACGCTTGCTAGTAATGAAGGTGGGGCACTGTGTGGCCAGCACAAGGTGTGATGGACCTCCCAATGTTCCTACGCTTGCTAGTAATGAAGGAGTGGCACTGTGTGGGGGGGGGGCACAAGGTGTGATGGACCTCCCAATGTTCCTACGCTTGCTAGTAATGAAGACGGGGCACTGTGTGGGGGGCACAAGGTGTGATGCACCTCCCAGTGTTCCTACGCTTGCTAGTAATGAAGGCGGGGCACTGTATGGTGAGCACAAGGTGTGATGGACCCCCCAATGCTCCTACGCTTGCTAGTGATGAAGGCGTGGCACTGTGTGGGGGGCACAAGGTGTGATGGACCTCCCAATGTTCCTACGCTTGCTAGTAATGAAGGCGTGGCACTGTGTGGGGGGCACAAGGTGTGATGGACCTCCCAATGTTCCTACGCTTGCCAGTAATGAAGGCGGGGCACTGTATGGTGAGCACAAGGTGTGATGGACCCCCCAATGTTCCTACGCTTGCTAGTAATGAAGGTGGGGCACTGTGTGGGGGGCACAAGGTGTGATGGACCCCCCAATGTTCCCACGCTTGCTAGTAAAGAAGGTGGGGCACTGTGTGTGGGGCACAAGGTGTGATGGACCCCCCAATGTTCCCACGCTTGCTAGTAATGAAGGCGTGGCACTGTGTGGGTGTGATGGAGGGAGAGAGGATTAATTTTAGTGCTAGTAATGAATGCAGGGCATTAACAAGAGTATAATAATAATTAGTGAGTCCTCTATGAGGACTTGGATGGAGAACTTGGAACTGCTGCACCTTGTACCTATGTTCCTAGCAGTTGCTATGTACATAAGTGCACCCGGACATGATATAAACAGGCTGAGTTCCAGTATGTCCATGCAAGATCTGGAGCATGTTGTCATTGTTATTTTCTTCATTGCCTAAGGGGGAAATGGTTCAGCCCCCACACACTGAAACTAATTTTGATATTAAAATCAACAAAAACTTTTTATCACTTGTCCAGTAGTTAAAAGATGTTTTTGCGTATTGCGTCTCCTTCCAAGAGCTACAACTTCTGCGTCCAAGAAGCACACTCAGATGACTGTTTCTACTGCTTATATGCCCTCAGCTACTAACTTACTTGATATAAAATGTTCAACATACATGTAGCACTGAGTAACTCAAAAGAGCACTCGAGATGGTGAGCAGGCTGCTATAGCTCCAGCTGTAGCTATGGCTACTTCACTGCTCTTATGTGTGGCAGACAAGGAAGTCCACAAATGATTGTCAAGGCATGTAGCTAGCAACTTGCAATACTGTGCTTTTCAATAGAGCACTTGGTTACAAACCACATCTGTGTCACAGCATATATGCTGTTCCATAGAGCCAGGGTTATAAACCACATCTGTGTCACAGCATATAAATATTGTGTTGTTCCCTAGAGCCAGGGTTACAACCACATCTGTGTCACAGCATATAAATATTGTGTTGTTCCCTAGAGCCAGGGTTACAAACCACATCTGTGTCACAGCATATAAATATTGTGTTGTTCCCTAGAGCCAGGGTTATAAACCACATCTGTGTCACAGCATATAAATATTGTGCTGTTCCCTAGAGCCAGGGTTACAAACCACTCATCTGTGACACAGCATATAAATATTGTGTTGTTCCCTAGAGCCAGGGTTATAAACCACATCTGTGTCACAGCATATAAATATTGTGTTGTTCCCTAGAGCCAGGGTTATAAACCACATCTGTGTCACAGCATATAAATATTGTGTTGTTCCCTAGAGCCAGGGTTACAACCACATCTGTGTCACAGCATATAAATATTGTGCTGTTCCCTAGAGCCAGGGTTATAAACCACATCTGTGTCACAGCATATAAATATTGTGTTGTTCCCTAGAGCCAGGGTTATAAACCACATCTGTGTCACAGCATATAAATATTGTGTTGTTCCCTAGAGCCAGGGTTACAACCACATCTGTGTCACAGCATATAAATATTGTGTTGTTCCTAGAGCCATGGTTATAAACCACATCTGTGTCACAGCATATAAATATTGTGTTGTTCCCTAGAGCCAGGTTACAACCACATCTGTGTCACAGCATATAAATATTGTGTTGTTCCCTAGAGCCAGGGTTACAACCACATGTGTCACAGCATATAAATATTGTGCTGTTCCCTAGAGCCAGGGTTATAAACCACATCTGTGTCACAGCATATAAATATTGTGCTGTTCCCTAGAGCCAGGGTTATAAACCACATCTGTGTCACAGCATATAAATATTGTGTTGTTCCCTAGAGCCAGGGTTACAACCACATCTGTGTCACAGCATATACATATTGTGTTGTTCCCTAGAGCCTGGGTTATAAACCACATCTGTGTCACAGCATATAAATATTTTGTTGTTCCCTAGAGCCAGGGTTACAAACCACATCTGTGTCACAGCATATAAATATTGTGCTGTTCCCTAGAGCCAGGGTTACAAACCACATCTGTGTCACAGCATATAAATATTGTGCTGTTCCCTAGAGCCAGGGTTATAAACCACATCTGTGTCACAGCATATCAATATTGTGTTGTTCCCTAGAGCCAGGGTTATAAACCACATCTGTGTCACAGCATATAAATATTGTGTTGTTCCCTAGAGCCAGGGTTACAACCACATCTGTGTCACAGCATATAAATATTGTGTTGTTCCCTAGAGCTTGGGTTACAAACCACATCTGTGTCACAGCAAAAAAATATATATAAATATTGTGTTGTTCCCTAGAGCTACAAACCACATCTGTGTCACAGCATATAAATATTGTGTTGTTCCCTAGAGCACTTGAGTTCAGTGAGACAGCTCAACCAGAACTGCATCAGTACCAACTGCACTGGTCTGGGCATGCCATATTCATACATGTACCTGGGGCTTCCACAGCAAACCCGCCAAGTATTGAACATGTTAGCTTCTTTATAAGCATATTCCACTTCCCCTTGCAACCATTTTTCTTTCTTGTCACTGAATCTGCAGCCTCTTCACTACGACCACCCTCCATATTTAACAAGCATGCGTTATTTAAACGCTTCACCGTCATAAGCGCATAGATTGAGTGACAGTCGCGTTAATAAGTATTAAACCGTTGACTCTACATATTCAAAACTTACCGTAAATGTGCGCGATGGACTGCTCTATTTCACCAAAAATTTTAAGAACCGTAGCACGTGGGTAACTATGACGTCAAACAATTTTGAATTCAAGCAAAATAATGGCTGAAAGATTTGATCGTGCTCGCGTGTTAGAGCTCCTGTTTGATGGCGGTTTCGACCTCTCTGACTATGATAGCGATGAAGATGATGAAGATCAAGTGTCTTCCTTCCTTGTTGATGAGGTATTAGACCCTAAGGAGTTGGCAGCTTTTTGTCCAGAGCTTTAACTTCAACTCCTCAGGATGTTGGACCAAACACTTCAAGTGCCAGTGCTTCTGATGGAGCTTTTACGACTCCTGATGAAGAGTATGAGTTGCTTTGTAAGTATGAGTAGATATCTATAGAATGGAATATAAAATTGTAGCTATCAAACAGTGAGACATAATAAGCCAGATATATATATCACTAGGTTATAAAGTTCCTAGTTATAAAGAATAGGTTTAGCCACTGATCTTGAATCTGCTGAACCTCTGAGTGATCCTGCAAACTCTGCTCCGAGTGGTCCTGCAAACTCGCCCCCAAGTGCTCCTACAATCTCTCCTACCATCTTATCCTTCATTTGATGTAGTTCCATCTTCTGACTCAGAAGTACATGTATCACTGTTACCTTCTGATCGCTGAGACAGGGGGCGTGTTGGATGCCGAGGCCGAGGAAAAGGCCAAGGAAGAAGTTGAGGCCAGAGGTAGGCACGAGACCTTTTGTCACTGCTCTCTTTGTGGTGTTAGCCTTTGTGCTGTGCATGGGAGGACATGCTTCAGGGAATTCCACACACTCTCTGACTACTCGCACTAGCTTCCTTTTCTCTTCGAGATTTACTTTGTATTGCTTTTGTAATGTACATGTGTTAGGCATGTACATGTATACTTCTTTTCTTTATCATTTATGCATGCAGACATGTGTGGTATACGTATGTTTTCTTGATGAGTCTGCTTTATTGTGCCTTTCTGCAACATCTTGAACTTTTCAACTTTCTATATAAAATAATACAGACAGACCTTCCTCGTGGTGCTTGACAACAGTCAATACTATTATAGATGGCTATATCCTGCGAAATAATTTTTTTTAGGGCATTCAATATTCATAAATTATGCCCAAAAATGTACATTTTTCAGATTATATGCAATTCGATAAGCGACCATATTTTAGTATTTGATCTGAAAAACCATAAAATATACTTGATAAGCGCAGAGATAAAAAGTATTCTAATCAAAAAACTGTTTGTGGTTTGGTTGCTAGGCAACATATTTATCACCAAGTTGATCAGTAATTCTTTGTCAATCATGTGATATGCGGTTGCCGGGGACTTTTCTGAACCAATGATCAGATACAAAAATTAAAGTAAAAATAGGTCAAAATCTCAAAATGAAGTCGACGGTGAAAGGGCAGCAGGTGTCCCGTACCTATTTGCTGTGGGTGAACATCGTAAATAGATAAATAGATATACATATGCCAATGGCAATATCAAGTGTTCTGCCACGCCCTCTGTGAGGGCTCGCTTCACTCGTGATTATTCTAAATATTTTATGTTTGATTTTGGAATGATTGGAAAATGCAAACCAGCAGCAACATTACCTTTTACCTTCTCTATGCCTGTCTGACTAATACACCATCAGAATTAGTTTGACTTGTACTATATACTCTACTCTATTATACATACTCTATTATACATACTCTATTATACTATACTCTATTATACATACTCTATTATACATACATACTCTATTATACATACTCTATTATACATACTCTATTATACATACTCTATTATACATACTCCATTATACATACTCTATTATACATACTCTATTATACATACTCTATTATACATACTCTATTATACATACTCTATTATACATACTCTATTATACATACTCTATTATACATACTCTATTATACATACTCTATTATACATACTCCATTATACATACTCTATTATACATACTCCATTATACATACTCTACTGCCTTGTACTCTACTCTATTGTACTCTACTCTATTGTACTCTACTCTATTGTACTCTATTCTATTGTACTCTACTCTATTGTACTCTACTCTATTGTATTCTACTCTATTGTACTCTATTCTATTGTACTCTACTCTATTGTATTCTACTCTATTGTACTCTACTCTATTGTACTCTACTCTATTGTACTCTACTCTCTACTCTATTGTACTCTACTCTATTGTACTCTACTCTCTACTCTATTGTACTCTACTCTCTACTCTATTGTACTCTACTCTATTGTACTCTACTCTATTGTACTCTACTCTATTGTACTCTCTCTACTCTATTGTAGTGTACTCTACTCTATTGTACTCTACTCTATTGTATTCTACTCTATTTTACTCTACTCTATTGTACTCTACTCTATTGTACTCTACTCTATTGTATTCTACTCTATTGTACTCTATTCTATTGTACTCTACTCTATTGTATTCTACTCTATTGTACTCTACTCTATTGTACTCTACTCTATTGTACTCTACTCTATTGTACTCTACTCTCTACTCTATTGTACTCTACTCTATTGTACTCTACTCTATTGTACTCTACTCTATTGTACTCTACTCTCTACTCTATTGTACTCTACTCTATTGTACTCTACTCTATTGTACTCTATTCTATTGTACTCTATTCTATTGTACTCTACTCTATTGTACTCTACTCTATTGTACTCTACTCTATTGTACTCTATTCTATTGTACTCTACTCTATTGTATTCTACTCTATTGTACTCTATTCTATTGTACTCTACTCTATTGTATTCTACTCTATTGTACTCTACTCTATTGTACTCTACTCTATTGTACTCTACTCTATTGTACTCTACTCTCTACTCTATTGTACTCTACTCTATTGTACTCTACTCTATTGTACTCTACTCTATTGTACTCTACTCTCTACTCTATTGTACTCTACTCTATTGTACTCTACTCTATTGTACTCTACTCTATTGTACTCTACTCTACTCTACTCTATTGTACTCTACTCTCTACTCTATTGTACTCTACTCTATTGTACTGTTCTCTATTTTATTGAACAGTCTCGGGGGTTTCATACAGAGGCAGGGGTGGTTTGGCATTTCCACCTCGTCCCTCCCCCCATGCCCCAGAAGAGTCAACAGTTACATTAGTGGGGTGTGGCCAGCAAATGTCTGCACCGGCTGCGGGTGTTGTAGGATGTTGTGTTTGAATACGTACGTCTGCTGAGGGCCGAGGTCCTTTGATAGCAATACACATCAGTCTGCCAAGATTAATGTCACCGAGTCTAGATCAAAGACAGCCTTAGATAAGCTTCATTTCACTGAAGGAACACTCAGCAATAGCTGTTCCAATTGGTAGAGCAAGCAAGATGTTGAGACGTTTGTAGATTCCTGGAAATATCTCAGAATGTGCACCTGGAGGACTCCATCTGTACTCCACACAAAATGCCCCCCCCCACACACACACTGTATGTAGCCCTGGTGCTCTAGTGTTATACTGCACTGCATGGTTACCTAGCAACTGATGTGCTCTATATTGTGTGACAGAACGTGAACAGAATGCAAGAGAGTCTGTCTCTGTTTGTCAAGATCATTACCTATCCATGGTTCTCCAAGTCCTCCATCATACTCTTCCTCAACAAGAAGGATCTGCTGGAAGAAAAGATAATGACCTCTCACCTTGCTGATTACTTCTCTGGGTTCACTGGTACGTCAAATACGTAATTGCTCGAGGGAACCGCCCCACCCCTCTCCATCCCACCACTCTCCCACCTTTCTCCAACCCCACCCCTCTCCCACCCCACCCCTCTCCCACCAACCCCTTCCCCACCCCATTGCTAACATCCTCTCCTTTCCAGCCTTCTCCTCCCTCCTCTTCTCTCCTATCCTCCCCTACCTCTTCCTCACCACACACCCGCCACTCACACACCCCCCCCCTCCACTCACACACCCTCCACTCACACACTCTAGCAAGGTAAAGGATAGTTCATCTCTATAGAAACACTTGCCATATATAGAAACGCTTGCCAAATAGCAGAATTCATCTCTATAAATGCACTTGCCGTATATCAGAGTCTGTATATATAGCAATGTTCACCTCTATACATAGATACAATTACCATATATAGAAACACTTGCCATATAGCAGAGTTCATCTCTATAGATACACTTGCCATATAGCAGAGTTCATCTCTATAGATACACTTGCCATATAGCAGAGTTCATCTCTATAGATACCATATAGCAGAGTTCATCTCTATAGATACACTTGCCATATAGCAGAGTTCATCTCTATAGATACACTTGCCATATAGCAGAGTTCATCTCTATAGATACACTTGCCATATAGCAGAGTTCATCTCTATAGATACACTTGCCATATAGCAGAGTTCATCTCTATAGATTCACTTGCCATATAGCAGAGTTCATCTCTATAGATACACCTGCCATATAGCAGAGTTCATCTCTATAGATACACTTGCCATATAGCAGAGTTCATCTCTATAGGTTCACTTGCCGTATAGCAGAGTTCATCTCTATAGATACACTTGCCATATAGCAGAGTTCATCTCTATAGATACACTTGCCATATAGCAGAGTTCATCTCTATAGATACACTTGCCATGTAGCAGTTCAGGAGAGACTTGGAGGATAAACCCGAGCCCTAGCCACACCCACTCAAAGTGTTACTGATCACATGCACACAGAAGTTCACTCTGTATAGATATAGATATATATGTGTGTGTGTGTGTGCCATGGTGAACCTTGGACCTCTCACAGTTGTGAAGAGATTTTCGATTTTCCTTTTATCTCTATGTGGGTGGGTGTGGTCAATAGATCTAGGGCTTAACAAATCATTATTCTCTGTCTAAGGTGTGTGTCTGTGATGTGTGAGTGTGTCTTTGATGTGTGTGTGTCTGTGATGTGTGTGTGTGTGGTGTGTGTGTGTGATGTGTATATCTGTGACATGTATGTACAGTAGGAGACAAAAAAAGTTCCAGTTCCGTACCCGTTCCAACGGTGGGTAAGGAAAACAGAAACGCGGAATCAACGCATAAAAACCCGACGAATAACGCATAACAAATGCCGTTAAGTTTACGTTTCCAATTTTTTTATCTTAGCGCTTATTTTATAAATGCGTTGCACGCGCACATTGGGCGGGCGCCAGGTGTGCTAAATCTAGCGAGTGTTTTTTCCCTCTCTTTCGTTTTCTTCTTCGCAGATGTCATTTTGCTCTTCAAGAAGTTTACTGCTGACAGAAGTAAGTAGTAGTTATTTCTCTTCCTAGCCTTTTGGCTAGTATCCTTCAGCTCTACTTGCATTAGCTATTAGCTTTGCCTTCTTGTTGGTAACTACTCTGTTTAGACAAGATGCTTGGACAAAGCTTTGCCATATAGTTTTGTAGAGGTTAGGTTTTCTAAGCATAGTGTTAGGTAAAGCCTGGTGTAGACTAAGGCTTGCAAAACAAAGCCCTCCCCCTCCCCCCTTTTTAAATGCCCTCACAGGACCTTGAATGGCTAGCAAGCCTTGCCTTAGAGAAACTTCACAGAGTAGCTTAGCAGACCTTGCCTTAGAAAGGTTGAAGAGTTTACAGAGTGTCTAGTAGCTTAGCAGGACTTGCATTTAACCTCTAGAACCCCATAGCTAAGCTTTTGTATGCAACAAGCCACGTCAGAATGGCCTCACTTCAACCATGTATAGACCAAGAGATGGTATGATGCATTTACACATTGATATTTTGGCTAACAGAGAAGAACTCTTGTCAGTGTAGCCCTTAAGCATGGTGGAATATGGGTCATGTGTTTGGTGGCAGGTGTACTGGAAGAGTGGAAAAGTTACGTCAAGAACATAAATACATTTCTCTATTGCATGGTGGATGTCTCATTGTACATGCAACAGGACTCCGGCTTCTATGGTTTGAGTTGTAGGATAAGTTGGTCCTTGATGCCCCCCATCGACTTACACATACCAGTTGACTTCTCTCCTACAATCAGTTTCCAACCACCTACACCTCACCATGGACCTATTAAATTTGAGCCTGTAATGAGAGAAGTGTTTGGAGTCGATCCAGCAGGCATACAAGTGTGCTTGCAAAAGAATGGAAAATTATATTGATAGTGTTATTGATAGTGTTAGTAGTGTTAGTTTTAAAACTGACCGTCATTTTTATGTGAAGATGTCTACTACTGTAATACAAGGTACAAGTACAAGGCAAGTACATCTACGATTCACACAAAAATATACATGTCAGAGAAATGGTGTACACACCAAGATATGCAAACACTTTGTCGTCTTTTGTCATGCCAATTGGGTCATCTTGGTTGTGACAGCCAAGCCTTGTATGATACTGTGTTTAATTGTCATGAAAGTTCACTGGTGATAGTTATGCATGCTCATTGCTCAATTATTATGAACAAAATAAAGCAATTTTGTAAAGTACAACATTCAAGTTCAAACAATCCTGAGTGCAGTCTGTGGATCTCAAGTTGGACTGCATTCACCAATCCATATAACATCCTCTATGCCACAAGTCATGTCTGCCATCTTCGTTTCATCTGGAAAGGTAGGGTAGGGAGGAGAATTGTAATATTACCTTGCCATTAAGATTTGGAAATCACGTTTCACCAATACAAGCTAAGCTTGCCAAAGAGTAGCTAAGTTTGCTAAGGAGTAAACTAAGCAGGCAAGATTGTCTTGGGTCCTTCAAGCCCCCAAGCTAAACTCCTAGCCACAACCCAGGCAAAGCTATGTTCATAAGCTTACCTTTCAAATTTAGAATAAAGGCATGTCGCACTGGGACCACTATTGACCTAGATCTGATCTTGATAAGTGGGATCTAGATCTGATCTGGATAAATCCTGTCGCACTGCAAAAATGAACAACCACAATTAAAAGCATTTAAAAGCATTTTACACCTCCAAGCAGCTGCGTGTCACATGACATGACAGCTGGTATCGCTCACATGACTGCTGCTAGTGTACTTGTACTTGAAGATGGATATGTCCTGGCTCTGTGTGTTCTTTCTATATTATATCACCACTGTGCTTCCCTCACTATTTGCAGGTACATGATGCACGTGTTTTTGCTAATTCGGCATTTTATAGAAATGCATGCAATGGGTCTTTGTTTCCCAACTGGACTTCAATGACGTTGAAGTGCCACTTGTTGTTCTGGGTGATCCAGCATATCCACTTCTACCATGGCTGATGAAACCCTACTTGGAGACATCCAGTACACCAGAAGATCTGAACTTTAATTATAGGCAAAGCAGGGCAAGGATGGTGGTGGAGAATGCTTTTGGTCGGTTAAAGGGCCGATGGCGATGTCTACTGAAGAGAATAGACTCGAACTTGGCCAATGTACCAAGCATTGTTAGTTCATGCATAGTATTGCACAACGTGTGTGAGATCTATGGTGATCATTGTCAAGATAACTGGCTCAATCGGGAAGGCAGTGCAAGTGGAAGTGTATCAACCACAGCAGCAAGCAGTGGCACAGCTACAGCCATCAGAGACAAACTGTACTAACAATTAGCAGATCAGAATGGTTTATCATAGTATATAAATAAAATTGAATAACACAATAATAAGCTATGGTGAAGGTGAATAGTGGTGAGGGAAGTTAGGAGATGAAAAATAAGTTGGTGGTGGTGGTTGAGATGGGAAAGGTGCAAGGGGAAAGGGTGGGCGGGGGGGGGAAGAGAAGTGTGGAAACTATTAGGAGGGTACGTGGATGGTGGAGGATAATACTGCTGAACATGGCCATCATGCGTTCCTCGTGCTTCTCTTCCCTTTCCCTCCTCTTCGCCTCTAGTGCTAGCTCCTTCGCTTGCAGTTCTGCTTCCCTCTCTGCAGCACGCTCCTCCCTCTCAGCTGCACGCTCCTCTGCCGGTTGGAAGATTGCAGCAAGCTCCCTCAGCCCACTGTCTTCATGCCGGCGTTTTTGTCCTACCGGTTTAAGGGGGTAGTAAACCATTTTTCTGAACATTTTCTTTAAAAAAATTCTTCCTTTTATATCCTACCTATAGCTCTGCATGACCTGTGTACAAAACTTGGAAGGCTGTTCTGGTTCAGAAAAAAAGTTATGGAGGATTTCATGCATGCATTTTGTACACACCTGTACTGCATGGGGTGTGTAAATGATGTCTGTTTCCCCCCAAAAACTTATGGTTACCACTTTAGAGCTCCGTAGATTCTGCAAACTTCATGGTATGGACTTTATATATAGCTCAAAAGATAGGTCTCTCTGTGTGCTCTCTTTTGATACTAAAATATTTTTCATAGGTATAACTATAGGCAAGTTACTAGACCTAAAGTGGAGGGACCTAAAAACCTGAATGCCTCCTCCACATAAATAACTCCAGATTGCTAAGTGCTAAAAATTTAAAATTAGCACGGGTGGCTAGAGGAAGCCCTACTCTATGTAATGAGTGTTTTGATTAGGCGTTAAAATTTAAGTACGTGGTCAAGCGGCGGGTGGAAAATGAGTTTTATGGATTTTTAAAGAAATTCATTTTCTACCCGCCGCTTGACCACGTACTTAAATTTTAACGCCTAATCAAAACACTCATTACATAGAGTAGGGCTTCCTCTAGCCACCCGTGCTAATTTTTAATTTTTAGCACTTAGCAATCTGGAGTTATTTATGTGGGCATTCAGGTTTTTAGGTCCCTCCACTTGTAGCTCCCCTAACTTGGCTATAGTTATACCTGTGAAAAATATTTTAGTATCAACAGAGAGCACATAGAGAGACCTATCTTTTGAGCTATATATCAAGTCCATACCATGAAGTTTACGGAATCTATGGAGTTATAAAGTGGTTATCACACACAAAAAAAGCATGTGGGTCATTCCCCCCCCCAAAATGCAACTGTCTCCCCTTCAAAGCTGTATTATGAGTATTATGAAAAAGGTGTGTTTTTGGACTTTCAAAAAATCTCTCTCGGTGAATATTTATCTAGAACAATTCCATAATATACCATTTTATAGCTCTTTCTATGCTCTAAAGTTTGATAGAATCCTTTTTCTTATTTTGTGTACTGGTCTTGAGTTATGCATTGATGTTCGACACGGATTTCATGCTTTTTCATTACGAATTTTCATTGACCTCCCAAATCACTTCCAAGTACATTGTGGCAAAACTGTCTCTATCATACTTTACGTATGTGGCTATGTTACACAAACTGTGAATGGGAAGTGGTCACTGACAATCTGTGATTTTTAAGATTTTTGTCGAGTGACAAGGGTAAGGTTCTAAGGGCGTCTATCTGTGGCAAATGTACAAACATGAAAAATCATTAGTAGCCTTCATGTAATATGTCATTTTAAAGCTATTGAACCAGTCTTTCTTTTGATCTAAAAAGTATCTGTAAAGAATGAAAAACAAAAAAGTTATGAACGATACAAATTTGAAACACAGATCTTCAGAAAAATGGTTTACTACCCCCTTAAAAGGAATAGTTAACACTGTATTGTACAAACTTCTAAATACTAACCTTTCTTTCGAGCCGTCACTGCCTCTCTTCTGTGCTGACGACTCAAGGTACCTAATAAATTAAATTCATCATTAATATTGTAAAACAGCGAGCAAAACCCAAAAGCTTATAGCTAAACCAGCCAGCCAGCAAAAGCTTAAAATGCTTATAGATATACGGTCAAAACCAAAAAGCTTACCTTCCTATACCTCTGGGTGAGGTTCTTTACTTTCGTTTTACATTGTTGCCACGTCCGCTCGTGTCCCAGGTCTTTCATGGCTTGGGCAATACGCTGGTACACCGACCTGTTCCTGACCACGCCATCTAACTGAGCCTGAACATCCTCATCCCCCCAGATTCCTACCAAAGCCTTCGTCTCCTCCAAGTCCTTCGTCTCCTCCAAGTCCAACCAGCTGCCATAACTCTTTCGTATCGCTAGCCGCGTTTTTGTCACGTGAGAATGCCACACCCACCATATATTTCACTCGGATAGGACCTAATAGCGATCGGATCTACCTACCCCGGGTGGACCAGTCGGATCGCGATCGGATCGTACCCGGAAAAATGTGAGTGCAGTGCGGACAGGATTTATATCGATCGGATGTAGATCGTTGGTATAGTGCGGACAGGCCTTAAGCTAGAATAAGCTAATCAATCAAGCTTCCTTAAACTAAGCTTATAAACTATAAGCTTAAACCAAGTTGTCAGATAAACCAAGCTTAGCAAGCTTTAGAAATGATAGACAGATTACCTTGTTCTGCGTGTCTGATGAACTGACAGTAGAGCTACCTTGGAAGGTCTATCCTAAAGTGGTCCTGCACCACAGAATGGTGCGCAGTGAAATGTGTAGTCCTAGTTTGGTCTGTAGCAGACGCTGAAGCTGGTCAACAGTTGTTTCGTCCGTCCACTTCATCAGCTCCTCTATTCCTTCGAGGTTTGCATTAATATCGATGGCCTTTCGCTGAAGAACGACTTTAAGAAGCGAGAGGTTGCCAAACGAAGAACAAGAGCTGGAGAACGACGCCGATTGTACTTGAAGCACGAGGCTGGAGAACGACCGCGCGAACAAGGGCGAGATAATTGAACCTCGAACGAGTTTGAAATGCGAAGAAAAAAGATTCCTCGCCGTTGGAACGGACATGTTACTAAACGGCGTTGGAACGACGTTAAAAATAGCGCCAACGGAATATTAACGCAACGGAACTGGAACTTTTTTGTCTCCTACTGTAGTAATTATCTCCACATGACATTTTGGAAGCATTGGCTGCAGCTGCTAATGGAATGAAAGTGTGTCATGGAATGTGCTGAGCCCAAATGTCTATAATCACATGACAAGGTTAAGAGTGATGAAGGCAGAGCTGTAGCTAGTGAGTTCCTAGAGAGTTCCAAGTGGGTTCCTGTAAGTTCCTAGTGGACCTATTGTGTTCCAAGTGGACTTAGTCTGTTCCTAGTGTGTTCCTAGAGAGTTCCAAGTGGGTTCCTGGTAAGTTCCTAGTAGACCTATATTGTGTTCCAAGTGGACTTAGTCTGTTCCTAGTGAGTTCCTAAAGTGGGTTCCATATGAATTCCCAGTGGGTTCCATAATAATTCGTAGTGGGTTCGTTTTGGTTTCCTAGTGGGTTCCTAGTGAGTTCGTAGTGGGTCATCTGGAGAGTTCCTTATGAGTTCCTTTGTGAGTTCATATTGAGTTCCTATGCGTTACCTATGGAGTTACTACTGGGTAGTTGGGTCACCCTGTAAAATTCCTAGTGAGTTCGTAGTGAGTTCCTAGTTATGGCTTACTGTGAAGTAGGTTATGAGCTGTCTCTAGGTAGGACAGTTGCCAAGTGAACTAGCAAACATAGAGATTTCAGACAGGCATAAGATATATTACAAACAATGCTTACAGCAACAATCAACCCCAGAGATCACTTTAACACTGCCAGAACTACGACAATGTTCAATCATGCAACACACAATACTAAAGTTAAGGCCTGTCCACACTGCACACTGAATGCGCGTTAGATCTCAACTAATGCGCATTCGTTGCGTCCACACTGAATGCGAATTAGATTTCTTGGACCTAACGCGCATTAGGTCCAGTCCACCTCGATAGGTGGTTTGAGTCGAGCCAGAGCAACAAATCCAAGTGTAAAATTAATTACGCGGGTGCGCGTTAAAAGATAAACCATGCTGGCGGTATGGCTGCAGGCTGAAACTATGAAGAAACAAGAGCGCTGATCAGTGTGTGGAGCCATGCCAGTGTCCAGGAGCTACTCGACGAAGTACAAAGAAACTGAATCATTTATGAAGTTGTAGCTGATTCCCACCAGTACTTACTGCGTGGCTTGCACCAAACCTGGCGCACAGATGGATGCTGGTAGCCAGCCATCATTGCCACAATCAAAGGACCTATAGCAGGCAAAGATCAAGCTAAAACTATTATAGCTAAAATAGACTTCGAAAATTTTACCGCCGCAGCCTTCTTTTATGGAGTTCATGGAGCGCCATCCATCTACTGTATTGCCTTTTTCTATTTATAAATCCTTCTTCTCCTCTGCAGCATATGCTTCCTTCGCGTCTGTAGGTATCTCGTCCATAACAGAAGAAATCCAACAACTACACCGTATCCATTGTGCAAAGGCGACTACTCACGTGACGTGGGTGGGAGTGGTTTGTATGCGCGTTTGGTTTATTGTCATGTCAGTGTGGACGCGATGTCGTGACTGGACGCGCATTGAGACTCTCTTGGTAGCTAATGTGTCTCAATGCGCATCCAGTTATTGTGCAGTGTGGGACTGGACGCGCATTGAGACTCTCTTGGTAGCTAGTGTGTCTCAATGCGCATCCAGTTATTGTGCAGTGTGGACAAGCCTTTAGCAAAATACTTGCCCACCAAACACTCAAAAGCTGCGAACTGTTTGACTACAGTCACCCAGGAGGTGTTGATAGTGGAGTTCAAGGTCCAGTGGGTAATGTACTCTGTTCCTTCTGAGCAACCTAGGGCTAAGGTCATCCCCTAGGTGACCCAGTTGAGACACGTGAGAAACTCACTAAGAACTCACTAGGTGACCCACTAGCTGACCCACTAGGAACTGTAGGAACTCGCTGATGACTTCTAGGAACTTATTAGGAACTCCTAAGAACTCACTAGGTGACCCACTAGGAACTCACTGGTGACCCACTAGGAACTCACTGATGACTTCTAGGAACTCACTGATGACTTCTAGGAACTCACTGATGACTTCTAGGAACTTATTAGGAACTCACTAAGAACTCACTAAGAACTCACTAAGAATTCACTAGGTGACCCACTAGGTGACCCACTAGGAACTGTAGGAACTCGCTGATGCTAGGAACTTATTAGGAACTTGCTAAGAACTCACTAGGAACTTATTAGGAACTCACTAAGAACTCACTAAGAACTCACTAAGAACTCACTAGGTGACCCACTAGGTGACCCACTAGGAACTGTAGGAACTCGCTGATGCTAGGAACTTATTAGGAACTTGCTAAGAACTCACTAGGAACTTATTAGGAACTCACTAAGAACTCACTAGGTGACCCACTAGGAACTCACTAGTGACCCACTAGGAACTCACTAGTGACCCACTAAGAACTCACTAGTGACCCACTAGGAACTCACTAGTGACCCACTAGGAACTCACTAGTGACCCACTAGGAACTCACCAGTGACCCACTAGGAACTCACTAGTGACCCACTAGGAACTCACCAGTGACCCACTAGGAACTCACTAGTGACCCACTAGGAACTCACTAGTGATCCACTAGGAACTCACCAGTGACTCACTAGGAACTCACTAGTGACCCACTAGGAACTCACTAGTGACCCACTAGGAACTGACTAGTGACCCACTAGGAACTGTGAATTCACTCTGTTTCCCCCTTGTGCTCTGTTTTTTTGGCACTGCAAGCCATTCTAGAGCAAGGGAGATTTTGGCAAACAAGGCACTTTGAATAGTTTTGTTGTGTTTCCAAGTGGTCAGGCCTAATTCCTTTGGATGCGTGGTCTTCACCCATACATGGCTGCGTATATAGCTATTTACTTGATTGATTGATTGTTTTTTTTGTCCAAGTCGACGATGATTCTGTAGAGCTTTCTATTTCAGTGACTGCAGTGTTTTTCTATTAGAGTAAAGTTTGATGTAGCCTCGCAAATAGCTCGAGTTGAATTTCACTATGTGAACTCTTGTGTCTATTTTTTGGTAATGATTGCCAAATGACATACTTTCTATAAACTTAAAATTGTGTGCTTGCTGGATATCTCCTCTAATGTTCCCAAGAGTAAGGCCTCTACACACTGCACACTCAATACACACTCAGTCACATCCATGTTGAATTAGAATTTGGAAGTTGTGCCACATTGGTGCATCAGATCCAATGCCCTTCATAGATGGCAATAATTATAGGCATTAGAATGATTAGGCAGCAAGTGTGCATCTGCTACCATGACTGCAAGTCATAGCTTAGGGACTAGAACTGTTAATCTGGTCTTTGTAGGGTACAAGCTAGCTATATCTAGACTAACTAGACCATCTGATGCACATCTGATCCCCTCATACCCATACCAGCTAGCTATATCTAGACTAACTAGACCATCTGATGCACATCTGATCCCCTCATGTACCATCCATACAAGCTAGCTATATCCAGACTAACTAGACCATCTGATGCACATCTGATCCCCTCATGTACCATCCATACCAGCTAGCTATATCTAGACTAACTAAAGCAATAGACCATCTGATCCTCTCCATACCATATCTAGATGGTCTATTGCTTTAGTTAGTCTAGATATAGCTAGCTTGTATGGATGGTATGGAGAGGATCAGATGTGCAGGTAGAACGTGGCTGGGGTGTGGTAGAGACATGGCTGGGGTGTGGTAGAGACATGGCTGGGGTGTGGTAGAGATGTGGCTGGGATGTGGTAGAGACATGGCTGGGGTGTGGTAGAGATGTGGCTGGGGTGTGGTAGAGATGTGGCTGGGATGTGGTAGAGACATGGCTGGGGTGTGGTAGAGATGTGGCTGGGGTGTGGTAGAGATGTGGCTGGGGTGTGGTAGAGATGTGGCTGGGGTGTGGTAGAGACATGGCTGGGGTGTGGTAGAGATGCGGCTGGTGTGTGGTAGAGACATGTCTGGGGTGTGGTAGAGACATGGCTGGGGTGTGGTAGAGACGAACTTTTGTTGGAAGTGTAGAGAGAGGAAGATGTCCAAAGAACAGCTGATGATGTCCAGAAACAAGATGGAGGTCCAGAGGCTGACTAAGTGTGTGGTGTATTGGCAACAATGCAGAACAAATGTCAAGATGAATTAGCTAGTAATTCATACACTACTAGCTATAACTAACTACTACAAACACCAGAAGATTCCTTTGGGTTTGTTTTCCATATATGATAATATGGAAACAAAGTTCCTGGTAGAAGCAGAGACCAGATATAGCTGGAGATGGGTGCAAAGTGCAGGGAGATAGTGAAATGGATAGTGTCCATGTTAGGGCTGCGGCTGTGATGAGGATAGCTAGCAGGAGTAGGTCGGCTCCCCCAATAACACCCCAGGCTGTTCAGGACTGGATGCGCTTTGCATGTACATGTATTTATATTTGCATATATATAGTGTGGCAGGCTACTGGAGACACATGAGTTGTGATCACTTGAACTTTGAGCTACCATTACATGTGGTGCAGCAGATTCAATATGTTCACTTCCCTTCTCTCCTTCTGACCTCTACTCTTCTATTGATGCTCAGGTCCGAACTGTGATTACATAGTAGCTCGTGAGTTCATTGCCAAGATGTTCATCAACTGTTATCCTGAGCGAAGTGCCGACATCTATCCACACTTTACCTGCGCCACTGACACAGAGAACATTAAGATTGTGTTTGACATAGTCAAGAACCACATCCTCTACGTACCTTGTTATTAGCCCCACCTCTCAATTCAATAAAACTTTATTGTGCTCACAGTCCTTTGCTAATAATTTAATTCACACCACACAACTTACAACATACGAGACATGTCAGGATTATGCATATAAAATATGCTGACGGAACTAAAATCATGTCCAAAGTAAAGGTTTGTCATATAAGTAATGCACCGCAGGTAATGCATGCACAAGTAATGCATGCACAAGTAATGCATGCACAAGTAATGCATGCACAAGTAATGCATGCACAAGTAATACACACACAAGTAATGCATGCACAAGTAATGCATGCACAAGTAATGCATGCACAAGTAATGCATGCACAAGTAATGCATGCACAAGTAATGCATGCACAAGTAATGCAGGCACAAGTAATGCATGCACAAGTAATGCATGCACAAGTAATGCATGCACAAGTAATGCATGCACAAGTAATACACACACAAGTAATGCATGCACAAGTAATGCATGCACAAGTAATGCAGGCACAAGTAATGCATGCACAAGTAATGCATGCACAAGTAATGCATGCACAAGTAATGCATGCACAAGTAATGCATGCACAAGTAATGCAGGCACAAGTAATGCATGCACAAGTAATGCATGCACAAGTAATGCATGCACAAGTAATGCAGGCACAAGTAATGCATGCACAAGTAATGCAGACACAAGTAATGCACGCACAAGTAATGCATGCACAAGTAATGCATGCACAAGTAATGCATGCACAAGTAATGCATGCACAAGTAATGCAGACACAAGTAATGCACGCACAAGTAATGCATGCACAAGTAATGCAGACACAAGTAATGCATGCACAAGTAATGCATGCACAAGTAATGCATGCACAAGTAATGCAGACACAAGTAATGCATGCACAAGTAATGCATGCACAAGTAATGCAGGCACAAGTAATGCATGCACAAGTAATGCAGGCACAAGTAATGCATGCACAAGTAATGCATGCACAAGTAATGCAGGCACAAGTAATGCATGCACAAGTAATGCATGCACAAGTAATGCAGGCACAAGTAATGCAGGCACAAGTAATGCATGCACAAGTAATGCAGACACAAGTAATGCATGCACAAGTAATGCATGCACAAGTAATGCATGCACAAGTAATGCATGCACAAGTAATGCATGCACAAGTAATGCATGCACAAGTAATGCATGCACAAGTAATGCATGCACAAGTAATGCATGCACAAGTAATGCATGCACAAGTAATGCATGCACAAGTAATGCATGCACAAGTAATGCATGCACAAGTAATGCATGCACAAGTAATGCATGCACAAGTAATGCAGACACAAGTAATGCATGCACAAGTAATGCATGCACAAGTAATGCATGCACAAGTAATGCATGCACAAGTAATGCATGCACAAGTAATGCATGCACAAGTAATGCAGACACAAGTAATGCATGCACAAGTAATGCATGCACAAGTAATGCATGCACAAGTAATGCAGGCACAAGTAATGCATGCACAAGTAATGCATGCACAAGTAATGCAGGCACAAGTAATGCATGCACAAGTAATGCATGCACAAGTAATGCATGCACAAGTAATGCATGCACAAGTAATGCATGCACAAGTAATGCATGCACAAGTAATGCATGCACAAGTAATGCATGCACAAGTAATGCATGCACAAGTAATGCAGGCACAAGTAATGCATGCACAAGTAATGCAGACACAAGTAGCACGCGCAAGTAATGCATGCACAAGTCATATATGGAAAGTGTTGGGAGGCGTGAATGGATGGAAAACAAATACAAAAAACCAAATTATTTAGCACGTGATGCTCTCCTCTGGACAAAACTTGTCCTCTCATCTATTTGCTCTAGACACTCTCCTAACCCTAGCCTAGACACTGACCTAGCTCTAGCCTAGACACTGTCCTAGCCGTAGACACTGTCCTAGGACTGTCCTAGCCCTAGCCTAGACTCTGTCCTAGCCCTAGCCTAGACACTGACCTAGCCGTAGACACTGTCCTAGCCCTAGCCTAGACACTGTCCTAGCCCTAGTCTAGACACTGTCCTAGCCGTAGACACTTGTCCTAGGACTGTGCTAGCCCTAGCCTAGACACTGTCCTAGCCCTAGCCTAGACACTGTCCTAACCCTAGCCCTACACACTGTCCTAACCTTAGCCCTAGACACTGTCCTAACCCATGCCCTGGCCCTACACACTGTCCTAACCCTA
This sequence comes from Cladorhizidae sp. MBARI D1340-BT2, assembly GCA_028752905.1. Classification (NCBI taxonomy): domain Eukaryota; kingdom Metazoa; phylum Porifera; class Demospongiae; order Poecilosclerida; family Cladorhizidae; species Cladorhizidae sp. MBARI D1340-BT2. The sequence continues at coordinate 55,530,844 of JAQNBH010000011.1, forward strand.
GCCCTAGACACTGTCCTAATCCTAACCCTATCCGCAGACACTGTCCTAACCCTAGCCCTAGACACTGTCCTAACCCCAGTCCTAATACAGTATATTGACCTGCACATGCGGACTCATGATTCACAGAGATGATAATTTCCAGTAGCTAACTAAACTAAGGCAGCATCACACCTCCACAGCTAGAGCATGTGATGAATGAGTTGCAATGTCAGAATGAAACTTCCAGCATCCTTTCCAGTCAGTTATTTACCAGCCAGGCAGTCTGTTCTCTTTCGTCGAACTTGAATCTGCTGTCCATCACCATGATGACCATTTCCGTTGTGACGGTCTGATGTGCATGCGAGTTATAGCGAGTAAACTAAGGCTATATATGATCATTACCAAAGTTTCACTGTGACTTTGTGAGGTGGCGGATGACTACATCTATATAGCCCTGATTAGTCATTACCTTGCAGCCAGAGACAGGGGATTATAATTAGTGGGTGCATTTGCAGTTGGTATGGTATCATTAGCGCTAAATTTGAATAACATGTAATTGGGGTAGCTAGAATAAAGAGGCCGCACAATGCTGGGATGGAGCAGCAATTGTTATAGCTTTATTCTGTAAGTTGTTGGCCCTATGTTGTTTTTTCTTATAAATCAATTCTGGCAGTGATATAGTGATCCTGTACAATGTTACAGGTAGATCAGATATAGTGATCCTGTACAATGTTACAGGTAGATCAGATATAGTGATTCTGCACAATGTTACAGGTAGATCAGATATAGTGATCCTGTACAATGTTACAGGTAGATCAGATATAGTGATCCTGTACAATGTTACAGGTAGATCAGATATAGTGATCCTGTACAATGTTACAGGTAGATCAGATATAGTGATCCTGTACAATGTTACAGGTAGATCAGATATAGTGATTCTGCACAATGTTACAGGTAGATCAGATATAGTGATCCTGTACAATGTTACAGGTAGATCAGATATAGTGATCCTGTACAATGTTACAGGTAGATCAGATATAGTGATTCTGCACAATGTTACAGGTAGATCAGATATAGTGATCCTGTACAATGTTACAGGTACATAGATCAGATATAGTGATCCTGTACAATGTTACAGGTAGATCAGATATAGTGATCCTGTTACAGGTAGATCAGATATAGTGATCCTGTACAATGTTACAGGTAGTCAGATATAGTGATCCTGTACAATGTTACAGATATAGTGATCCTGTACAATGTTACAGGTAGATCAGATATAGTGATCCTGTACAATGTTACAGGTAGATCAGATATAGTGATCCTGTACAATGTTACAGGTAGATCAGATATAGTGATCCTGTACAATGTTACAGGTAGATCAGATATAGTGATCCTGTACAATGTTACAGGTAGATCAGATATAGTGATCCTGTACAATGTTACAGGTAGTCAGATATAGTGATCCTGTACAATGTTACAGGTAGATCAGATATAGTGATCCTGTACAATGTTACAGGTAGTCAGATATAGTGATCCTGTACAATGTTACAGGTAGATCAGATATAGTGATCCTGTACAATGTTACAGGTAGATCAGATATAGTGATCCTGTACAATGTTACAGGTAGATCAGATATAGTGATCCTGTACAATGTTACAGGTAGATCAGATATAGTGATCCTGTACAATGTTACAGGTAGATCAGATATAGTGATCCTGTACAATGTTACAGGTAGTCAGATATAGTGATCCTGTACAATGTTACAGATATAGTGATCCTGTACAATGTTACAGGTAGATCAGATATAGTGATCCTGTACAATGTTACAGGTAGATCAGATATAGTGATCCTGTACAATGTTACAGGTAGATCAGATATAGTGATCCTGTACAATGTTACAGGTAGATCAGATATAGTGATCCTGTACAATGTTACAGGTAGATCAGATATAGTGATCCTGTACAATGTTACAGGTAGTCAGATATAGTGATCCTGTACAATGTTACAGGTAGATCAGATATAGTGATCCTGTACAATGTTACAGGTAGTCGGATATAGTGATCCTGTACAATGTTACAGGTAGATCAGATATAGTGATCCTGTACAATGTTACAGGTAGATCAGATATAGTGATCCTCTACAATGTTACAGGTAGTCAGATATAGTGATCCTGTACAATGTTACAGGTAGATCAGATATAGTGATCCTGTACAATGTTACAGGTAGTCAGATATAGTGATCCTGTACAATGTTACAGGTAGATCAGATATAGTGATCCTGTACAATGTTACAGGTAGATCAGATATAGTGATCCTGTACAATGTTACAGGTAGATCAGATATAGTGATTCTGCACAATGTTACAGGTAGATCAGATATAGTGATCCTGTACAATGTTACAGGTAGATCAGATATAGTGATCCTGTACAATGTTACAGGTAGATCAGATATAGTGATCCTGTACAATGTTACAGGTAGATCAGATATAGTGATCCTGTACAATGTTACAGGTAGATCAGATATAGTGATCCTGTACAATGTTACAGGTAGATCAGATATAGTGATCCTGTACAATGTTACAGGTAGATCAGATATAGTGATCCTGTACAATGTTACAGGTAGATCAGATATAGTGATCCTGTACAATGTTACAGGTAGATCAGATATAGTGATCCTGTACAATGTTACAGGTAGATCAGATATAGTGATCCTGTACAATGTTACAGGTAGATCAGATATAGTGATCCTGTACAATGTTACAGGTAGATCAGATATAGTGACCCTGCACAATGTTACAGGTAGATCAGATATAGTGATTCTGCACAATGTTACAGGTAGATCAGATATAGTGATCCTGTACAATGTTACAGGTAGATCAGATATAGTGATCCTGTACAATGTTACAGGTAGATCAGATATAGTGATCCTGTACAATGTTACAGGTAGATCAGATATAGTCATCCGGCACAATGTTACAGGTAGATCATATATAGTGATCCTGTACAATGTTACAGGTAGATCAGATATAGTCATTCTACACAATGTTACAGGTAGATCAGATATAGTGATCCTGTACAATGTTACAGGTAGATCAGATATAGTGATCCTGTACAATGTTACAGGTAGATCAGATATAGTGATCCTGTACAATGTTACAGGTAGATCAGATATAGTGATCCTATACAATGTTACAGGTAGATCAGATATAGTGATCCTGTACAATGTTACAGGTAGATCAGATATAGTGATCCTGTACAATGTTACAGGTAGATCAGATATAGTGATTCTGCACATTGTTACAGGTAGGTCAGATATAGTGATCCTGTACAATGTTACAGGTAGATCAGATATAGTGATCCTGTACAATGTTACAGGTAGATCAGATATAGTGATCCTGTACAATGTTACAGGTAGATCAGATATAGTGATCCTGTACAATGTTACAGGTAGATCAGATATAGTGATCCTGTACAATGTTACAGGTAGATCAGATATAGTGATCCTGTACAATGTTACAGGTAGATCAGATATAGTGATCCTGTACAATGTTACAGGTAGTCAGATATAGTGATCCTGTACAATGTTACAGGTAGATCAGATATAGTGATCCTGTACAATGTTACAGGTAGTCAGATATAGTGATCCTGTACAATGTTACAGGTAGATCAGATATAGTGATCCTGTACAATGTTACAGGTAGATCAGATATAGTGATCCTCTACAATGTTACAGGTAGTCAGATATAGTGATCCTGTACAATGTTACAGGTAGATCAGATATAGTGATCCTGTACAATGTTACAGGTAGTCAGATATAGTGATCCTGTACAATGTTACAGGTAGATCAGATATAGTGATCCTGTACAATGTTACAGGTAGATCAGATATAGTGATCCTGTACAATGTTACAGGTAGATCAGATATAGTGATTCTGCACAATGTTACAGGTAGATCAGATATAGTGATCCTGTACAATGTTACAGGTAGATCAGATATAGTGATCCTGTACAATGTTACAGGTAGATCAGATATAGTGATCCTGTACAATGTTACAGGTAGATCAGATATAGTGATCCTGTACAATGTTACAGGTAGATCAGATATATTGATCCTGTACAATGTTACAGGTAGATCAGATATAGTGATCCTGTACAATGTTACAGGTAGATCAGATATAGTGATCCTGTACAATGTTACAGGTAGATCAGATATAGTGATCCTGTACAATGTTACAGGTAGATCAGATATAGTGATCCTGTACAATGTTACAGGTAGATCAGATATAGTGATCCTGTACAATGTTACAGGTAGATCAGATATAGTGATCCTGTACAATGTTACAGGTAGATCAGATATAGTGATCCTGTACAATGTTACAGGTAGATCAGATATAGTGATCCTGTACAATGTTACAGGTAGATCAGATATAGTGATCCTGTACAATGTTACAGGTAGATCAGATATAGTGACCCTGCACAATGTTACAGGTAGATCAGATATAGTGATTCTGCACAATGTTACAGGTAGATCAGATATAGTGATCCTGTACAATGTTACAGGTAGATCAGATATAGTGATCCTGTACAATGTTACAGGTAGATCAGATATAGTGATCCTGTACAATGTTACAGGTAGATCAGATATAGTCATCCGGCACAATGTTACAGGTAGATCATATATAGTGATCCTGTACAATGTTACAGGTAGATCAGATATAGTCATTCTGCACAATGTTACAGGTAGATCAGATATAGTGATCCTGTACAATGTTACAGGTAGATCAGATATAGTGATCCTGTACAATGTTACAGGTAGATCAGATATAGTGATCCTGTACAATGTTACAGGTAGATCAGATATAGTGATCCTGTACAATGTTACAGGTAGATCAGATATAGTGATCCTATACAATGTTACAGGTAGATCAGATATAGTGATCCTGTACAATGTTACAGGTAGATCAGATATAGTGATCCTGTACAATGTTACAGGTAGATCAGATATAGTGATTCTGCACAATGTTACAGGTAGGTCAGATATAGTGATCCTGTACAATGTTACAGGTAGATCAGATATAGTGATCCTGTACAATGTTACAGGTAGATCAGATATAGTGATCTTACACAATGTTACAGGTAGATCAGATATAGTGATTCTGCACAATGTTACAGGTAGATCAGATATAGTGATCCTACACAATGTTACAGGTAGATTGATCCTGCAGGGCATAGTGATTGCAATAATAGGTCACGATGACTAAAGTTAGTAGTAATAAGGTAAACATTTCCCTGCTGAATTTTTTGGCATTATCTGTTGAACAAACAAGTTCCTCACGGATCATTGGTATAAACACTGCCGAGAGTATATACACCTTCACCAAAAATTCTATGAAATAGTTTGAAAGCAACTTTTACGCAATCAGCTATAAATGTTGTACCAAAACTTGTTCTATATAGCTGGGCCACAAAACCTAGATATTAAGGGTTCTGTGCCACAAAACCTAGGTTCTCTAGCTGGGCCACAAAACCTAGATATTAAAGGTTCTCGAGCTAGGCCACAAAACCTAGATATTAAGGGTTCTCTAGCTGGGCCACAAAACCTAGATATTAAGGGTTCTCTAGCTGGGCTAGATATCAAGGTGAAAAAAGCAGCAATATTCCTGATCGTAATAACATTTTCTCCTAAGTTGGCAATTACATGTGCAAGTGTACGCTCGATGCTTGCACTTGTAACTATAATATTGACATTAATTAATGCGATAATTCCATAAAAGCTGAGCATCAGCAAATGAGTCGATGTCAAATCTGGTGTGTGGATGATTAGGCAAGATTCCTTATTGTTCTAAATTTTAGCTAATTCTCCATCTTTAGATGGCACATTGGTTCTGTCGCATCTGTTGATTCCAGTCCTTTAAAGCCGCATAACTAGGATTTTTAGCATTATGAAATTCTCAAAAGCATAAAAATGAGAATCAGCACTAGTAATTTGACCTTTTTAAATCATATGAATATTCTAGATAACAGCAATAGTAACTTTTGCAGATATAAAGTTTATAAAGCCTAACATGGTTTCGTTCGTTTTTGTTAAAGCGATGATCTTGTTCCATAATAATTATTGTTGGGTATTAATTTTGTTTTGGAGGATATTAATTTGACCATCTTTAGGAAAAGCTTAGCGCTACAAAGTGCAGAAATATTACTACCACTCATATTTTTTCTTCAGGGGTATCATTAATTTTAAAAGCTTTACGAAAGAAAGCCTTAGCAGCCACTTTATCCCTACGCTCCCTAAGCAAAAAAGAATTCTCTAGAGGTTTCTGCAGAATCTGTGGCTCTATAAAGATAAATCCAGTTACTGTATCATCATAATTATGCCAACTTGTCCCGACATATTTCTTTCTCTTTCTAACTTGCTTATCAAGCAATGGAACAAATCTTAAAATCCATCTTTGGCATGTATACTACAGCTCCTCTAATGTAAACCATCTCTTCAAGCTCACGGTAACTTAAAAGAGAATCTACATTTCACTATAAACAAAGAGCATTATGATTTCTGGTGATGAACAAAATCTCTTGAAATGTTTGAGCGATTTAGGGGCAACATGGAATGGCATAGTTTGTTTTGTTATCAACATTACTCCCACTGGAAACAGATGCGACAGAACCCATTATTTGAATATATAACTGAAGGTCATGCTTTAGAAGCAATCTCCAATGATGAGATAGCCAAGAAGAAGCACCTTGCCTTGTTGAAGACATGATGAAGCATGTGCAGATGCGAGATATGCTAAAACTGGCAAAACTTATTTGAAGAATTGCCTGATGTGGTTACAATAGACGAAGAACATGATATTTTTACATTAGCAATCATTTATGGTATATTGATGGCGTCAATGTCAATTAAAAGTGTACCACTAATTTGCATTAAAAGTGTACCACTAGTAATAAGAAAATTTAGTCCATAATCCTCCCATGTTTTTTTAATTGTTTCATTCGATAACTTTTACCTCTAATGTTAAATATAAATGCATCAAGCGATCAGCTCTGCTAGCACTTCTTCATCAAAAACACCATTCCAATCAGATAATTCTTTATTATCTTTTAGAGATTACAGTGGAAAAATCATCAGATGAGTATTTTGGTAATTGCTTAAAAACCAAACTCATTAGCGCAAGCAAATCATAAAGCACTTTATGACTATTATCTGCTTTGGCTCTATGAAGGCTATACAACAAGCTTTGGCTATAATATGAATAATATGAAGGCTATGCAACAAGCTTTGGCTATATATATATGAAGGCTATGCAACAAGCTTTGGCTATATATATGAAGGCTTTGGCTATATATATGAAGGCTATACAACAAGCTTTGGCTATATATATATATATGAAGGCTATACAACAAGCTTTGGCTATATATATATATATATGAAGGCTATACAACAAGCTTTGGCTATATATAATATGAAGGCGATACAACAAGCTTTGGGCTATATATATGAAGGCTATACTTGGCTATATGAAGGCTATACAACAAGCTTTGGCTATATATATATGAAGGCTATGCATCAAGCTTTGGCTATATATATGAAGGCTATACAACAAGCTTTGGCTATAATATATATGAAGGTTATACAACCAGCTTTGGCTATATATATGAAGGCTATACAACAAGCTTTGGCTATATATATGAAGGCTATAAAACAAGCTTTGGCTATATATAAATTATATGAAGGTTATACAACAAGCTTTGGCTATATATATATGAAGGCTATGCATCAAGCTTTGGCTATATATATGAAGGCTATACAACCAGCTTTGGCTATATATATATATGAAGGCTATACAACAAGCTTTGGCTATATATAAATTATATGAAGGCTATGCAACAAGCTTTGGCTATATATATGAAGGCTATGCAACAAGCTTTGGCTATATATATGAAGGCTATACAACAAGTAGTAAAATATACACTTGAAAACTAAAATCAAAATCTTCTATCATGTGATGGCCGGCAGCTGGCCACATTCTTTCTCCTTTTATAGTTGTTATCATTGCAATTACTTTTTTCATCGTCGCATAATAATTATAAGGAAGTTTATTTTGTTTGAGCATAGGAAAATGCCATATCAGAGAGCTTGACACTCGTAGATCGCTAATTAAACTCTGGATCTGCGCCCCCCCCAATATTTAATTCATTCAAGGGAAAATCATAACAGTTGTTTTAAATCTTGCTAATGCACATTGGTAGTAAATATACCAACTCCCTTAGGTCTGCAATTTAGATGGAGTCATTATGTTGAGGGTCGAAACTGTAAGCTTTTCTTAGGTGCGGAAATTGTGTATGTGACTGTTTACTGATTGCATATTCAGTGGTTTGGACTGTTTCAAATACGTGGTTGGCAGATCCACAATCGGATAAATCTTGAGCACTCACTGATTGGGCTAGAGCTCGGCCAGAGCTGGAGTTGGGGCAAGGCTGGGGCCTGCAGAATGCACCCAATCCCATTTGGCTGCTTTGCAGTAATTATTGTGTGATTGGTGGTGTGGCAATTGACATTTCTAACAAGTCTGAGCTGGTTGAGTTTTGGAAATAACATTGCTGTGGGTCTTCTTCGTGTGGACTGAGAGTACTCTAGCGTATCTCTTGTTCTCTCAGGGTTTTTTTTGTGTTCTTAATCTTTGTCTGGTTTCTTGTATTTCAAATATGAATTTAAGAACACGTTCACTCGACATTACGCAGCATCGGAGCTGCTTTTTCAAGAGTGAGAGAGAAGTGGTGGGCTGACTTTTAAGCTAGTGGTAAGGATGAAATCTCCATCCGATACAGCTTCTTTACAAGTTGATTTAACTTCTCTCTCCAAGTGGTCGAAAGATTGGCACCTCCTCTTCAATAATCAAAAGTGCCATCTTATGAGATTCTGTACCAATTTACCACTGTACAACATTAATTACCTTATTGAAGAAGCGGTCGTTACCAGAAAAAGCTTCACCAAAGATTTAGGAGTTCTGATTTCATCTGACCTATCATGGAATCTCCATGTATCATTTATAATTGGTAAATCCTATGCATACTTTCCATCATTGCAACACTGTGAGTGCAGAGAAACCACTTTACCTCACTGTAGTGAAGTCTCTACTCACGTATGCCTCTCCAATCTGGCGCCCTCATCTCAAGAAAGACTTTGTCCCATTGGAAAAGATCCAAAGAAGAGCAACTAAGTTTATCCTCGGAGATTTCTCATCCGACTACAAATATCGCCTTATTAGTTATTAGTTCCCCTAAATGATGACTCTGGAACTTATTTGTTGTAAAATGTATTTTAAAAACCACCTGAACGTTTCAATTAATTACATTTCTATGTCCACCATAACTACCAGATCTTCTAATCATCTAAAAATCAAACATGTCCATGCTCGTAATGTAAGCCGTGTGACGCACAGCAACACATCAAACAGACTTCAAGGACAGAGACTTGGTATTCCCTTTGCTGACTCCATAACCCACTTCTTTCTGTGGCTGCCATTTGCTCTGGAAAGGGAATGCTTGCATGGTGGGTTAGGACCTCAATCATTCCCGACATTGATGTGGTTATCTATTCGCTTCCTTTATCATCTATGATATGTATTTTTTTTTGAAAAATGAGCTCAGTAGCAAAAGCTATTTAGAGCCTTACATACATGATAACATGATAGGTAGAAAAATGATTGAAGTTAGGCGAAGAATTGTTTAATAAAGCGTTAGAAGGAAGAGAGTGAGGACGAGGATCTAATGGAGGTTGGGAGTGAGTTCCAAAGAGCTGTGGCGGAGGGAACGAAGGAAGACTGCATGGATGCAGTGCGGGAGAATGGGATTATGATGTTCGATGGTGGTATTGGCGAGAAGACATGAGCGGAGTAGGAGCTAATTGGATTAAGTCTGGAAATGGATGTAATTATTTATTATTTTGTAAATTAGAAGGAGCTTGGCCCGAGCACGTCTATTTGAGAGTGTAGGAAGTTTAAAGGTGGAGAGGTTGGATGCATAGTCAGAAGTCCATTGGCGAGTACAGAGTCGGAGTGCAAAGTGCAACGTGTTCTAAGGATTTTGAATTACAAGAAGAGGGAGGTGACCACACAGAGGAACAGGAACTTAGATGAGGGAGAACTAATGTTGTGTCAAGTTTAATTAGCGTATGAGAGGATAAGTGATGGTAAAAGTTGCGATAAATTACTCCTATTATTTTCCTTGATTTAGTGCGTACTTTGCTAATGACCAGTTTCCAGGAGAGGTTAGAGGTGAAAGCAACTCCTAAGTATGTAAATGAAGTGACGAGATCAAGGGGATTACTATTGAGGACTAATACAGTGGAGTATGAGGATGCGAGGGGTTTATGAGAGATCATCATGTACTTGCTCTTATTAGGGTTAATTATTAGGAGAAAGGAAGATAGCCATGATGATATAATGTCAATGTCTGATTGCACTGAATCTAAGGAAGAGGTGGAAGAGAATGGATGGGAGATGAGGATGTCGTCTGTAGAAGATGTCTAGAGTGGGAGCTTTGCAATGTCGTTAATGTAAAGAACAAAGAGAAGAGGACCAAGAATAGATCCTTAGGTACTCCAGAGGATGCCTATGACCGGGCCATAAGATAGGAAGTGAGCCAACAGAGGAGGTGAGAAGGAATATTAAGTGAGGACAGTGTTAAGAGTGGTCTATATATGCGGCACAGAGTCAAAAGCTTTCTTGACGTCTAGAAAGACTGCACAGACAGACCTGTGGGCATCCAGGGAAGCAAACCAGGATTGAGTTACGTTAAGTATTGCTATTTCAGTAGACAGGCCTGGGAAAAATCTGAACTGAATGTTTGACAAAACATCTTGTAAGGTGATAAGGACAAAACATCTTGTAAGGTGATAAGCTTGTGTAAATAGTTAAATTTGTGGCGTTCTAATACCTTGCTTATTAGGGATAATAAGGAGATTGGATGATAATCCTTGGGGAAAGACGAGGGTGGAGATGTTTTTGGGATAGGAACTACAAAGGAATGCTTCCAGTCAGTGGGTAGTGCACCAGTAGAGAGGGAGGAATTAAAGTTAAGAGAAAGAGGAATTGATATGGATGCAGCTGTGGATCTAAGCATTCTGGCAGACATAGAATCAGGGCCAGTTGATTTCTCAGAGGGAATGCAAGTTAGGAGACTTACAATCTCGTCCAGTGAGCAGAGGAGCTCGGGTGGGCAAGGGAAGGGTGGAGGAGATGGTGTGTGATTACAGAGTGATGGAGAAGACTTATTAAAACAGCTTGAGAAGAAGTGATTTAGAACCTCGGCTAGACTGAGGGGAAGCACAAGTTTGATCTTGGTAAGTAAGGGAATGGAATGCAATTTTTTTTTAACCTAATTTCATTATTGCTCTCCAAAAAGAACTAGAGTTGGGAGAAGATGATAGTCTTTGGAAGAAGAAATGTTTTGCTGAGCTGAGGAGTGAAAGAGTGTGGTTACGCAACAGCAATAGGCTGCCCAGGCATCAGCAGATCTGAGTGACCTGTCAGAAGAGTATCATCTATTTCTAATTTTGATTTGTTTGAGAATGGAGTAGGGAGAGGTGGTACAGCGGGTTGTAGGATAAACTAGCTTAGAGGGAATAGTTTTGTGCATGATGCGAGTCAAGAGTTCTTTAAATATGAGCCAAGAAACTTCAGTGTCTAAGGGGGGGAGGATGGTATCCCAGGGAATGATATTAATTAGGTCATTAGCTTGAGAGAAGTCTGCTCTGTCATATAACCAGACTCGATGAGGAGGTGAGGGAGATGGAGAATCAGAAATGAGAGGGAGGGAGAAGAGGATGGAGTTGTGGTCGGAGTTTGATACAGGAGGAGAGACTTCACAGCAGGTGGGAGTAATACACAAGATCAATGATAGATGGGACACCAGTATGGGAGTAGTGAGTTGGATAGTGGATAATTTGATTGAGAGAAAAAAGGTCAGATATTGCGTGGATCTTATAGAGAAGTGGTGAAGGTAACAAAAAATTAACATTAAAGTCCCCAAGCAGAATAAGTTCCTTTGTGGAAAGGTGGGGGGTGGAGGGAAGAGCAGCAAGTGAGGCAAGTAAATGATCTAGATGGTCGGGTGGTGAAGGTGGGTGATAAAATGTGGCAAAAACAAAGGATAAATTTGAAAGCTTAATCGAGATAAGTAGAAGTTCAATGCATAGAGATGGATGTGAGAGAGATGCTGGAGGCAAGAAGACTTGACTTGACATGGACTATGATACCTCTGCCATGTCTATTTCCATCTAGTCTAAAAGAGTGGTAGCAATTTCAGAGTCAGAGACATCTGGGGAGAGCCGTTGATTGATTTGACAGTAGGATCTGCTGGCATGGGTTGGTATAATATATTTGTGTCTGCAAGGTGCTTCAGTGCTTCCTCTATGTACTTGTGTCTGTCTTCCACGACTGGCACATCCTTTGTCATGTTTCTCGCAATCGTTGCTTCATTGCTTGCTGTCTGTGGGTAACTGTCTGAGGTAATTTTCTGTCAAGTTATTGCCTGGGGGTGGGTTCCAGGCAGATTTGGGTTTGAAAGGCAGAGGTTTGGCCTTCTCGGATGTCGGTTTGTTTCTGAAATAGTCTGCCAATCTGAGCCTTCTCACAAGGTCCAGTACTGGTTGACTGTAATCTGGCACTGGTGCCGAGTTGGGATCCGAGTCCCTTGTTAAGAACGGATAGCTGTGGCATGGTTAGGGAGTGGGTGCTTAAATTTACTACGTAGTTGCTGCTGGATCTTTCTTTTTCCAATTTCATGAACAATTTGCGTGATTAGCTGCCTTCTTTTCTTCTGAATCGTCTGTTTCTTTTTGGGACTGCTTGACTTGCTTTGTTTAAAGACACTGTTACCATGGCCGCCTGGTGGGCTGCCTGGTGGGCTGCCTTTTTATCTGGCCAAAATGTTGGTTTCTCTCAATATAGGTGACCTCAGCGTAGGTGGGGACTCTGCAAAGAGGCAGACATTTATTGCAGCGGCAAAGTGAGGGGGATGGTTGGGGAGAACTTCCATGGTGCCGGCCATCGGAGCTGTTGCAAGTTGTTGATGGAGCTTTGGGATCGATAAGTTTGGTTCGATAGCATGGATCTCTTGGTGGTGATCTTTTACCAGTGCGGTTATTGAATGGTTTGCCTCCCTGTTGTTGTGCTGGTGGTCTGTTTGGTGACAATTTGCTTTGGGCTAGGGCTAGAGCTGGGTTAGGGCTGGGGCTCAGGGCTCAGCCAGAGCAATACCAACACTCTGCATCACATTAGTACATTAGTGTGGGGAAGAATCGCACCAGTTCTGGCCATGGACCTTGTCTTAATGCTCATCGAGTTTATCTGCTGGTGTCAGTTGTGGCAGTTTCTTTTTTCTTTTTTGGCAGAGTTGTATTTCAATAACTGCAAATATTTCAACCTGGACTTCCAACGCGAGAAGCGCCCAAGGGTTTAAAACACAGTGAATGACATCATAGTGTGGTTGTATTGGCAATGAAGTCATGAGTGGGAGTGTAGCTATTGTTCAGGTCGTAAGGCAAACGAGTGTGTTCATCCAGTGATCTTCTCTGCGGAGCAGCTGGTTGGGGTCGCTCACAACTTCTAGAATGGGGAGCTTCCAGCAGAGCGGGTGTTGCTGCTTTCTGTAGTGCTAGTAGAGTGGCATCTTTTTCCATCCATGGCTGCTCTGTGTCCGGACATTCGTTTGCCGATGGTTCTGCTGGTTTGCCCCACGTATTGTGAATTTCTTTAGCGCATCTTGCATTCCAGAAGGTATATTGCATTGGCCGTTTGGTAGTTGTTGTTGCATGGCAGTTTGAAAAATGTTCCTACAGATGTGGAGAACATTCGACATGACAGGGCAGCATTTGCAGCCTTTGATATTGCAGGTGCCAAGGACGACGTGAGGGCGACGAGCAGTAATGGCAGTGGAGGTAGTGGTGGTTCCAGATTTTTTAGTTTGTCTCTGACTAGTGAGTCGGATAGCTTTTTGCCAAGGCAGTTGCACATTCGGGGGTGGGGCTAGTGCTTGCCTCGGGTCTCTTTTGCTGCTAAGGTGGGTGGGGGCGTGGCTGTTCGGCTACAGTGCGATAGTCATCTTGCAATTAGCTGGCCGTTTGAGGGCAATTAGGCTCAGTCTCAGTACGTGCTGGGTAGCCTCTGGACAGGAAGTGAGTGCTTAGCTGGTCATGACCGGGTTGTAGGTTGATTCGCAGGAGGATGCCCTCAAGATTCTGGTCTGCTCCTGACGATGCCTCGAAAGATCTCAAGTGGCACGAGATGTAGTGCAGCTATTAATTTTGTCCTTTTGAACATTGGCTTCAAGTCTAGTATGCCTAGGGCTAAAGCTGGGTTAGGGCTGGGCCTCAGGGTTCTGGGCTCAGCCGGACCAATACCAGAACAGTCAATTGGTACCCCCGTAGGGTTGCAAGAATACGCGCCAGTTACGGCCATGCGCCATACCTTGTCTTGTAGAGTAGAGCGTATCTGCTGGTGTGAGTTGTGGCAGTTTTTCTTGTTTTCAGAGTTGTATATATTTCAATGCTTCATAAACTTCTCATGATTGACTGCTGAGCCTGTCAAGGCCACCACTTATATTGCAGCACAGTGTGAGACGATGTAACAGTAACTGACACTAACAACAATCTATCAGAGTAGTACTTTATGATTTAATCTTGGTATTGCTGAGCCTGTTATGGCTATCACATATATATTACAGTACAGGGTGGGACTATTTAGTAACTAACCTAATAGTAAAAAATCAACAGTACTTAATATTATAATATCAAGTTGCTCAAGGATGGGGGAGGGTGGGACCAAAGATCATTCCTCAGCTCTCCATACAGTTCCTTTCTCCTCTGCCACCACTTCCCTACCCAATGCACTTACCAATGCATAACACATTCGCTCACCTCCATCACTGCATCACTCACACCTTTCCCCAACAGCAGTGCCGCTTTTCCATCCTTACCCACTCTTCTAAATTCATCCAGCCACTGTCTTGCCCCTACAATTCTGCGCACCTCATCCACAAAATCAGCCGATCTCTCTCAAATTTCCCGCGCATCACCAAGAAATGTTCCATGCTCCATTATCACACATGATAAACCTCTCATCCCTAACCATCCCACATCTCTTCTTACCCTTTGACAACCCAGCTGATGCAACCTTCAGTCTAAATTGCAACCGCACACCTTCCTGACCATGCATGGACCTCACATACCTCTCCACTCATGCACCATTCTTTGCCGATTGATAAACTTCAGCATACTCCTGCCGTTTACTTCCTCCTCTCAATCCTTCTCATTTTTCACTTTCACTTTCCCCTTCCACCTTGCACACTGACCCAACTTCGTTGTTTAGCTTGTATTTTCTCCTCAAGATCTCATATTCTTCCCACCATCCGATTCCTCCATCCTCTCTAAGTTCCAGTTCCAACACCTCTAATCTCTTGCCAAACAAAACCTTCATCTCTTCCCTCCTCTCCTCCAGCTTCCACCACCCCATATCTCCCCATATTGCCACTCCTGCTACTGTATTACTTGCCCCCAACAATCTCCTACCCACTCTTATCTGTGATGACTCCAACTTCTTGCAAGCATTATGTCCTCCTGTCCACCACACTTTGGCTGCATACTCCATACTAGGAGCTCCCACACCATTCTTCCTGTCTACTTCCACCTGCCCATTCACTCTACTCACCCATGTAATCTTTCCAACCCACTCTTCTGCCTTCTTTGCCATCTTCTCTAACTGAACATTAACCTTTAGCTTCCTATCAAACCATACTCCCAAATACTTGAATTCTTTGACCTCTTCCAATATTTCCTCACCAATCCTCCAATGCACTCCTACTTCCTTCTTCCCTACTACCATGAACTTGCTCTTCTTGCTATTAAACTTCCTTAACACATAAGCCTATACCACATCCAACATTGCTTGCAGTTCCACCCTGAGTCCGCCAGAAGAACAACATCATCTGTATACATAAGTGCCCCACACCATGAGCCTTCCACCTTGACTCTTAGCTCAGCTCTCTCCAACTCCTCTGCCATTCCCATCAAATAAATATTGAAAAGTGGAGACAAAGGACATCTGGCAGTGCCTAAGTCCATTCTCCACAGTGAACCACCTTGACCTCCTCCCGTTCAATATCACCGTCGGCTCCACCCACTATACAATCCTACACATCCTCACAAGTTTCTCCTCTACTCCATACTAGCTCAACTTCTGCCACAGTCCCTCCCTCCGCACACTGTCATATGCCTTACTTATGTCAGGAAAGCCAGATATGAATCTTTCTTCCTCACTTCACTAATTCCTCATAACACCAACCACTCACTGGTCCGAACATCTCCTCCAGCTCTTAAATCCTCCTTGTTCTTCGTTCAAAATCCTTCCCTCAGCAAACCCTCCCCAACCTCCTGCCAACACTCGCAAACACCTTCACCACACTCTACAACATAATGAAATTCCCCTACTTCGTCCTCCTCGCCACCCTTGCACTTGGAGCACAAAATTAGTTCGCTTTTTCCTACAAGCACTGCTAGCACTTGGGCCATCCACCATCTAATAGCTTCCTTGAGCTCAGGTAAAGCTTCTATTCTCCATCTGTGCATATTTCTATAGAAGAAAGAGTGTCACAAAAGTCGATCGTTAGCCTCAACATCGAAGATAGCCTTTGAGATAGAGAAGCACGAACTCTTAACCATCACTAAAGCGTGGCAGACTAGTAATTTGGTAGCCAAGACACCGCTTTCCTTTGGGGCAGATGATAGTGAAGCTCTTCAAACTCGAGTCCAAGCTTCATGCGTTTTTTCCCTTTCCCTCTCCACAATATGTCGATAGCTGTTACCGTTTCGTCAACGTTTAGCGCTCCGACTTACTAGCGAACTCCACCCCAAGAGTTCCCAAAGCGAACTGAGCGATGAGGAGAAGCGTTCGTGAGCATCAAGTTATACTACTCATTCTACTGATGAGGAGGAGGAGGAGAGAATGATGAATAGTAGGAAGAGAAGAGTGTGGGTACGCCCTATCTTTTTACAACGCCAGCAGCAAGGAGAATTCCATAACCTCCTTCAGGAAATGCGCTTATCAACTCTGATAGCCATTTCTGGTATATACATCAGAATGTCCAAAGAAGGTTTGACAGGATGCAGGATTAGTGAAAACCCTTTTTTTATTTTTATTAGTTGTTGACCCACCACGGTTATAGAGCTGGAATCTCACCTGCTGAGAGACTGGCACTGACATTATGTTTTTTTGACTTGTCTGGCACTACCTGCTAATTGTGCTATAGGTGTCCCTGTCCTTCAGTTTCCAAATGGGTAGGTCCACAGTGTGTGTGGAATCCTGAAGGACACCTGCGAGGCACTATGGCGAGTGTTCTGCAGGCCAATCATCGCAGAGCCAAAGGAAGTGCCCCATACACACAGACTGCTGTTGCTCTGCACAACTCTCTGCATACTACCGAGTCATCGGTGTACTGCCCACCTGGGTTTATGTGGGGAGGATGGCAGTGGCACTAGAATTGATGGAGTGTGGAGAGGTGATGACAGCGATACAGGAATGCATTCAGTTTCTCATACTGCCAATGGCCTGTTGTAAAAAGTCAACGGTTAATTTTGCTTTTCTAATTTGATATTATTTTGATGATGGATATTCTCGGACACCTGCTAAAGTCAGAGATAGCTAGAAGGATCTTTATTGCATGCAACAGGACCTGCTTAGTTATAGAATAAGTTTGTCCTTGATGGCCCCATCGACCTACAGATACTAGTCTACATCTCCCCTACATGTGCTGGTTCCAACTACTTCATGGACCCTATTTGAATTTGAGCTTGCATGGGAGAAGCGTTTGGAGTCGACCCAGCAAACATACAAGTGTTTACGCTTGCAAAATAAGTAATAGCATGGAAATATGTTTATAGTGTTAGTTTTGTAACCGACTCATCATTTATATGAAGATAAACTACTACAGGGCAAGTTCATCTGCTTCATTCAAATGTCAGAGAAATGGTGACACACTGAGACACACTAACACTTGGCTGTGATAACCACCCATAACACAAGCCGATACAGTGTTAATAGTTCACTGGTGATAGTTCTGCATGCTCATTGCTCAATGATTATGGTAACCTTACCACTTACCAGTGAACAATAATCATATATAGCAATTTTGTGTATATGCAGCAGTGAATATGTACAACATTCAGCAGCCAGTTGCTGCTCCTTGTACTTCAATAATCCTAAGGATTGTGATGCAGGCTGTTGATCTCGAGTTGGACTGCATTCATCAGTCCATATAACATCCTCTATGCCACAAGTCACCTCCCAAGAAAATGCCAGATTCACTCCAACCTTTTCATCTGTAAAGGCAGGGAAGGGAAGAGCCTTGCCTTTAAGATTTGGAAATCAAATGTTTCGCTGACTCAAGCTAAGCTTGCAAAGGAGTAATCAAAAGATGATGCCTTAAAAAGTCTTAGCCTACATTAAAGCCACAGCCCAGGTAAAGCTCTTGAGCTTACCCTTCAAATTTAAAATAAGTTCATTTCAAACACCAAACCAGCTTATAAACTTAAACCAGGTTGTCAGCTAATCCAAGCTTAGCAAGCTTTAGAAATGACAGACAGCTTACCTTGTGAGTCTGACAAGCTGATAGTAGAGCTACCTCGGAATCCTAGAAGCGGTCCTGCACCGTAGAATGGTGCATAGTGAAATGTTGTAGCCTTTGTTCGGACTGTAGCAGATGCAGGAGCTAGTCGACAGTCGTTTCATCTGCTCCTCTATTC
Source organism: Cladorhizidae sp. MBARI D1340-BT2 (assembly GCA_028752905.1). NCBI lineage: Eukaryota > Metazoa > Porifera > Demospongiae > Poecilosclerida > Cladorhizidae > Cladorhizidae sp. MBARI D1340-BT2. The sequence continues at coordinate 55,549,619 of JAQNBH010000011.1, forward strand.
CTTCAAGGCTGGCTGGCATTAATACTGAGGGCCTTTCGCTGAACCACAAGAAGCGAGATGCTGCCGAAAGACAAACTAACTGGAAGCAGCTGAGCACGAAGCTCAATTGTACTTGAGGCACACCAATTGAAAAAACTGGGCCAATTGTAATAGAGGGCCAATTGAAATACCGGGTTAATTAAATACAGGTCCAATTGAAATACAGGGCCAATTGAAATACCAGGCCAATTAAATACAGGTCCAATTGAAATACAGGGCCAATAGAAATACCGGGCCAATTAAATACAGGTCCAATTGAAATACAGGGCCAATTGAAATACCGGGTTAATTAAATACAGGTCCAATTGAGGTCCAATTGAAATACCAGGCCAGTTAAATACAGGTCCAATTGAAATACAGGTCCAATTGAAATACCAGGCCAATTAAATACTGGTCCAATTGAAATACCAGGCCAATTAAATACAGGTCCAATTGAAATACCGGGCCAATTAAATACAGGTCCAATTGAAATACCGGGCCAATTAAATACTGGTCCAATTGAAATACCAGGCCAATTAAATACGGCTCCAATTGAAATACAGGGTCAATTAAATACAGGTCCAATTGAAATACTGGGCCAATTGAAATACCAGGCCAATTAAATACTGGTCCAATTGAAATACCAGGCCAATTAAATACAGGTCCAATTGAAATACCAGGCCAATTAAATACTGGTCCAATTGAAATACCTGGCCAATTAAATACAGGTCCAATTGACCAATTAAATACAGGTCCAATTGAAATACCGGGCCAATTACATACAGGTCCAATTGAAATATAGGGCCAAATGAAATACAGGTCCAATTGAAATACAGGGCCACTTGAAATACTGGGCCACTTGAAATGCAGGACCACTTGAAATACAGGGCCACTTAAAATAGGAAACGTCAAAACAGTTCCATTTACCTTTGCAGTCGGTTATGCCCAGTCAGTCTCTACAATGGGAGAAGTTTGGACCTGATTCCTATAAAGAACAAACTAAAATGTGTACCTGTGATGATAGTTGGTGCCTGCCCACAGCTAGTCTCTGCTCATTGTAGCCATTATCCAGCAGCCTTAGCTCGGTCCCTGCAGGCCTGTTCTGCCACTATCCTCTGTTACTTTGCAGAAAGCATAAATAGGTTGTGAAGATTTTTCTTCTGGCAGGTTATTTCTTCCTTGCTGTATCATATAAACACACTGCACAAATGCTTAGAGGAAGAATATCAACCTATCAGTAGCTGATTATACATGTTCACAACTTATGCATGGCTCACGTGACCATGATTACGTGACTTGTTTTGAAGTGCACCCAGGCATGTTCCCATGCAGGGATAGTACTAGAGTTTGCATCCGTGCAGGGATGGTACTAGAGTTCATCCATGCAGGGATGGTATTATAGTTCATGCAGGGATGGTATTATAGTTTGCATCCATGCGGGGATGGTATTATAGTTTGCATCCGTGCAGGGATGGTACTAGAGTTTGCATCCATGCAGGGATCGTAAAATAGTTCATGTAGGGATGGTATTATATATAGTTCATGCAGGGATGGTATTATAGTTTGCATCCATGCAGGGATGGTACTAGAGTTTGCATCCATGCAGGGATGGTATTCTAGTTCATGCAGGGATGGTATTATAGTTCATGCAGGGATGGTATTATAGTTCATGCAGGGATGGTATTATAGTTTGCATCCATGCAGGGATGGTACTAGAGTTTGCATCCGTGCAGGGATGGTATTATAGTTCATGCAGGGATGGTATTATAGTTCATGCAGGGATGGTATTATAGTTCATGCAGGGATGGTACTACGTGCAGGGATGGTATTATAATATAGAGATGGTATTATAGTTTGCATCCATGCAGGGATGGTACTAGAGTTTGCATCCATGCAGGGATGGTATTATATATAGTTCATGCAGAGATGGTATTATAGTTTCATCCATGCAGGGACGGTACTAGAGTTTGCATCCATGCATGGATTGCATCCATGCAGGGATGGTACTAGAGTTTGCATCCGTGCAGGGATGGTATCCATTTGATCGAATTGCGGTTGATCAAACCACAGAAGAAACAGTCAACAAAAACATGAAGTGCAGGAGCCAGTGTCTTCACCAGCCGGGAGCTGCATCTGCTACTATCTCACTGTGTGCTGCTGGATCAAGACAGCTTGTGAGACAATCCTCATCAAGAACTCCACTCATTCCAAACATCCAGACCTTATGGATAGCTGCATCAAGACAGCTTGTGAGACAATCCTCATCAAGAACTCCACTCATTCCAAACATCCAGACCTTATGGATAGCTGCATCAAGACAGCTTGTGAGACAATCCTCATCAAGAACTTCACTCATTCCAAACATCCAGACCTTATGGATAGCTGCATCAAGACAGCTTGTGAGACAATCCTCATCAAGAACTCCACTCATTCCAAACATCCAGACTTTATGGATAGCTGCATCAAGACAGCAATCCTCATCAAGAACTCCACTCATTCCAAACATCTAGACCTTATGGATAGCTGCATCAAGACAGCTTGTGAGACAATCCTCATCAAGAACTCCACTCATTCCAAACATCCAGACTTTATGGATAGCTGCATCAAGACAGCAATCCTCATCAAGAACTCCACTCATTCCAAACATCCAGACCTTATGGATAGCTGCATCAAGACAGCTTGTGAGACAATCCTCATCAAGAACTCCACTCATTCCAAACATCCAGACTTTATGGATAGCTGCATCAAGACAGCAATCCTCATCAAGAACTCCACTCATTCCAAACATCTAGACCTTATGGATAGCTGCATCAAGACAGCTTGTGAGACAATCCTCATCAAGAACTCCACTCATTCCAAACATCCAGACTTTATGGATAGCTGCATCAAGACAGCAATCCTCATCAAGAACTCCACTCATTCCAAACATCCAGACCTTATGGATAGCTGCATCAAGACAGCTTGTGAGACAATCCTCATCAAGAACTCCACTCATTCCAAACATCCAGACCTTATGGATAGCTGCATCAAGACAGCTTGAGACAATCCTCATCAAGAACTCCACTCATTCCAAACATCCAGACCTTATGGATAGCTGCATCCAGACAGCTTGTGAGACAATCCTCATCAAGAACTTCACTCATTCCAAACATCCAGACCTTATGGATAGCTGCATCAAGACAGCTTGTGAGAGAATCCTCATCAAGAACTCCACTCATTCCAAACATCCAGACCTTATGGATAGCTGCATCAAGACAGCTTGTGAGAGAATCCTCATCAAGAACTCCACTCATTCCAAACATCCAGACCTTATGGATACGTGTATATATCCACAAAGATGAATCAGGTAGTGCAGCAATTGTTGATATATTGGAGAATGCTTGCCATTTGACAAAAATCCTTCAGATCTCATTAGTCTCCCAACTGGAGCAGCTGCCACACCACACGTTTCTTGACCTCTCAACAAGCATTGGAGAGGAGGCGTACTAAATATTCCAGGTAACGCCTCCATGAAGGCAGAGGTTTCTATGACACCATCATGAAGATGAACTTGAAGAGGTTTGGTGAAGCTAGAAGTAAAAGTGTGAAGGGCACCAACAGAGAAGTCATCTTGAAGGCCGACAGGACAGGAGCTGTTTAGTATCAAGATCCTAACTGCCCAGAACAGGAGGTTTGACATGCTTGGCACCCCATAGAGCCATGCTGGCACTCATACAGCCACTCTAGCACCGCATAGAGCCATGCTGGCACCCCATAGAGCCATGCTGGCACTCATAGAGCCACTCTAACACCCCATAGAGCCATGCTGGCACTCATAGAGCCATGCTGGCACCCCCCATGCTGGCACCCTCATAGAGCCATGCTGGCACCCTCATAGAGCCATGCTGGTACCCTCATAGAGCCATGCTGGCACCCCATAGAGCCACACTGGCACCCCATAGAGCCATGCTGGCACCCCATAGAGCCATGCTGGCACCCCATAGAGCCACACTGGCACCCCATAGAGCCACACTGGCACCCCAAAGAGCCATGCTGGCACCCCATAGAGCCATACTGGCACCCCATAGAGCCATGCTGGCACCCCATAGAGCCACACTGGCACCCTCATAGAGCCACGCTGGCACCCCATAGAGCCACGCTGGCACCCCATAGAGCCACGCTGGCACCCCATAGAGCCACGCTGGCACCCCATAGAGCCACGCTGGCACCCCATAGAGCCACGCTGGCACCCCATAGAGCCACGCTGGCACCCCATAGAGCCACGCTGGCACCCCATAGGGCCACGCTGGCACCCCATAGAGCCACGCTGGCACCCCATAGAGCCACGCTGGCACTCATAGAGCCACGCTGGCACCCCATAGGGCCACGCTGGCACCCCATAGAGCCACGCTGGCACCCCATAGAGCCACGCTGGCACTCATAGAGCCATGCTCGCACCCCATAGGGCCACGCTGGCACCCCTGCTGGCACCCCATAGAGCTACACTGGCACCCCATAGGGCCACGCTGGCACCCCTGCTGGCACCCCATATGGCACCCCATAGAGCCATGCTGGCACCCCTGCTGGCATCCCATAGAGCTACACTGGCACCCCATAGGGCCATGCTGGCACCCCATAGGGCCATATGCTGGCACGTCTATCCTCAAAAAGTGAAGGAAGTTAAAAAGGTAGAAAACTGCCACCTGAAGACTCAGCAGCACTCACTATGCTGTTCTCATTGATCTAGGATTAGGCTGGGTGCAGCACTCATGTGGATCCAACTGGCCAGTACTTGTCATTGGCTAGACCCTGTTATCAGCATAGTAATTACCTCGGCCAGGAGTATCATGTATTCACCAGGTTAGTTTAGAGCCATTAGGTTAGTTTGTCTTCTGTTAGCAGATGACACAAAAACCTAAGGATGGATTTTCACAACATTTTATGGACAAGTTAGGCAGGGGTCAAGGTTGTAATGGTGATCTGTGGTTTAAACATTGCTCAAAGCCACATTTGCCAGAAATAGGCACAGCACTTAGCATTGGCGGTCATCTTGTTTAGGGCTATACGTACCTGTGCATGTATTTCGCATTAGTAACGATAGCTCACAAATATTCTCACAAACATCCTTCATCCAAACTCCATCATCCAATAACTCCATAAAAAATGTAGGGAGTGGCAAAGGCTTGCTGTCTCTGACTCCGTCTGGCTTGGATATGCACAACTAGCGGTATAGAAATAGCCACAAAAGTTCAGCATGTCCGTAGCTCCATCAGAGGACCACAAACCCAAAATAGTTATGTTAAAAGCAACACATCACACGTGTTATTAACACACAATAATAAAAAGCAACACCCCACACACGTGATAAGCACACAATAATTACAAACCACGGTGTGGTAGGTACACAATTAGTGGAATCGTTGGTATAGTTTATAGAAGAGTACGGCTAGGAGGATGAGTGCCTCCAGGATAATGGTGACGATGAGAAGGATCCGGTTCTGTAAGGTCCTGCAGGTACAGACACGAGAGCTCATGAATAATGGCGAGCAATGATAGACCACACCCCAATACATGTGCAGTCTGCTCTCAACATAAGTGATTAGCATATATATATAGCCTGGACCTGACCTCTCTAGTTTTCTCATGCGGTCTGGACCAGACCTCTCTAGTTTTCTCATGCAGTCTGGAACACACCTCTCTAGTTTTCTCATGCAGCCTGGACCAGACCTCTCTAGTTTTCTCAGGCTGCCTGGACCAGACCTCTCTAGTTTTCTCATGCAGCCTGGACCAGACCTCTCTAGTTTTCTCATGCAGCCTAGACCAGACCTCTCTAGTTTTCTTATGCAGCCTGGGGACCACACCTCTCTAGTTTTCTCATGCAGCCTGGACCAGAACTCTCTAGTTTTCTCATGCTGCCTGGATCAGACCTCTCTAGTTTTCTCATGTAGCCTGGACCAGACCTCTCTAGTTTTCTCATGCAGCCTGGACCACACCTCTCTAGTTTTCTCATGTAGCCTGGACCAGACCTCTCTAGTTTTCTCATGCAGCCTGGACCAGACCTCTCTAGTTTTCTCATGCAGCCTGGACCAGACCTCTCTAGTTTTCTCATGCAGCCTGGACCAGACCTCTCTAGTTTTCTCATGCAGCCTGGACCAGGCCTCTCTAGTTTTCTCATGTAGCCTGGACCAGACCTCTCTAGTTTTCTTGCAGTCTGGACCAGACCTCTCTAGTTTTCTCATGCTGCCTGGTTCAGACCTCTCTAGTTTTCTCATGCAGCCTGGACCAGACCTCTCTAGTTTTCTCATGCAGCCTGGACCAGACCTCTCTAGTTTTCTCATGCAGCCTGGACCAGGCCTCTCTAGTTTTCTCATGTAGCCTGGACCAGACCTCTCTAGTTTTCTTGCAGTCTGGACCAGACCTCTCTAGTTTTCTCATGCTGCCTGGTTCAGACCTCTCTAGTTTTCTCATGCAGCCTGGACCAGACCTCTCTAGTTTTCTCATGTAGCCTGGACCAGACCTCTCTAGTTTTCTCATGTAGCCTGGACCAGACCTCTCTAGTTTTCTCATGCAGCCTGGACCAAACCTCTCTAGCAGCCTGGACCAGGCCTCTCTAGTTTTCTCATGTAGCCTGGACCAGACCTCTCTAGTTTTCTCATGCAGCCTGGACCAGACCTCTCTAGTTTTCTCAGGCTGCCTGGACCAGACCTCTCTAGTTTTCTCAGGCTGCCTGGACCAGACCTCTCTAGTTTTCTCATGCAGCCTGGACCAGGCCTCTCTAGTTTTCTCATGTAGCCTGGACCAGACCTCTCTAGTTTTCTCATGCAGCCTGGACCACACCTCTCACATGCATGCACACAAACACATGCATGCACACACACACACACATGCACACTCACACACATGCATGCACAAACATGCATGCACACACACATGCATGCACACTCACACACCTGCACACACATACATGGATACACATGCATGCACATACATGCATGCACATACATGCATGTACACACACACACATGCTTGCACACACGCATGCATGCACACACATACATGCACACACACATGCATGCACACACATGCATGCACACACACATGCATGCACACACATGCATGCATAGGAATAGAATGGCATGTGCATTGAGCTCTCAGTTAATTGTGCAGTGACTTACTTGACAGCTATTGTGGAAATGAGAACTTGACTTCTCGCTGTCTCCTCGTGCAGGTCCGTCAGCTAAACACACCACAGCATCATCAGGGGAAAGTACATGGTGTGTAACATTTGGAGCATACAATATTATAGAAAAGGGAAACACGAGAATCCCCCCCCCCCATAAAATGGCATCCATGCGTGTGTGCATGTACACATGTGTGTGTAGGCATGTGTGTGTAGGCATGTATGTGTGTACATAGGTGTGTATGTATGTGTGTGTATGTATGTGTATGTGTGTATGTATGTGTGTATTTGCATGTGTGTAGGTGTGTGTACAGTAGGCGCCATAAAAAACTTGGCGTTTCGTTTAAACCAAACGTACGTGCAACGCATGACCGTTGGCTAAAGAAACGCAGACGGAACGCACAATACAGAGCGTTTAAATCAACAAACGCTCGCTGCGTTTTATTTATCAAAAACGCTCGCTACGTTGCACATGGGCAAGCGCGTGCGTTGACCACCACGTGGGAAGGTGAAAAAAGCGGGCTAGATTGAACTACTGTTACTTGTTACGCGAGTGTCCTGCTGGAGTTCAGTTCTTTGTCAAGTTATTTTCGTCATGAGTTTAAGGAAAGCGTTGAGGGATACCACCTCTGAAAGCAGTAAGTTTCTTTCTCTCACTTAACATTTTTGTTATACCTATCCTGCTGTAATTGGAATCTGCTAGATCCCTACTAGTTGTTGGAATTCTGTTTTAGTTTGTTTGGGGTAGATAGAACAAGTGGACTACTGGCTGTTACTTTCTCTATATAGTTTTGTACTTATTGGGCTATTTAGCTTTTTCTCTCTCTGTAGCTGTTTTTGTACTATTTTGCTTTTCCCCCCTAGCTAGTGAAGAGAAACAGCATGGCCTAATACTTGAATACTTGCTCACCAGGCAGTCCAGGGCCTAATACTTGCTTATCAGGCAGTCCAGGACCTATCTTGAACAACAGAAATTGGCTTCTTTGGTACAATGGCTAATTGATATGTTCAAGGGGGAAATATTGAAAGCTCAACCAGCTAGTAGGTCTAGCAGCTTGTGACTTAGATTTGGATCAATACTTTTGTTTCACTGTGGCAGCATGATAATTGTTTGTCTAACCAAAGTTATCCAAAAGGGGAAAAAAATAATATATTTGTACTTGTCATCTAATTGATCCAATATGGTGTTATTTGTTTAGTTGGTCTTTTGGCCCATGGAGGACTCGGTGTCTGTGGTTCAGCAAGCCAAAGTGCTACAGGGTACCTTGGTGGGAGACAACTGTAAGGTTAAGGTGGGGACAGCTGTTTACAAGGGAGAGATTTCTGCTATTGGTAAGGAAGTGCCACAATAATGAAAGCTGGTGTTATACAATATTATTTTACATAGGCACTCTGACTGAAATGGAGCAGTTGGAGTCGAATTTTGTGGGGAAAAATTCCTTGGACAACCTTTCACCACCTCATCACTCAACTTGTAGACCCAAGGCTTCTGTTTGCTCCTTGACCACACCTCAGAAGTCTGGTGCAGTAAGTAGGCAAATCTTAGGGGACTGGTCAGGGTTTCATTTAGAAAAATGTCCAAGGGGGTCAACTGGAGGAATATTAAGCGGTTCTAATGAATTTTAATAGTACAATTTCAAAAGGTGGGGGGAAAAAAGGTGCCGGCAGTCGTTCCCCCCCTCCCCCCCCTTAAATGAAACCCTGCTGGTGAAGATGTGCTTATCTATCTTTCTTTTTATTTATTTTAAGACCGCTGACAGGAAAAGCCGTGGAGTTCGGCCAGCCAAGCATTGTCGCGTGGTTTCTCCTATTGGTGAGTTTAATAATTCTAACTTCATTTGTTACTTTTAAAATGATACACATTTTTAAAATAGGAAGGGTATTGGATGTCACTCGTCCTGAACCCATGCTTCCCTTACCACCTGTGATGAGCCAATCTCCTACCCCGTCGGACAGGCCATCCTTGCCTTCTAGCCCATCTCCTTTACCTCCCAGCCAGTTTGGGAATTGTTCGTCAAATTCTGAAGCAGGTGATTCATATACTCCTGCGTTCAAATGAAGGCAATGTGTCTTGTACAACAACAGCAGTGTTAACAATGCTTGTGTTTCACAGATTCTTTGTTCCTGGAAGTACATACAAACCACAGGCTGGCCAGAGTGGAGGAGCTCTTGCACAAGGTCTTGAGGAACCAGCAAGAGATCATGTCAAAAATTGCAACACTGATCCTGCCTCAGCCCCAGTTGCCACATGGCCCATCCTTTTTGACACCTCCACCTCCTGTTGGGACCCCACGCCTCCACCTGATGTTACTCCACCTGATGTTGGGACTCCACCTGATGTTGGGACTCCACCTGATGTTGGGACTCCACCTGATGTTGGGACTCCACCTGCTGTTGAGACTCCACCCGTGGCAATACAGATACCCAGCAATCAATTGTTTTCACCCGTCTACCACCGGTCTAATGCACTTCCCTCATCTGCGATACAGCAGAACCTCATAAGTATCGAAGACGTTTTGCTGAAATACCCCAAGCTGGCCAACATCAGCAAGGTTGGCACATTGGCTTGCAAATTGGCAAAGGAAGCTGTGTTTGGAGACGACATCTTAAGACGGTGTACTCCGATGGGGAATAGGGAGCTCCCTGCTCTACCTGCCAAAGAATTAGACGAACTTAAAAAAAAAAGTACACAATGCATCCACAATTTTGGAGGCATCCAGTGGAGTTCGAGCCCGTTTGGTAAACATGCCTGGAATCAATCCAGCAGGCATCCAAGAGGCTGAGACATCCCAAGAAATAGTCCCATGATAATTGACATTTAATAATTGTTATTTTAATAATTGATTGTTTTATTAATTAGTTAATTAGTCATATGTAATAATAGTTTTTGCTAATTAGTGGTTGTTAATTAATTAGTCTTTTTGCTTCATGAAATGCAATCTTTTCTACATACAGAGGTCATGATGTTATTGATATAATTATATTCCAGTTTCCCTTGTATATATACGGATGCATGCTACATCAAACTTAATAAAGGGCGCTTCTTGGTCTACCAGTAAAAGAAATATGTATCTATGAAGGCCTGTACCCTCAGGCTCGTTCACAATGGTGGATACTTCCGAGTAAAAATATATATGCTTTTATGTGATTCAAGAGGCTTTGAGACTACTAAAAGTTGCTGGACATGCTGTTATGCTTCACTTCATTATAATTGTGTCGACATACATACTGATTTCTAAACAATTAAGATTCATATATTAAATATATTTATCATGTAGCTATCTACTCCACTCATAGAGAATAGTACAAATAGAACTACTGTGATATTTTACCATATCGCGTACTTGTTATTACCTATACGATATGCGCATGCTCAGTAAAGGTTTGCGCATCCTCAGTCCCATGATAAATACATTATTAAATTGATAGGGTGAAATATCACTCGTCTGATTGGCCGGTATTTTCACTCGTGCCTGCGGCACTCGTGGAAATACTAGCCACAGACTCGTGATATTTCCCCGTATCAATGTAATAATATATATGTATTATATTAAATACATACTGATTTCTAAATATTCATATTAAAATATAAGAACAAAAAAAATGTAAATCAACATGCACTCTTATTAATATCCATATCCAGTTGCAGCACCATTTAGTTCGATAATCCGAGGAATTACTTTTCTCAAATGTCGGATATATGTACCTCCGACATTTAACTAGATACAATGTTTCCCAAAACCTTTTTATCCCTGCCACCAACTCTTCCTTATTTCTCGGCTTAACTTCTCTCCTCATATATTCCTTAAGCTCGTGCCACAAATTTTCAATTGGATTTGCGTCAGGAGATTCTGGCGGAGTTCTCCACCAGTTGATCGAGTTCGACTCGAAGAATTGTTTTGCCAACCGGGAAGTATGTTTTGGGTCATTGTCCTGCATGAACCGATGTCCAGGGCAAATCTCTTGGATGTAGGGCAGCAATGCTTTTCCCAAAATTTCTACATATAGAGTTGCCCGCATGATGCCATCGAATATACATATCCCTGTTTTCCCTTGTATACTGATGCCTGCCCACACATGAACCTTGACAGGATGCTTTGCCCTGTGAATTGAAGACAAGGTTATTTCATGGCTTAGGTAATAGTAATACATCAGCTTCTAATCCACAGGATTTCACCCATATTGCATCATTACTCACTCATTACTCGCTCAGCAACCCAGGTGTCTACAGCCTTGGCAAGACTTGACAAACCAACATGCATGTAATTTAAATATGTAAACCAACTGATCTTTTGCATAATCAGAAGAGTAAGGCTATTTTTTTAAATTAGGGTGGCAAAATCTTTGAGGTATTAACCAAAAACTAAAATATAAAACTCGCAACATTTTAACAGCCATATCAACCTCATTGGATTAAGAACAAAATAATGACCTCTTGTAACAAAAATGCACACAAGCTCCCCTACTGTGTAAGACCAACATATGATTACCTTGGTTTGTTCTTCACAGGTTGTCCAATTTTTCTACAACAAAAGCGTCGGTGGGTTTCAAGTTGGACCGTGCATTCATCGGTCCAGAGGACATTTTCGAACCCATCAGCCGCCTCTCCCACAAATTGTCGTGCCCACTCTAACCTCTTGATCTAAAGATGGAATGGGGATTATAATTGGAAGGAGAATGATCACAAACAGCGGCTACATCAACAGAGCAGGCCTTTGGCATTGTTAAGGGGCTTCACCCATTTTAGCAAAAAACGTTTGTCCTCTTTGTAATTGCCATAACTTTTGTTCTCTTTCCACTATGCAGATAATTTTGTTATCAAAGTGTTGCTTATTCTGTTTTCTTTCCAATAGTATATGAAATGTCTATATAGATACATTTTATTAGAAGATACAAGTGACAAACCAAGACCCCTACCACTCAAGCGTTTGGCGGACCTAACTCACCACTACTTGAAGAACTTGAGCTCAAATTTGTTTTGTGGCTACCTGTAACACTTGGCTGTAATTGGAGCGAAATAAATTTGGCCTGCTTAGGACCATTGGTCAGTTGCAATTGACCGGGTGGGTTGAACTCATTAAACCCAAAAGATCATCTCTTCTAATGACCATAACTTGGCAATGCTAATTTTTTTTAAGAAGTCTGATCCGCTCCAATCACAGAACACACAAAGAGCTTTGAAATGATACCAACAAATATTTTTTGGGTTTAACTGTGACAAAGTTATGTTCGCCAAACGCTGGATTTTCATGATTTGTAGAAATATGCAGTCAAAGTATATAGACAATGAAATGTTTGGGTTGAAATGGCAAAATGTGTTCTTATTTTTGAAGTTTCTTGATCTGTTCTTGGACTTCCATGCCTCTCTTGATCTGTTTTGTACTCCACGACTTTCTTAGTTTTCTATGCCTGTATTCCTCACCTCTTTCCGAGACCGCTCGACAGAATCCAGAGCGCTATTTGTGCCGGGAATGGCGCTGCTTTCGGTACAAAGACATAACGACGTTGACCAAAAACTGAAAATGAGGCGACTGGAAATCCCGCGTGCGCACCAGAATTACATATCCAGTGCCTCTGCGCAAACAGCAGGAAATGACTCAGCAAGAAATTTGCTTCCAGGTATAAGTGGTAGCCATTTTATGGCGCCGAAAAACTTACCTATCCCGTAAGCCTTCTCTGTGCAAGTCTCTTCCAATTTTGAATCGAGATAATGAAATTGCATGGACAAAAAGCCCCATAACTTTGAAATGGATGCTCCAATGCCTCTAAAACTTTGGAAATGGCTAGTAGATGCTTACAACAACATTTATAAATGATAATAAAAAAAATAAAAAAAATAAAATAAAATGGATAGGCCACCCCCTAAGCACTGCTTAAACTGAAAACAACCAAAAAAAGTTAGCAGAGCCCCCCCCCCCCCCATAGCAGGAACTCCATGATGCTGTCAGTTAGCAGCATTAAACCAGTATCCTAAATTAAGTCAGCATACACCCTTAAGAATCCCAAGATAACAACGAACCTTGTTGACGTCTCTTATTAACTGGCAGTAAGAGCTACCCCGAAAAGTCCAGCCGAGTAACGTTCTACAATCAACGACAAAGGAAATCCCTTTTTGTTGAGGAGTTCGTGCAGCTGGTAGGCAGTCGTTTCATCGTCTATTTGCATCCTCTCTTCCACTATCTCAAGGACGGCTGCCGTTATCTTCGACGGCCTCCCGCTACCCAACTGCCCGGCTATCGTGTGGGTTTCTTGATAGTGCTTTAGGAAGTAGTCGACCCCTTGCCTCGTGGCCGTCAAACCCTCCTTCTCCAAGGTCCTAACAATGGTCGGCGCCTTCAAACCTTTGAAATTAAGAAATAAAATTCTCTGTTTTTTGTACGACGAATACACCATCTTCTCGCTACTAGTACGAACTCAAATCACTGCCACGTGCAACTCGTGACGATCAATTCCTTTTATGCGTCTAAACGTTTCGAACGTCTAAACGTTTCGTGCGTCTAAAACCTTTATGCGTCTGAACGTTTCGTACGTTCCTTTAAGCCGGTTGGACAACGCATCGTTTAGACGCTGCGTTTAAACGAAACGCCAAGTTTTTTATGGCGCCTACTGTATGTGTATGTGTATGCGTTTATGTATGTGTGTATGCATGTGTGTATGCATGTGTGTGTATGTGTGTATGCATGTGTGTGTGCATGTGTGTATGTACATACATGTATGTGTGTGTATGCATGTGTGTATGTACATATGTGTGTGTATGCATGTGTGTATGCATGTGTGTATGCATGTGTGTATATACATGTATGTGTGTGTATGCATGTGTGTATGCATGTGTGTATGTACATGTATGTGTGTGTATGCATGTGTGTATGTGTGTGTATGCATGTGTGTGTGTGTATGTACGCATGTGTGTATGTGTGTGTATGTGTGTGTATGTATGTGTGTGTATGCATGTGTGTATGTGTGCGTATGTATGTGTGTGTATGCATGTGTGTATGCATGTGTGTATGCACATGTATGTGTGTGTATGCATGTGTGTGTATGCATGTGTGTATGTGTGTGTATGCATGTGTGTATGTGTGTGTATGCATGTGTGTGTATGCATGTGTGTATGTGTGTGTATGTGTGTGTGTATGTATGTACATAAGGAGACAAGGAAGTTCCTGTTCTGTCTGTACCCATTCCAATGCTAATTAATGTTAACAATGTGGAGGAAAGTTGAAATGATTGGGAATCAGCACATGTATAATGAGCCTGGGAATCAGCACATGTATATTGAGCCTGGGAATCAGCACATGTATAATGAGCCTGGGAATCAGCACATGTATATTGAGCCTGGGAATCAGCACATGTATAATGAGCCTGGGAATCAGCACATGTACATGTATAATGAGCCTGGGAATCAGCACATGTACATGTATAATGAGCCTGGGAATCAGCACATGTACATGTATAATGAGCCTGGCGGATAATGCACAACAAATGCCATTACATGTAAGTTTACATTTCAATTTTTTTTCCTTCCTTGCTTGTTATAAACGTGTGCGCACGCATTCACACGCACATGGGGTGGACGCACCAGCTGTTTACAAGCTAAACCTAGTCAGCGTTTTTGCTCCACTTGTTCCTTCTTCCCGTCATCAAGAAGTTTATTGCTGACAAGTCAGTTCCTCTTCCTAGCCTTTTGGCCTGTGCCCACTAGTGTCTCTCCTTCAGGTCTAGCTCTCCACTTAGTAATGCCTTCTAGTTCATTGCTACTCTGTGGAGCTAAGATGCATTAGACTAAGCTTGCTATATAGTTTTGTAGAGGTTAGGTTTGCTAAGCACAGCCTGGTGTAGACCAAGGCTTGTAAAACAGCCCATTTTTAAAGCCCTCGCAGAACCTCTAGTAGCTACGTAGCAAGCCTTGCCTTAGAGAGACTTCACAGAGTAGCTTAGCAGCACTTGCCTTAGAAAACTTAACCTCTAGAAAACCCTAGCTAAGCTTTTGTATGTAACAAGCCAAGTCTAGAATACTATGCCTCACCTCAACCATGTATAGACCAAGAGCTGATACATTTACACATTGATATTTTCCCCAGCAGAGAACTCTGTGTTAGTGGTGCCCTCAGTGGAGGATGGGTCATGTGTTTGGTGACAGGTGTACTGTGAGTGTGGAAAAATTCCATCGAGTGAAAAATGTCTGCCATGCATTCCTCTATTGCAAGGTGGATGTCTTTATTGTGTTTCCTTGTGCATGCAACAGGACCTCCGACTTCTATGGTTAGTTATAGAATAAGTTTGTCCTTGATGGCGCCTACACATACTAGTCTACATCTCCCCTACATGTGCTGGTTCCAACTACTTACCTCTTCATGGACCCCATTGAATTTGAGCTTGCATGGGAGAAGTGTTTGGAGTCGACCCAGCAAACATACAAGTGTTTACGCTTGCAAAATAAGCAATGGCATGAAATATGTTTATAGTGTTAGTTTTGATTACAGTGTTAGTTTTGTAACCGACTGTCATCTTTTATTATATGAAGATGTCTTAATAAACTACTACAGGGCAAGTTCATCTGCTTCATTCAAATGTCAGAGAAATGGTGACACACTGAAACACACTAACACTTGGCTGTGATAACCACCCATAACACAAGCCTTGCATGATACAGTGTTAATAGTTCACTGGTGATAGTTCTGCATGCTCATTCAATGATCATGCATGGTAACCTTGCTCATAAATGCCAACAGAATATTAGTGCACCAGAACCAGAACTTTTTTGTCTCCTACTGTACGTATGTGTGCATGTATGTGTGTATGTATGTGTGTATGTGTATATGTATGCGTGTATGTGCATGCATGTATGCATGCATGTGTGTATGTGTATCACTATGCATGTATGTATGCATGCATGCATGTGTGTACGTATGCATGTGTGTATGTATGCGTGTATGTATGCATGCATGCATGTGTGTACGTATGCATGTGTGTATGTATGCGTGTATGTATGTATAGTGCATGCATGCGTGTGTGTATGTGTAAGCATGTATGTGTATGTATGTATGATTGATGTATGTATGTGCATGTGCATGCATTATGTGTGTCATGTATGTGTGTCTGTATGCGTGTGTACGTTTGTGTGCATGCATGTGTGTTGTGTATGTACATGTATGCACGTGAGTGTACGTATGCATGTATGTGTATGTGTGTGTATGTGTTTATGTATGTATGTATGCGTGTATGTATGTGTGTGCGTATGTATGCGTGTGCATATGTGTGTATGTATGGATATGTGTGTATGTATGTGTGTTGTATGTATGTATGTGTGTGTGTATGCATGTGCATATGTGTGTATGTATGGATATGTGTGTATGTATGTGTGTATGTATGTGTGTTGTATGTGTGTTGTGTGTATGTATGTGTGTGTATGCATGTGCATATGTGTGTATGTATGGATATGTGTGTATGTATGTGTGTATGTATGTGTGTTGTATGTGTGTTGTATGTATGTATGTGTGTGTGTATGCATGTGCATATGTGTGTATGTATGGATATGTGTGTATGTATGTGTGTATGTATGCGTGCGCATATGTGTGCATGTATGGATATGTGTGTATGTATGTGTGTATGTATGTGTGTATGTATGTGTGTGTGTATCAGATTTTTGTTTTCTTTTTACATCCTGTTCTGCATTCTGAAGAAAAACTGAAGAAAAATGGCAACTGGGTGTGGTGTTTTATAGTTATACGTCATTTGTACACTGTACACGTAGCTATCTGTGGGCCAGTTCTTTAGAGGTGTGTCCAGGTGCCTTATTGATTGGGAGCTGCTAGCTGTTCTAAAAGTTGCAAGGATGGCATAATTATGTACCAGTTTCCCCGGGATCCTGTCCACAGACAACGCTGGACCCTAGTGATAAATGATGTACAAGCAAGACCCTGCCCAGTAGACAACCCCCCTAGCCCAAGGACCTGATCATGGATGGTGGAACTGTTCCTGCCCTCTCTAGACCTGCCCTCTCTAGACCTGCCCTCTCTAGACCCGCCCTCTCTAGACCTGCCCTCTCTAGACCTGCCCTCTCTAGACCTGCCCTCTCTAGACCTGCCCTCTCTAGACCTGCCCTCTCTAGACCTGCCCTCTCTAGACCTGCCCTCTCTAGACCTGGACCTGCCCTCTCTTGACCTGCCCTCCTAGACCTGCCCTCTCTAGACAGGTGACAATAAGTTTGGTAAGTACTGTAGTTGCTTGACTCACTCTGTTCCTAGTGCGTACTAATTGTGACCTTTGACCCTCCAAGTCGCCCATAATGTCCACAGCTAGCCCGTCAGTCTGGGCGGACACCTGCTGGGCACGATGCAAATGAGCCGACGCCCTATTCAATGCCCGAGTGCCTTGTAAGAGGTGTGTCTGTTCTTCATCGTTGTGAAACTGCAAGAACATCAAGACACACCCTCAACATCCAGCCACACCCACATGTAAGTACAGGCTCACTCCATGATCGTCGTCACTCAGTCCATCGTCACAGACGACATTAATTCTGGCAGCAGCTCCTCCATGCATGGCTGATGGTCTTCTCCAGACACGCCCCTGCCAGATAACTGGTGCGTGCTTCTAGTTAGTGAAGGGTGTGTCCTGTCTATGGATATTAGCAACCTGGAGTGCAAAGTACAACACACATTGGCTCAACATCAGCATTGCATTTCACACACACACACCACACACACACACACACACACACACTATTATTGTTATCAATAATTGCTATAATTGCTTCACACTGGATGCTACGTACTGGATGCTACACACTGGATGCTTCACATTGGATGCTTCACACTGGATGCTTCACACTGGATGCTACACACTGGATGCTTCACACTGGATGCTTCACACTGGATGTTACACACTGGATGCTTCACACTGGATGCTACACACTGGATGCTTCACACTGGATGCTTCACACTGGATGCTTCACACTGGATGCTTCACACTGGATGCTACACACTGGATGCTTCACACTGGATGCTTCACACTGGATGCTTCACACTGGATGCTACACACTGGATGCTACACACTGGATGCTACACACTGGATGCTTCACACTGGATGCTTCACACTGGATGCTACACACTGGATGCTTCACACTGGATGCTTCACACTGGATGCTTCACACTGGATGCTACACACTGGATGCTTCACACTGGATGCTTCACACTGGATGCTACACACTGGATGCTTCACACTGGATGCTTCACACTGGATGCTACACACTGGATGCTTCACACTGGATGCTACACACTGGATGCTTCACACTGGATGCTACACACTGGATGCTACACACTGGATGCTACACACTGGATGCTTCACACTGGATGCTTCACACTGGATGCTACACACTGGATGCTTCACACTGGATGCTACACACTGGATGCTTCACACTGGATGCTTCACACTGGATGCTTCACACTGGATGCTTCACACTGGATGCTTCACACTGGATGCTTCACACTGGATGCTTCACACTGGATGCTTCACACTGGATGCTTCACACTGGATGCTTCACACTGGATGCTTCACACTGGATGCTTCACACTGGATGCTACACACTGGATGCTTCACACTGGATGCTACACACTGGATGCTTCACAATGGATGCTTCACACTGGATGCTTCACACTGGATGCTTCACACTGGATGCTTCACACTGGATGCTTCACACTGGATGCTTCACACTGGATGCTTCACACTGGATGCTTCACACTGGATGCTTCACACTGGATGCTTCACACTGGATGCTTCACACTGGATGCTTCACACTGGATGCTTCACACTGGATGCTTCACACTGGATGCTTCACACTGGATGCTACACACTGGATGCTTCACACTGGATGCTTCACACTGGATGCTTCACACTGGATGCTACACACTGGATGCTTCACACTGGATGCTTCACACTGGATGCTTCACACTGGATGCTACACACTGGATGCTACACACTGGATGCTTCACACTGGATGCTTCACACTGGATGCTTCACACTGGATGCTACACACTGGATGCTTCACACTGGATGCTTCACACTGGATGCTTCACACTGGATGCTTCACACTGGATGCTTCACACTGGATGCTTCACACTGGATGCTACACACTGGATGCTTCACACTGGATGCTTCACACTGGATGCTTCACACTGGATGCTTCACACTGGATGCTACACACTGGATGCTTCACACTGGATGCTTCACACTGGATGCTTCACACTGGATGCTACACACTGGATGCTTCACACTGGATGCTTCACACTGGATGCTTCACACTGGATGCTACACACTGGATGCTACACACTGGATGCTTCACACTGGATGCTTCACACTGGATGCTTCACACTGGATGCTACACAATGGATGCTACACACTGGATGCTTCACACTGGATGCTTCACACTGGATGCTACACACTGGATGCTTCACACTGGATGCTTCACACTGGATGCTACACACTGGATGCTTCACACTGGATGCTTCACACTGGATGCTTCACACTGGATGCTTCACACTGGATGCTTCACACTGGATGCTTCACACTGGATGCTTCACACTGGATGCTTCACACTGGATGCTTCACACTGGATGCTTCACACTGGATGCTTCACACTGGATGCTTCACACTGGATGCTACACACTGGATGCTTCACACTGGATGCTTCACACTGGATGCTTCACACTGGATGCTTCACACTGGATGCTTCACACTGGATGCTACACACTGGATGCTTCACACTGGATGCTTCACACTGGATGCTACACACTGGATGCTTCACACTGGATGCTTCACACTGGATTCTTCACACTGGATGCTACACACTGGATGCTTCACACTGGATGCTACACACTGGATGCTTCACACTGGATGCTTCACACTGGATGCTACACACTGGATGCTTCACACTGGATGCTACACACTGGATGCTTCACACTGGATGCTTCACACTGGATGCTTCACACTGGATGCTTCACACTGGATGCTTCACACTGGATGCTTCACACTGGATGCTTCACACTGGATGCTTCACACTGGATGCTTCACACTGGATGCTACACACTGGATGCTTCACACTGGATGCTTCACACTGGATGCTTCACACTGGATGCTTCACACTGGATGCTTCACACTGGATGCTTCACACTGGATGCTTCACACTGGATGCTACACACTGGATGCTTCACACTGGATGCTACACACTGGATGCTACACACTGGATGCTTCACACTGGATGCTTCACACTGGATGCTTCACACTGGATGCTTCACACTGGATGCTTCACACTGGATGCTACACACTGGATGCTTCACACTGGATGCTTCACACTGGATGCTTCACACTGGATGCTTCACACTGGATGCTACACACTGGATGCTTCACACTGGATGCTTCACACTGGATGCTTCACACTGGATGCTTCACACTGGATGCTACACACTGGATGCTTCACACTGGATGCTTCACACTGGATGCTTCACACTGGATGCTTCACACTGGATGCTTCACACTGGATGCTTCACACTGGATGCTTCACACTGGATGCTACACACTGGATGCTTCACACTGGATGCTTCACACTGGATGCTTCACACTGGATGCTTCACACTGGATGCTTCACACTGGATGCTTCACACTGGATGCTTCACACTGGATGCTTCACACTGGATGCTTCACACTGGATGCTTCACACTGGATGCTTCACACTGGATGCTTCACACTGGATGCTACACACTGGATGCTACACACTGGATGCTTCACACTGGATGCTTCACACTGGATGCTTCACACTGGATGCTTCACACTGGATGCTACACACTGGATGCTACACACTGGATGCTTCACACTGGATGCTTCACACTGGATGCTTCACACTGGATGCTTCACACTGGATGCTTCACACTGGATGCTTCACACTGGATGCTACACACTGGATGCTACACACTGGATGCTACACACTGGATGCTTCACACTGGATGCTTCACACTGGATGCTTCACACTGGATGCTACACACTGGATGCTTCACACTGGATGCTACACACTGGATGCTTCACACTGGATGCTACACACTGGATGCTTCACACTGGATGCTACACACTGGATGCTTCACACTGGATGCTACACACTGGATGCTTCACACTGGATGCTACACACTGGATGCTTCACACTGGATGCTACACACTGGATGCTTCACACTGGATGCTTCACACTGGATGCTACACACTGGATGCTTCACACTGGATGCTTCACACTGGATGCTACACACTGGATGCTTCACACTGGATGCTTCACACTGGATGCTACACACTGGATGCTTCACACTGGATGCTTCACACTGGATGCTACACACTGGATGCTACACACTGGATGCTTCACACTGGATGCTTCACACTGGATGCTTCACACTGGATGCTTCACACTGGATGCTTCACACTGGATGCTTCACACTGGATGCTTCACACTGGATGCTACACACTGGATGCTGGATGCTTCACACTGGATGCTTCACACTGGATGCTTAGGGCTAGAGTAGGGGTGGGGCTGGGGGTTAGGCCAGCCGGAGCAATACCAACCACTTATTTATCACAGGAGGGTTTTTATTTAAAGTAATCACTTAACTATGCACACTGACATCATAGTCCCAAGCCCCTCCTCCCTCTTCTTTTTTCCAGGGAAGAAAGAAGAAAGAAAAGAAACAAGGGTGGCTCGAGCTGGCCTTGAACTCTGCGCAAACCGACTTTCCGGGCCGTGCCACAGCCTGATGAGCCACCGAGCACCCACAGGTTATTCTAATCCATCTTCTGCCATTTTAAACTCAATCAGTGTGCCTTATATTTGAATTTAATTAATTAAACTTACAAGTGGGATCCATAGGATACAAATTGGGTGCTCCCATGAAGGGCTAGAGTAGGGGTGGGGCTGGGGGTTAGGCCAGCCGGAGCAATACCAACCACTTATTTATCACAGGAGGGTTTTTATTTAAAGTAATCACTTAACTATGCACACTGACATCATAGTCCCAAGCCCCTCCTCCCTCTTCTTTTTTCCAGGGAAGAAAGAAGAAAGAAAAGAAACAAGGGTGGCTCGAGCTGGCCTTGAACTCTGCGCAAACCGACTTTCCGGGCCGTGCCACAGCCTGATGAGCCACCGAGCACCCACAGGTTATTCTAATCCATCTTCTGCCATTTTAAACTCAATCAGTGTGCCTTATATTTGAATTTAATTAATTAAACTTACAAGTGGGATCCATAGGATACAAATTGGGTGCTCCCATGAAGGGCTAGAGTAGGGGTGGGGCTGGGGGTTAGGCCAGCCGGAGCAATACCAACCACTTATTTATCACAGGAGGGTTTTTATTTAAAGTAATCACTTAACTATGCACACTGACATCATAGTCCCAAGCCCCTCCTCCCTCTTCTTTTTTCCAGGGAAGAAAGAAGAAAGAAAAGAAACAAGGGTGGCTCGAGCTGGCCTTGAACTCTGCGCAAACCGACTTTCCGGGCCGTGCCACAGCCTGATGAGCCACCGAGCACCCACAGGTTATTCTAATCCATCTTCTGCCATTTTAAACTCAATCAGTGTGCCTTATATTTGAATTTAATTAATTAAACTTACAAGTGGGATCCATAGGATACAAATTGGGTGCTCCCATGAAGGGCTAGAGTAGGGGTGGGGCTGGGGGTTAGGCCAGCCGGAGCAATACCAACCACTTATTTATCACAGGAGGGTTTTTATTTAAAGTAATCACTTAACTATGCACACTGACATCATAGTCCCAAGCCCCTCCTCCCTCTTCTTTTTTCCAGGGAAGAAAGAAGAAAGAAAAGAAACAAGGGTGGCTCGAGCTGGCCTTGAACTCTGCGCAAACCGACTTTCCGGGCCGTGCCACAGCCTGATGAGCCACCGAGCACCCACAGGTTATTCTAATCCATCTTCTGCCATTTTAAACTCAATCAGTGTGCCTTATATTTGAATTTAATTAATTAAACTTACAAGTGGGATCCATAGGATACAAATTGGGTGCTCCCATGAAGGGCTAGAGTAGGGGTGGGGCTGGGGGTTAGGCCAGCCGGAGCAATACCAACCACTTATTTATCACAGGAGGGTTTTTATTTAAAGTAATCACTTAACTATGCACACTGACATCATAGTCCCAAGCCCCTCCTCCCTCTTCTTTTTTCCAGGGAAGAAAGAAGAAAGAAAAGAAACAAGGGTGGCTCGAGCTGGCCTTGAACTAGGGCTAGGGCTAGGGCTAGGGCTAGGGCTAGGGCTAGGGCTAGGGCTAGGGCTAGGGCTAGGGCTAGGGCTAGGGCTAGGGCTAGGGCTAGGGCTAGGGCTAGGGCTAGGGCTAGGGCTAGGGCTAGGGCTAGGGCTAGGGCTAGGGCTAGGGCTAGGGCTAGGGCTAGGGCTAGGGCTAGGGCTAGGGCTAGGGCTAGGGCTAGGGCTAGGGCTAGGGCTAGGGCTAGGGCTAGGGCTAGGGCTAGGGCTAGGGCTAGGGCTAGGGCTAGGGCTAGGGCTAGGGCTAGGGCTAGGGCTAGGGCTAGGGCTAGGGCTAGGGCTAGGGCTAGGGCTAGGGCTAGGGCTAGGGCTAGGGCTAGGGCTAGGGCTAGGGCTAGGGCTAGGGCTAGGGCTAGGGCTAGGGCTAGGGCTAGGGCTAGGGCTAGGGCTAGGGCTAGGGCTAGGGCTAGGGCTAGGGCTAGGGCTAGGGCTAGGGCTAGGGCTAGGGCTAGGGCTAGGGCTAGGGCTAGGGCTAGGGCTAGGGCTAGGGCTAGGGCTAGGGCTAGGGCTAGGGCTAGGGCTAGGGCTAGGGCTAGGGCTAGGGCTAGGGCTAGGGCTAGGGCTAGGGCTAGGGCTAGGGCTAGGGCTAGGGCTAGGGCTAGGGCTAGGGCTAGGGCTAGGGCTAGGGCTAGGGCTAGGGCTAGGGCTAGGGCTAGGGCTAGGGCTAGGGCTAGGGCTAGGGCTAGGGCTAGGGCTAGGGCTAGGGCTAGGGCTAGGGCTAGGGCTAGGGCTAGGGCTAGGGCTAGGGCTAGGGCTAGGGCTAGGGCTAGGGCTAGGGCTAGGGCTAGGGCTAGGGCTAGGGCTAGGGCTAGGGCTAGGGCTAGGGCTAGGGCTAGGGCTAGGGCTAGGGCTAGGGCTAGGGCTAGGGCTAGGGCTAGGGCTAGGGCTAGGGCTAGGGCTAGGGCTAGGGCTAGGGCTAGGGCTAGGGCTAGGGCTAGGGCTAGGGCTAGGGCTAGGGCTAGGGCTAGGGCTAGGGCTAGGGCTAGGGCTAGGGCTAGGGCTAGGGCTAGGGCTAGGGCTAGGGCTAGGGCTAGGGCTAGGGCTAGGGCTAGGGCTAGGGCTAGGGCTAGGGCTAGGGCTAGGGCTAGGGCTAGGGCTAGGGCTAGGGCTAGGGCTAGGGCTAGGGCTAGGGCTAGGGCTAGGGCTAGGGCTAGGGCTAGGGCTAGGGCTAGGGCTAGGGCTAGGGCTAGGGCTAGGGCTAGGGCTAGGGCTAGGGCTAGGGCTAGGGCTAGGGCTAGGGCTAGGGCTAGGGCTAGGGCTAGGGCTAGGGCTAGGGCTAGGGCTAGGGCTAGGGCTAGGGCTAGGGCTAGGGCTAGGGCTAGGGCTAGGGCTAGGGCTAGGGCTAGGGCTAGGGCTAGGGCTAGGGCTAGGGCTAGGGCTAGGGCTAGGGCTAGGGCTAGGGCTAGGGCTAGGGCTAGGGCTAGGGCTAGGGCTAGGGCTAGGGCTAGGGCTAGGGCTAGGGCTAGGGCTAGGGCTAGGGCTAGGGCTAGGGCTAGGGCTAGGGCTAGGGCTAGGGCTAGGGCTAGGGCTAGGGCTAGGGCTAGGGCTAGGGCTAGGGCTAGGGCTAGGGCTAGGGCTAGGGCTAGGGCTAGGGCTAGGGCTAGGGCTAGGGCTAGGGCTAGGGCTAGGGCTAGGGCTAGGGCTAGGGCTAGGGCTAGGGCTAGGGCTAGGGCTAGGGCTAGGGCTAGGGCTAGGGCTAGGGCTAGGGCTAGGGCTAGGGCTAGGGCTAGGGCTAGGGCTAGGGCTAGGGCTAGGGCTAGGGCTAGGGCTAGGGCTAGGGCTAGGGCTAGGGCTAGGGCTAGGGCTAGGGCTAGGGCTAGGGCTAGGGCTAGGGCTAGGGCTAGGGCTAGGGCTAGGGCTAGGGCTAGGGCTAGGGCTAGGGCTAGGGCTAGGGCTAGGGCTAGGGCTAGGGCTAGGGCTAGGGCTAGGGCTAGGGCTAGGGCTAGGCTAGGGCTAGGGCTAGGGCTAGGGCTAGGGCTAGGGCTAGGGCTAGGGCTAGGCTAGGGCTAGGCTAGGGCTAGGGCTAGGGCTAGGGCTAGGGCTAGGGCAGGGCTAGGGCTAGGGCTAGGGCTAGGGCTAGGGCTAGGGCTAGGGCTAGGGCTAGGCTAGGGCTAGGGCTAGGGCTAGGGCTAGGGCTAGGGCTAGGGCTAGGGCTAGGGCTAGGGCTAGGGCTAGGGCTAGGGCTAGGGCTAGGGCTAGGGCTAGGGCTAGGGCTAGGGCTAGGGCTAGGGCTAGGGCTAGGGCTAGGGCTAGGGCTAGGGCTAGGGCTAGGCTAGGGCTAGGGCTAGGGCTAGGGCTAGGGCTTAGGGCTAGGGCTAGGGCTAGGGCTAGGCTAGGGCTAGGCTAGGGCTAGGGCTAGGGCCTAGGGGCTAGGGCTAGGGCTAGGGCTAGGGCTAGGGCTAGGGCTAGGGCTAGGGCTAGGGCTAGGGCTAGGGCTAGGCTAGGGCTAGGGCTAGGGCTAGGGCTAGGGCTAGGGCTAGGGCTAGGGCTAGGGCTAGGGCTAGGGCTAGGGCTAGGGCTAG